>RJWM01000726.1:0-192569 GCA_004363535.1 Dasyprocta punctata
TGGTGAATGGAATTCCCTGGCCATCCATGTCAATGCCTGACTTTTGCACAGTTAAAAAAAGTCCAGGTGCATGAAGCATTTAGGAGAGGCATTGTGGTTGCAGTGGAAGGGCACAGACTTTGAGTGAAGGTTATGTGCTGGTGTCTGGTCTGTTGAGGGGCTCTAACAAGTTTTTCTTTTTGTTTTGTTTTGTTCATTTGTTTGTTTGTTTTTTTGGTACTGGGGATCAAACTCACAAGCTCGTGACTGCCAAGCAGGTGCTTAAGCCACTGAGCCAAACTCCCGGCCCAATTTTTTTAAGGCAGGGTCACACTATCTAGTTCAGACTGACTTTGCTCATGTTGTAGCCCAAGCCAGCCTCGAACTCACAATGCTCCACCTACCTCAGCCTCCTGAGTGCTGGGATTAAAGGCGTATGCCACCATGCCTGGCTCTAGCAAGTTTTGAGACTTTGTGCCAGATACTTAATCTTTCTGACCTTTTGTTTCTTGATATGTGACAGAGGGATATAGTATCTACTTCAAAAAGTATTTAGAGGGCTAAATAAAATAATTTATTTACTTAAAGTGTTTAATTTTTTTTTTTTTTGGTCGGTACTGGGTATGAAACTCACAACCTCATGCCTGCCAAGCAGGCGCCTAAGCCACTAAGCCAAACTCCCGGCCCTAGAGTGTTTAATTTATGGTATATATTTTGTAAATGATAGCTGCTAATAATAAATTTTTTTCACTAGAAAAATTATGGCTTAGTCATACTCTAAATGAAACAAATTTTCTTTTAGCTACAACATTATCTATTGTCATTTGCCAGCCTCACTTATCTCTGTACTCTGAGTCACAGAAAATCTTTTTTAAAGAACTGCAGGATGGTGAGCCTGATGGTGCATGCCTGTAATCCCAGCACTTGGGAGGCTGAAGCAGGAGCATAACCAAGAGTTCAAGGGCAGCCTGGTCTACCCAGTAAGTTCAAGGATATCCTGAAATACATAAGTGAGACTCTATCTCAAAAACAAAAACAAATACAAAAAACAAAAGTGGCAGGCACCCGTAGTCCTCTTATTCTGTTCATTCTCCAAAGATAGATTGGGCTTCTGGCCCTATCCCTTCTCTGAAACTGCCTCCTATAAGAGAAGCCTTTATTGTCAAATCTGAGGAACTCTTGTGGGTCTCAGCTCATTCGCTGTATCTATTGTTATTGGCTACACAAACCTTTCATGAGAGTTCTCACCTTATCATTGGGGATACCCATGTTCTCTGATTTTCTTTTTACCTTTGCAGATGCTTGACAGCTTCCTTCCAAACCTCCTCTCTTAAATGGCAGCATTCTTTAGCTCCTCTCCTGGATTTTCTTCCCTTGTATACTTATGAACAATCTACTCTGGTTTCAGTTACCATTTTTAGGATAGTGACTTCCCGCATATGTTTCCATCTCATTTCTCTACAGGAACATGGACCTGTACATTCAACCAAACTCTTGATTTCATTGTCTCCTCAAATGTACCATGAGTGCCTCACACTTCATTTGTTCACAGTGAAACCAACCATCTTCTGCTCTTAGGCTATTTGGGGCTGATATAACAGAACATTTGAGACTGGGTAATTTATAAATATCAGAGGTTTGTTGTCTCACAGTTCTGAAGGCTGGGCAGTCTAAGATGGAGGCCCTGACATCTGATCTGTTGAGGGCCTTCTTGCAACATCTTCAGATTATGGAAGGTTGGAGGGAAAGAGACAGAACCCACTCCTGAAAGTCATTGTATAATGCCATTTTATACTGGCATTGATGTTTTCATGAGACCAGCATCTTCATGGCCAAAACTCTTACCATAAGGCCCCAATTCCCAACACCATTGCGTCACAGATTAAATCTTTCACACATGAATTTTGGGGAATGTATTCAAACCACTGAACTCTCATAATCAACCTTTATTTCCATACCCTACAGCCTAATCATTATCCATTCTCTCCACTTAATAAAGCCAGAAATCTGAAAGTCGACTTGATTCTTTCCCCATCCATGGACTCTGTTTCTAGTAAACTCTAACTTCTGTCAATTCTCTTTTTTCAGTACTGGGCATTGAACTCAGGGCCTTTGTACTGAGATGTGTCCCTAGCCCTTTTTATTTTGAGACATAGACTCACTGAGGTGCTAAGTTGCCCAGAGTGGACTTAAGTTTGTGATCCTTTTGTCCCAGGCCTTCAGAGTGCTGGAATTACAGTCATTCACCACCACGACTGGCTCTGTCTTTTTAATAAATCTAAAAGTCATTATATTCTTTCTATCCCTTCTGCTACAATTTTTGCCTAGGCTATCATACCATCTGCTCTTTTTTCTTCTGTCTTCCCTTTCTGGTACCTTTTTCACCTTATAGTCTGATTGATACTACTAAACATAATTTTTGTAAAATTAATGTCCTATGTAAAGTAATTTACATTGTGCTCAGAAAACTGTGCAAATCAATTAATAACAGCTGAATCTTGGAAGTGGCCCACATGTCCATCAATAGAGGAATGGATAAAGAAAACGTGACATTTACACACAGTGGAGCACTATTCTGCCACAAAGAAAGATAAACCCAAGTCATTTGTAGGAAAATGGATGCAACTTGAGACCACAATGTTAAGTGAAATAAATCAGACACACAAGCTTAGATATCACATGATTTCTCTTATATGAGAAACATAAATTATAAATAAAGATCAAAATAAAAGCTAATAGGAAGTAGGGCGGTAGATCTTTCTCAAATGGGAAGAAGATCAAGAGATGGAAGGACAGGGAGGGAGAGGAAGAAAAGCAGATGAAAAAAGAATTAAGATGGTTTATGTACATGTACCAACTCCACATAAGGATTGTAAACATTATATACTGCAAACATGTACTAATAAAACATTTAAAAAGAGTAAATCTGATCATAACACCTAAAGATGTATATATGCTTTGGTCTTGTTTAGAAGGCCTTTCATTGATCCAATTCCCATCCTTCTTACTGATATTTCCCTTTCTACTCTTCTGTCTCAACCTGGTACATCTTCATCCTTTCTTTATTCTTCTCTTTTCCTACATAAATTTCCACTACTATTTGTTTTCTTAGCTCACCAAACTCTTCGCTTTAGATCTTTGCACATGCTTTCTTTCTGATTAAAATTTCTTTTCCTGTCTCTTCTGGCTAACTTCTAATGTCATTCAGAAATCACCTTAGAGGTCAAAACAACTCTACTAGGTTTAGTGATAGTAATGGGCCAGTATTGGCTCCTTAGTTGTAACATTTGTTCCTCTGTAATATAATGTTCATAGTAGGGTAGACAGTGGTAAAGAGTATGTGGAATTCTCTATACTCTCTGTGAAACTTTGTTACAAATCTTAAACCATGATAAATTTAAAAATTTTTAAGTCTTGATGAACTTTATTCTGCTGGTTTGGCTGTTGCTTTTGTATGTTTATAAAACCTGTGCCTACTCCTGTCCAAATGTAAAAGCATATAATATCTTGTCATTGTCTGTGTGTCTGTCTCTTTTGCTGAAGGGTAAGATTCATGTTTTCTCACTTTTATATTCCCAGAGCTAGCATAGTGCCTAGCAAATGAGAACTATTCAGTGTCTCCTAAGTAAATGGTTGTCATTAAATAAGTTGTTTTGGAAACCAGTACCAAAGCTTTTGTTGTAAGGTAACCTAAAAATGTAGGGAGGAAAAAAATCCTTAAAAGTCTCAGAGACTATAGATGACTTAAAGGTTTGCTTGTCAGCATGACAGACTTGGAAGGCTTTACTTGAGCATCATGAGCATCCTTATACACTGTTTATATTTCTAAGAGAGTCACATGACACTTGTTACTCTTTGAGTGAAGAGCTCCAGGGCAGCAGAGCTGGTTTAGTTCATTCTGGATGAACTAACCTCACAGATTGTTGGCACTTCCCAGGAGGGTGTGGACTGTGTGTTCAGTGTACAAAAGCCAAGTAGGGCAGAGGCCAAAAGAACCGGTTGGAAGAAGAATGACACCACAGGAAGATGAATCCCCTATGTGGCAATTTCATTGCCAACTCTTTAATTAATGAGCACTATGACCTTGGTCAAATGTCTACTCTTTGTAGACTCTCGAGTGCATGTTTGTAAGATGAGGGTTTGGATTGACTGGTCTCTGAAGGTCCTTCCCCAGTTTGATGTTTTCTGACCAACTGTGTGCTGTGGACGTCCTGAGGAAAGAACCAGGTAAGTGTGTATTAGGAGCCTGTGGCAACTGAACCATTAGTTCCAGGTCAGTGGAAGTCTCCAGCAAAAAGAAACCAGGCTGGGACAGAGATTTGTTCAAGTATTCCTGTGATTTGAGAGAGCCCTGTGGCACAATAACTCATCCTAGCTTCTAAGGATCTAACTCAGGAAGTACTTAAAAGGACTTGAGGGGGAAAGGTTGATAGCAAAGCTATAGTAATTTTTACTTAATAAAATGACCACATTTGGGAAAATTTTTATGTTTATTGTTTTGAGAGTTTTGATCATTTGCTTTGCACTGAAATTATCTATTTAAGTATTACAGATGATGCAGAGTATCACCTGGAACTTGACTGGGGTAGGCATGACAGCCACATCGTATTACTGAACAGAACTATTAAAATCAAAAATTGAAATTATTTAGAATTTGAGGATATGAATTATCAAGTCCCAGAAATTTAAAATTGCCATAGATGACATTTTAAAAATCCAGTTTATTTCCATCTTAATTAGTTGCTAGTGGCTTTTGTACTTACATGAAAGATTCTTTGAGAACCTCAAGGTAAGTATGTATTTGTCTGATAGAACACCAACCATTATTAGTTAAAAAGATATAGTATCTGGTGAAGAATTTAGAGTAACTAAAGAAGAAAATAATATGATTGTTTAAGATTCTAGGAAGGTTCTTTCTCTTCACTGGTATCTGGACTTTTGAGAGATAGTTGGAAATGTCCATCTTTGGAAAAGTATTAGAAATATGTAGGTGCAAGGCTTGCTCAGGAACATTGGCTCTTGGCTCAGGGTGACTCCTTTAAAATCTGGTTCTTCTGTGTTAACCAAGTTCTTTCTCTTAAAAAAAAATAGTTGTGTGATGATTGTCCTAGCTTCAGAGAAGGTACTCACCAAAGGTTTTGATGTAGATCTGAGTGGATAAGGCAGCCACCAACTCTTAGTGTGCAGATGTGTCCTTTTTGGAGAACCACTATTAAGGTGGCTAAATGCAAAGGCCAAACCCATCCCCGCCCCCCCCACCACCATGAGGGAACCAGTCAGAATCAGGTAGAATTAAAGGAAATAGGCTAAACTTGAGACCTCAGGAAAAGCAGAAAACCCACAAAAATAGTAACAGTTAACATTACTAAGTATTCACTCTATGCCAAAAATAGTTCTCAATCATTGAATGAGTTTCTCACTTCAACTCTCTGAAGCAAGCTGCATTATTTCTAATTTCCAAATAGAAAACTTAGTATAGAGAGGTTAAATATTCACCCAAGGATAACCAGGTGCTAACTTGTAGAGCTGGGTTACAAACTCAATGGTTTAGTTGCAGAGTTTTGCTATTAATCACCATGTCTAGGTGTATTTATAACCTTTCAAAGTTGTGTTTGCCCCTCATTCTGATCCTCTAGCATCCAACCTTAGGCTGGGAAGGTAATGGGTATGTATTTTTCAATGTTCCTGAACTGAGTGGAACCTAGAGACTCAGCCTGTGCCCAAATCTAGTTCCTAGATTCTGGGCAAGGTTCTGTTTAGCTCAGTACAGTGCTCAGGAGACACAGAATGGTAGCCAGTCCCAGAGGGCTGGCAACAGAATCCAGCCCAACCACTTAATGGAGGATCATGAGCAAGATTCCCCTTCCCTGTGCTAAAAAGGGAGGACAACCATGGCACTCAGGCATAAATTGCTGACAGAGAAGAGGAAGCTGGTTATTCTACAGTGCACACCGAGAACTCTTTGTACACCACTTCCTATGTAGGACATGGACCACTTCAAATATAGAATTAAATTGTGCCTATTCTATGCCTTATAGGAGCCACACACTTGTATGTGAGGACGCATGTCTGAGAGTATTCTGCAAATTTCCTTAGGACATTTGTCTTGGTTTGCAGAGGCAGACAAGACTCGCTATGAATCCTATTGTCGCAGTGAAATTTTAAATATTTCCATTAACTAAATGCAGAGGGTGTTTTGAATAACCTTTAAACCCCTGAATGAAATTTCTGTAGCAAAAATGTAAGGCTGAGTAGACAGAATGTGCAAAAGTGGCCTACAGTTAAATGACTAGAAAGAGTGTTGAATGAGAGAAGCAGGAAAGAAAGAACATGCTTTTATATACATAAACACTAAGCCTTCTTATCCTAGTAGAAGAGGGCATTTGTTCTTTTAGCCACGGAAATATCTTTTGGGTCAGGTCTCTTGAGCAGTGAAGAAATTTCGGTCGGCTAAGAATTTATTTGTTGATGAAGGTGAGGTCACATTTGCTCAAATGGTCTAGAATATGCTTGTTGTACTGATAACATTATTTATATTGCCTTGTTTCTCCAAAATATCCTGGCTCAGATGGTACACTTTTTAGTCATGCTGCCCATGGACTTAAAAAATACTGTATTTTTCTGGTGGGTCTGAGTTCTAAATTTTAAAGCCAAAGAGATGGGAGAGGATTATAAATACTCCTTGTTAGTCTTTTCTTTTGTCACCACCATGCCTTCGTGTGTGCATATAAATGAAATTTTTCTTTTCTGTCTCAGCTTGGTTAGAAACATAGTGTTGTAGTCTGGGGTTATAGGGAGAACAACTGCATAAAGGACACAGAATTTATAATACTGTTTTATGGCGGTCACCCAGAGGTAAACACAAGAAAGTGCAGGAAAATCTGTCCACAACACTAAAGACCCAGAATATTCAGCCTAGGACCTGGATCTCACAGCAATGTCCTGCTTGAGTCCAGCTGAAGACCCAGAGCCCATGACAATGCCTCCCACAAATCCAACTGGAAATCTAAGAGTCCACAATAAGGACTCACACCAGTCTGTTTTACGGATCTGCACTGGGAAGGCCAAAGGTCAGCAGTGGGAGCTAGAAAGTCTATGCCAGAGGGGTAAAGAGCTGTGCCAGTAGGTTGAGGGTTCTATACTGGAGCCGAAAAGTCACACTCAAAATAAGGACTAGGGCTGCCCTGAAAAGTACCACAGCCATCCTCAGTGACAGTGAGGTCCCGAGCTCCTCTGACGATGAGAATAGTTGAGTACATGCTAGGAAGCCAGCGTGACAAGCTTCTCCTGGAGATTAAACAGCACACATCTCCCCCTCTGGAGCCAGGAAGTAATGCTCAACGTGAGGAGCAGAGCTCCCCCGAAGTGAACCACAGCCACTGTCAGAGGTGAGGTCCCAAGATCCTCCAATAATAATGGCCGAATCCATATTGGGGAAGCCAGCATGACACGCTCCTCCAGGAGAACCAACGGCTTGAAACAGCAACACTTAGGAGAACCCACAATGCCTTGCTCTTCTTCTCCATGTCTCTATGCTAGCAACTTTTTTCATGTGGGCTATCTACACTCAGCACCATGCTAATATAATTTAGCTGATGTTAAGTTGACCACCAGTTTTTAATCCATAACACATAGAAAACTAAAATTTATTTGAAAGCTAACAAAACAGATACAGGGTACAAATTTATTAAGTTCTTGCCACAAATCAACTTTACTGGCTCAGTTTTGAGTTATCAGATCTTGGATCTTTTAACTCTACTCCACCTGGAATTCTGTGACAGACAGTCATGGGGAGTCAGGAGCAGAGTATCCATGTGAAAAAAATGTGAGGGCCCTTGAACCCTCACCTGTCCTGCTGGGCTGTGATGCCTCAAGGTGTTAATCTATAAGCTGTCCTCTCCTGACTCCTGGTTGCACAGGATGGTTATTTTTTTTTTCCCTTTCTTTTCTTTTTGGTGCCGGGGATCAAATTCACAACCTCGTGCCTGCCAGGCAGGTGCTTAGGCCACTGAGCTAAATCCCCGGCCCTGAGGATGGTTATTTTTTCACATGGAGCTATCACTTGAAGCATAATAAACAGTGAATGTAGAAATTATTAGAAACTTACAACAGAATCGGGGAGAAGAAATGAAATTGGTCTTTGTGAAGTTTAATTGAGCAATGACCTCCTTAATAATAGTAATCAGTTCAGTGTATGTGGCCTCCTTTAAAATGGAGGATAGCAAGGATTCTAGGAAGGAGTGCTTCTCTGTGTTATGGTTCCTTTTCCTTTCTCTGTCCTCTCACTAGTTTGTTTACTTGTAGTTGTGCTGTGCTGCTGTTTCTAAATTCATCTGTCATCGTATGCTACTTTTGTCATCTATTTGTTACAGAAGAATTTTTTGGATTGTTTGAACCATTTCAACATCTTTTTCCTTTGGACGCAGATAGAGATGAGGAGGATTATTAATAGAAAATTATTGAGCATTATGCCTGTTATAGATATAGAAGAAGACCCCAGGGTCAGGAGTTTAGAGTCAACATTCAAAGAGAAGTAAAAATAATGAGACAGCTCATTGTTTAAGTTTTGATGCTAGACACTCATTGTTTCAAAGATCTTGAAGTATGTAATAAAACCACACCAGCTTTTGTTTCTATGTTCACCACATAAAATAGTTAAAGATCATTTAATAAATTAATAGGAGATAGCAAGGGTATGCTTCTTCAAGGACAGTTCTTCTGAGAAGTTTGCTATTTCAGGAAGACATAAGTGGTGGGTTTTGTGAATCAATTTTAAAAGAAACCAGATTAACTTGTGGCCTGTGATAATATCTATAGCTATTGAAGTCCAGACAGAGTAGTCTGTTCTCATGCTTCATTCTATTTAACAAGGCCACAGGAATGGGCTGGGAATGTCTTCCCCACAGGGGCCTAGATGGTATTTAGTTTCCCCTGATAAATCACCTCATTCTCTATGTCAAACCATCTGCAAAATTTGGAATAAATTCTGGGTCAGTGAGGAGACATACTGATAATTTAATAATCTTGACATAACTTTTATATGCAGACTATAGAAGGTATGCAAAACTCTTCACACTTTTCAACTTCATGGGTTAGAAACCAATTTTGAAGACACTACCATGACTTTGTTTTCTTTTGTAAATCATTCCTGGGAACTGACACCAGAAAAAACAACTTAAATTTTTTCTTATTTTCTTTCTTTCTTTCTTTCTTTCTTTCTATCTTTCTTTCTTTCTTTCTCTTCCTTCCTTCCTTCCTTCCTTCCTTCCTTCCTTCCTTCCTTCCTATTTATTTTCTTCTTTCATTCTTTTTGCAGAACCAGGGATTAAACCCTGTACCTTTGCACTGAACTATATTTCCATATCTTTTTAAAAATTACTATTTTTTTAAAATTTTGAGACAAGATCTCACTAAATTGCCCAGACTGAGCTCAAACTTGTGATCCTCTTGCCTCAGCCTCCCAGAGTGCTGAGATTACAGGCATGCGCAATTTGTTTTTAAAGGCAATCACACTCATATCTTTATAGTAATGATAGGAATACTGACTGAAAGTATTTCATTTTTAATAAAAACATTAGCTACAATGTACTGTGGGCATCTTGTGTGGTAGGCCTTGCCTGCAGGGAGAGCTTCACATTCATTATCTTGTTTAATTCTCTCAATAATTTTTCTTAATAAGTATTATTATATTCTTATTCCAGTTTTACAGATGAATATTATTACAGCCAAACCTTGCTCCCAAATGCCTGACCAAACATTCACCTGACTACTCTACAGCTCCATTTGGATGTTTTGTGGGTTTTATTTTGCTTTGTTTTTCAGTACTGGGGATTGAACCCATGGCCTGACACATGCTAGGCAAGTCTACTATTGCCTTTGTATATTTTATTTTAATTTAATTTATTTTTTGATTGATGGATTGTCTAGTACCAGAAACTTAACCCAGTCCTTTTTTAATTTTGAACTACATCCATAGTCCTTTATTAATTTTTTGTTTTAGAATAGGATCATGCCACATTGCCCAGGCTGGGCTAGAATTTGTGATCCTCCTGCCTCAACCTTCCAGAGTGCTGGGATTACAGGCATATACCACAATGCTTGATTTATATTTTTATTATGAGATAGGGTCTCACTGAATTGCCCAGGCTGGCCTCAACTTTGCAATCCTCCTGCCTTAGCCTTTTGAGTAGCCAGGATTTCAGCATTTGGATGTTTAATAAGCTTCTCACATTTAAAATGTCCAAAACTTGGTTCCTAATATTCCCATCTGACACTGCCGTCCCCAACAAACCTATACCCTGTCAAAGGTAATGGCAACTCCAGCCTTCAGGCTGCTGAGGCCAAAAATCTTGGAGTCACTTTTGACTCAATTCTTTCCCTCATATACAATTTCTAATCTGGTCATCAAATCCTGTTGCTGTACCTTCAAACTATGTCTGACCACTTTTTACTCCACCACAGCTCCTGCCCTGGTTCATACCACCTCTTCACTAGGATCATCTCAATAACCCTCTGTACCCTTGCCCCCATCAGTTTTGTTCTCGTTGTACTGTAGCCAGACTTGTTAAAATGCAAGCTCATAACCTTCCAGGGCTCCTATATGACTCAGCAGAAATCAAAGTCCTTGTAATGGCTACCAAACCTCAGCAAGGATTAGTTTCTTCTCTGATCTGATGTTCTATTTCTCCCAGCTTCCCTTACTGGCTCCTGAGACTCTGGTCGCTTGTCTTTTTCTCAGGAAAATGCAGCCTGCTCCTGCCCCAGAGTCTTCACCTTTACTCCTCCCTGTACCTGGAATGCTTTCTCCACCATCATATCCACAGTGCTTGAATCTGCCTCTCTTTTAGGTCTTGACTACAAGTGTCATTTCTCCAGAAGGGCCTATCCTGATGTCCTCTTTAATTTACAGCCCCCCCCCAACAGTCCCCATTATCCTTCTCTGCTTTAGTTTTCACAACATTTATCACCACCAACGTACTATGTTCTTACTTATTTAATTCATTGTCTGTCTCCTCCCAGTGGAATATGAGCTTCATAAAGGCAAGGAATTTTGTTTCTTTTCTTTACTGTGGTCACCCCTGTAGCCAGAACAGTGTCTAGTATATAATTGTAAGGACAAAAAAGACATTCTATTCATTGAATAACTGAGGAAAGTGAGGCTTAAGATTCCTTAACTTTGCCCTAATTTTAAATAGTAAAGTTGTTGTTGTGTATGTGTGGCATATGCTGGATGGTACAAAGCATATTTACTTTCCACTTAAGATGCCCAAGCTTCTGTCTCTTATATGTAGTTTGCATTTTTTTAGTGTAGTGTATTTTCTATACTACATTCCAGTCATCATCTCATGACATGGAATTCAGAAGCTTTTAAATGTTCTGGCCTGGGAATGTAGCTCAGCAGTACAGTGCTTACCTAGCATGTGCAAGATCCTGAGTTCATCCCTAGCACTGTAAAAACATATTTTGCTAAGTAAGATGTAAGAAATTCAAATTTGAAAGGTCATATCATGAAAAGTGAGTATGAGAATATGATCAAGGAAAGATCTGTGAAAAAGTTCTGAGAAATAGATGATATTGTGGGGTTTTTTTTATTTTTTATTTTTTATTTTATTTTTTTTACCTAGGGAATGAGTACAAGGGTTGTTGTTTTATTCTTTTCCTTTAAACTGTGCGTAGTATTTATATACAATTTTATATATGCAATATTGTTTATGATTAAAAATGTTTTCTTCCAGTTCCTGTCTAGTAGCTCCTCTCTGGAAGCAATCAATGTTACCAATTTTTTGCGCACAGCTTCCAAATCTATTCTGTTTATACTATGTGTAGTTACTTACATGTAGTATATTTTTTCTTTCTTCCCCCACCTTTTAAAAATGTTTTAAGATATCCATAACATGAAAATTATAATATTAATTATCTTTAAGTGTACAATTCTGTAGTATTAAGTACATTCACATTGTTGTGCAACCAATCTTCAGACTCTTTTATCTTGCAAAACTGCTCTATACCCATTGAATTCCCAATTCTCCTCTCCCCTCAGTCCTGACAACCACTATTTTACATTATATCCTCAGAGTTCATCCATATTGTAGCATATGTCAGAACTTCCTTTTTAACATTGAATAATATTCCATTGTATGTATATATTGTGTTTTACTTATCCATTCATCAATGGACATTTGGGTTGCTTCATCCTTTTGGCATTGTGAATATATTGCCATATGTGGGTATAATAATATCACTTTGAGCCTTTGCTTTCTGTTCTTTTGGGTGTATATATAGCAGAAGAATTGCTGGATCACATAGTTAATTTGACATTTACTTTTTTGAGGTAGTGTTATATATTCTCCAAAGCAGCTGTATCATTTTACATTCCTACCCTCCTACCTTTTTTATATATGAGTTGCAATGTAGTGCTTATACTGTCCTATATCTCATTTATCATATGTCTTAGAAATGTTATAACATAGTCCATGCATAGCTTTCTTATTTTTAAAAGAAAGATTCATTGTATTCAATTTATAGACATACTGGAATTTAACCAGTCCCCTATTGATGAACATTATGGTTGTATCCAGTATTTTTCTGAACTAAGTCATGCTATAGCTAATATCTTTCTGCAAACATTTTGCTCATGTAAAAATATATTTGTAGGATAACTTTCTAAAAACAGAGTTACTGGGTCAAAGAGTATGTGCATTTGCAATATTGATAGATACTGCCAAATTACCCCCCCTGCTGCCGCCATGGCCTTTGTGCCAGTTTGCATTTCCATCAGGAATGTATGTGGGGAATTAGAAGTTCTTAAGACTTCAGTTTACAGACTCTGAAATTGTATGCAATCTTTTATACACATGTAAATAAATTTTATTCTGAGGAAAATCCATGTGCCTGTCACCTGATTCTTAAAGGACTCAAAATCTCCCAAAAGGTTAAGAATCATTTCTTGGAGGAAGCTTCATGCTTGAAAATCCAATGTGAAGGGGAGATTTATTAAAATTATAAGTGATTTGGAAAGGATTCTTTTCTTTTCAAAAGAAATCATTGAAAATGTCTTGTGTATTTACAATACAATGAAACCAATGAAATAAAATATATACATCTATTTTAGTAGACTCTTTGTGATCCAATTGTTTGAATTCTAAGCGGATTCAACATAAATCCCACTATAATAAAATTATATGTAACAAAAAGATATTTAAGTCTCTAACTAGTATTTCTTTATTTCAAATGCTAATATTAAACTTGTATGCATAGCTTTGAGCTTGTTTTGTGTGAGATGTTATATTTGGAAACACCATTGACATATTTCAGTACACAGAGCCTAAGCAAAGTTTGGTACTTAATAAGCCCTCAGGGTCTGACTTCTGCATACTCTTCTCCCTTTACCCATCATCCTAGAATTTACAGCACTTCACATATCTGTTAGGACTCCAAATAATTCTATCAGGTAAGTGTGAGGCCAATAGTAATTGCAGATGAATTTGCCTACATATGGGGTCTTGAGGCACTGAGACCTTGGTACTAGGGCCCTCTGTTTGGTTTGCAGTATGTGTGCAAAATGCAATTAGATCTTTGTCTTCTTTCTGATATCCTCAAATATTAATAGGCAGAGAAACTCTGACCTATATCCCAGGGGTGTTATGTGAACTAACAGGTAAACCAAAATTATTTGTGAAGTAAACATTAATTATTGTTATCACTGTCAGTTCTGGTCTGCATTCCAGAATGTGAGAGAGAGCCTGCTTGCACAGTGGTCCTCTGTGGAATTTCATAACACCTCACAAACCTATGAAGGGTGTGGCCTTCTTTAAAGTATGCTAGAAGTGTTTCAAAGTATTTTAAAGTATTTGAGATCACACTGGAGAGGAGGTCTGTTTGTAAGTGACTGCAGAAAACCTGGTCACTTCTCAATATTAGAAGGGCTGTCATGGGCAAAGAATGTGGAGTTGTCATTCATTGGTCCAGAGGACAGAACTAGTACCAGTGGGGAGGCAGATATTAGCTCAAAAATGGAATGGATTCTAACAGCTAGAGCAATTCAACTGGTACCAACTACCTGAAAAAAGCAGAGAGTTCTTCCCAGGTATGGAAAAGTTCAAGCAAAGACTAGGTGATTTTTAATTTATAAATAATATATGAATTGATATTGACCACATTCAGAGTATTGTCTTAAGTGCTAGAGGAACTCAAATGTGAACTAGGCAGTACTTTGTTCTTACACAAATACTAGTATAAGATGGAAGATAAAATCCGTCCATCCATCCATCCATCCTTGTATCTAGTCAGCAACTATATACTGAACATCTATTATGTGATAGGCATCATAGCAATGGGGATACAACAGTTAACAAAACTAAGATTTTATATCTTATAGGTGATAGATGAGACTAGCAATAAAAATACCTTAAGCATGAAGTTATCATTACCCTTTGAGAATGGAGTTACAGAAGTTAACATGAAACAAATAAGCAAAATCTGTTGCCTAATGCAGGTATGATTTTGATTAAGAAAGCTTGAATGCAACAAATTATATTTTGATGACTATTAGTGTGCATGGAGTGGTCTGTCTAGAGCTATAAAACAGAGTCAGAGGAAAAATATTTGTAAATTTTCTCTTAGTATTATCTGAAGACAGGATAGCAGACCAGGTATCCAGGATACCAGGCCATCATTGTTCAATGGCAGTGGGTATTACTCCCCTGAGAACCTTCTCCTTTTTTGGCTAACTCCAAATTACCTTTGGGTTTTAACTTAACTGTAATGTTTCCAGGAAAACCTCTTCTGTCCTCTCACAGCATTATGTCTGCTGTATTTCATGGCACTGATGACCACTACAATTTACTAATTGTTTACTTCTTTAGTATCTTCTCCACTAGACTGGAAACTGCATGAGGGAAGAGGCCCTATCATTTTTTCTGCCATTACATTCCTGGAATATAGAGGCATTCAGTAAATATTTGTTAAGTGACTAAATAAATGAAAGAGAATGAATCTAATTTCCCAGGGAGATTATTTTCCTTTTAAGAAAAGAGTATTCTTAGCACAGAAAGGACTTCTTTTTTTGAAATTCTTGCAGACCTCACTCTTATGGTAGCATTCTAACTTAAGATAGAAAAATACAAGTAAATAGGAAATGAGCTATGGAACTTCTGAGATAGAGTGGTGATTACAGAAGTGGTTATAAAAGAGAAGGCACCTAGCCTGAGTCTTGAACCAAAGACAGGATTTGACATGTAGGTTTAAGGGGTGGAGGGGAAATGGTTATTCTAGGCAGAGATGGACAGCATGACAAAGATACCAAGTTCAGGATTCAGAGTGGGCGTAGGGAAGTAATATGAAGAAATGTGAGGAAGCAAGGTTGGGATCCCAATGAGACAGTCCTAAAGAGTGTGGACTTGTTTGTTGGCAGGCTTTGCCACAGATGGGATCCCTACATTGCATGCAGGAGCAGGAGGTCAGTTCCGTGTGTCATGCCACCAAAGAAATGTTGTGAGCATTGACAGGGACTGAAGGACTACAGAAAAACCCTGCTGAAGTATTTCCAAAACTCCAGATGCTTTCACAGTGGAATTACCTCAGTGATTTCATAGGGTCTAGGTTCTGGCTCTTTGCCCATCAGACTGAAAAATCTGACCTGTTAGCACTTAATAGTAAGTTTAAGCTCTCAAGGATATGGTGTATAACCAGGACACTAATGGTAATGTACAGGAAAATTAGAATTGCCAAAGATATCAAATGCTTAAATCCTGTGACTACAGCATTCTTATTCTATAGGAAGTTCACATGAAAAGTCCTATATAATCAGGCCCTTTATAATCAGGAATCAGTTTATTAACTGCAGTAAGAAATACAATTGCCAAAGGATGCCCATATGCAATGGCTAGTATATTCAAACTACAATCGGTTGGGAATTAAAATATGAAAAGAATGTTTAGAGGTGTCTGGCTTAGACCTCTTCAGTAGGAAAATACTTGTTACCAGGATTAGCTAAGTCACCTTCTTAATCACCCTCTTAGCTTAGACCCACTGCATTGGATGTTATGAGATGAGCAATACCAATTACTCTAACCTTCTTTCTCATCTTTTCATGGCTGGTCAACCTTCCTTCTGTTTGAGCTGCCTTTCTTTAGACTACCTTCAAATTTCATCGTTTTCCTGAGTTCATCTGTTTCTTTAAAGTGACTTAGCAAATCTCTGCTCTGATCCATTATGTGTTGATGTCCTAGTTTAACACTCAGAGGACCATCTCATTTTTAATTATTTCAGGATCACTCACTTGCCATTAGGACTGATAACACTTCATGGTCTTGGAATTCTAGGGCCTCCAAACCCCAGATGGTTTAGAACAATCTTATTTAATGTTGTTAGAATTTCACAAACTAAATAAAATTTCCGTGATCATTATCTCTTCCATTCTATTCATGTGTTTCTTTGTAATCAAAACATGTAATCATATTTTTGAATCTCATCATTTTAAGAACTCATGGGATAAAAATGACATGGATTGTCGTCAAGTATGGTGGCACATACTTGTAATCCCAGCACTTGGGAGACTGAGGCAGGAGGATTTTGAGTTCAAGACCAGCCTGGACCACATAGCAAGACCTTGTTTAAAAAAAAGCCAAGCCAACCAAACAAAAAAAAGAGTGAAGCCATAGATTGGAATTGCTCCAGAGCTCAGATCCCAGTCCACTTTCTATTACATACTGCTGCTTCACCATGAAAAGAAAGAGATTTTAGTATCTTCTATACTGGAAAGAAATATCAAATTCAAAATTGTCAGATTTATCCACTTGAAGTCAAGCACAGAACTCAGAGTTCAGAGAACAATGAAATCCATTATTGAGATTTGTTTTTGTTTTTGTTTTTTTGAGACAGGGTCTTGCTATGTATAGCCCAGACTGGCTATGAACTTGCTATGTAACCCAGGCTGACTTTAAATTTATGGTTATGCTCCTGCCACAGTCTCCTGAGTGCTGGAATTATAGGTGTGTGCCACCACACCTGGCTATCATTGAGAATTCCCTCCTAGTATAAATATCCCTCCTGGTATAAATAAATGTTGGACCTGATCTGGAATTCTAGGGTCACACTATGGGTGGGCCCTCCAGTTGCCGCTGTTGTACATTCCTCTAATCTTTCCTAGAAATACCTGCCTAAATGGACTGTGAGTTCACTGGACAGTTGCCCTATTGTGGGTCCTAATTCTGCTATCAGAATTAGCAGAAGTGCCCAGTCACAACCCTATCTACAGCAAACTGAACAACAAGATTAGACAGACCTCAGAGGGCAGAGTAGCAGGAGCAGTGGGAACAAAGACCGAATCCTGGACTGGAAGTCCCGACTCATTGGTGAGTCCAGAGTTAAAAAAATGTGGCTACTGTCTCTAAGGAATATTGTCACCAACCTACAGGTAATACAGGGCCAACTACTGTCAGACTCAAGGCTCTTCCTCTCACCACTTCTGGGTATATTAGGATATCTTATTCTTTGCTTCTTTCTCCAGATTACATACAGATCATGATAATGATCATCAGTGACAACCCATACCATGCCACGTTCAGGACTAGGTACATTATTTTGCTTGTAGCAATCTTAAAGATTGTTGTTAACTCTATTCTACATCCAGGACCTGATATCCTTAGAGGTTAAGTAACTTGACCAAGGTCACTAATATATGATGGAAATGGTTTTCCAAGGCAAATTTGTCTGAATTAAAAACTCAAGATTTTCCCATTGCACTACACTGACCCTCAATATCTTCATTTCAAAGAATGAGATGTCATAATTCAGACCTCTTTTGTCTTTTAATCCCATTGGTCACTGTTGTAGTCAGGGGTTGCAAGGAGAACAATAACACACAGGACACAGAATTTATAATATTATTTTATGATGGTCACCCAGAGTTAAACACAAGAAAGTGTAGGAAATCTGTCCACACCACTGAAGACCTAGAAAATCCAGCTGAGGGCCTGGATCCCACAGCAATGTTCTGCATGAGTCCAGCTGAAGACCTAGTGCCGATGACAATGACTCATGCAAGTCTATTTCGTGGATCTGCTCTGGGAAGGTCCAAAGATCAGCGGTGGAAGCTAAAAAGTCTATGCCAGTGGGGTGAAGGGTCTGTGCCAGTAGGTTGAGGGTTCTGCACTGGAGCCAAGAAGCAATGCTCAAAATAAAGACTAGGGCTCCCCCAAAAAGTACCACAGCAATGCTCAGCGATAATGAGGTCCTGAGTTCCTCTGATGATGAGAACGGCCAAGTACATATCAGGAAGTCAGCACAACCAACTTCTCCTGGAGATTGAGCAGCTCATATTGTCCCCTCCAGGAAGCAATACTCAAAGTAAGGACCAAAGCTCTTCCAAAGTGAACCACTACCATTCTCAGCAACAAGGTCCCAAGCTCCTCCAATGATAATAGCCGAGTTCACATCAGGGTAGTCAGAATGACAAGTCATTGGTTGAGGAGAACCAATGACTCCAAACAACAGCAACACTTAGGAGAACCCACAATGCTACACTCTTCCTCTTCACGTCTCTTTTATGCTGGCATAAAAGGGCCATCAGATGGGCCATCTACACTCGGCACCACACTGATTTAGTTCAGCTGGTATTAAGTTGACCACCCATTTTTAATCCATAACAGTCACAGTGATGAGAACAAGGGATAATCTGTATTCAGAAAGGTAGGAGAGTATTGCATTCAGTATATGCTGTAACCAGAATTTCTGGGCTCCACCATCTGCCCACCTACCCTCTCTATGCCTATCTCCTCACTTGTAAAATGGAGATAATAACAGCACTCCTTTACAAACTAAGTGTAAAGATGAAATATTTTGATATAAGTACAGTGCTTAGAAAAGTATCTGGCACATAGTAAATGCTTAGTAAAATTAACCATCGTTATCGTTTGACTGAGTTGAAGTTATGACCTCAGTCTAATCCATATATTTGATTGGACTCAAGAGACTCTGTTGCCTCATTAACTCCATTATTCTAAGAATATGCTTTGAGGTAGGTTATTTTCTAAATGGGTAATATTTATTTTAAAATATCCCTCCTGGTATAAATAAATATTGGGCCTGATCTGGAATTCTAGGGTCACACTATGGGTGGGCCCTCCAGTTTGCTGCTGTTGTACATTCCTCTAATCTTTCCTAGAAATACCTGCCTAAATGGACTGTGAGTTCGCTGGACAGTTGCCCTATTGTGGGTCCTAGAAGCCTTCTGGTCTTTAGAACTCCCCATGTGAGCCCATTCATTACATGCTTGAGCGTTCTGACTTTTCTCAGCTAGTGATGATGCAGGTGACTCAGCTGGCAAGAAAGAGTGGGGCAGCTCCAGCTGTCTGCAGAAAAGAACCCACATCTGTCAATATGGACAACTGCAAACCAATTAAAATGGTACACAAGGTAATTAAGGATAGTGAATGAGATGCCACTGTGAAGGAAGTTCCCAATAATATCGATGATGACTGAGTTGGGAAGGGCCAGTCTGTGAACTGGGATTGGATGACTTAGGTGACAAGATTCAAATAGAATGAATGAAATACCTGCAAAACATAAATTCATACTTTTAAATTGAATCTTCAATGTGGTTCAGTTTCACAAATAATTGTGAAATTTATTCAGGGCAGAAAATAGTGCTGGATATTACAGGGGACACATAAATAATTAACACTCAGTCTCAGAGCCAATAGTGGCAGTTCCCTGTCCCACAAGCCAAGTCTTATCAGTGATGACAGTCCCTTTCAACTAGACTACTGCACTCACCCCTTCACTCTTTCTTCAGCCACAATCCTTGCAAAAATAACCTTGTCATATTACCTTTCCACTCAAAAATGCTTTCCACTGTCAGCATATTAAGCATCTTGGGTCTATGTCCATGTTCTCCACCACTGCGACTGGTTTATCCATTCCTTGTGTGCCCTAGCTTTACTACTATGAGTTCCTTGAGAAACTGGTTCTTGGTTTGGCTTTGTCATTTTCCTCTTTCACAGCACAGCCTGGCATAGTATTTATATGAGGTGAACTGTACTGAATGGAATTGAGGAGATAACCTAGCCCAAAGTGACTAATACAAGCCAAAATGCCACGAGGGACCTATACCAGAGATCCCAAAGTGGAATACAGTATAATTTTGGTTGGAGTCAAGGTCAAATCTACTCCAAACAGGAAAGATGAGAAGAATTTTATTTTTCTCATGTAGACCTTCCCTGACATCTCTGTCTCTGATATGTGTCCTTCTTGTACCTATCCCCATTATACTATTCATAACCCAGTTTGGTAATAGTTTGTTTGCTTATTTATTTTTGACATGGGGATCTCATTATGTTGCTCAGACTGATCTTGAGCTCCTGGGTTCAAGTGACCTTCCTGCTTCAGCCTCCCAAGTAGCTGAGACTACAGGCCCTCACCACCTCCCCCAGTCAATTGTATGCTTATTTGTCTGATTTATCTACCAGACAAGAAGACCAAATCTTAATCCCTATCATACCCTGCTATATCCTTGTTCCTAATCCAGTGCTTGATATGCAAGTGCTAACCAAATACTCGTGAGAGAAAAGATAAGGACTACAATAGGAAACACAGATATATAGGTATTCATGTGGAAATGGAGGAGGATAAAAGCTGCAGAGAAACTGAGTCCAAAGAGACGTATAGTCATGTGTGGGGAAACTGCCATACTTTCTTGTGGGTTAGCCTGATATAGTAAGGTATGTGCTAGCTATATACTACTTTTTGTAGATGCCAGTTGAATATATGGAGTGAAGGAAACCCCATATTCCCAGGTCTCTCCTTCCCCCAACATCTTTGAATTGGCGCTGTGATACACTGTTCAACAGGAGATAATCAGGAGGCAGCTGGCTGCTGTCCTCCATCTATCCTCTATACCAGAGGGTCATTGTTCTTGCTGGAGGTTTCATGAACGCCCACAGCAGTCTAAAGGTCTCTAAGGTAAAGGTAGCTCTTAACAAAACAAAAACCAGAGGCTTCCAGATGAGGTCTGAATTCCTTTTCCACTTTTGTTTCTATACAAGTAGGCAAACTAAGAGAGGAGCATCTGCTTTTCTGTGCCTCCAGGGCAGAACATTATAGCATAGTGTGTGTGTGGTGGGGGGAGGAAGGCGCAGCTCTGACATTACTAAGAAGGAGGCACAATTAGCAGTTCCACCATTTGCAAAGCACACAACTAAGACAAGTGTTTTAATCACAGAGGCTCATTTCCCCCATCCATAAAATGAGTATTAAAAATATATTTTTCACAAGACCATTGTGAGAATTAAATAACATGTACCATAAGTACCTTAGGTATTAGATCTTGGTCTACCACCAGGTATAAAGAAAACTCTAAGTAAATGGTAACTATTGATCATCATGATTACTTAAAAAACTTCTGTTGGTAAGTATATCACAGGTTCAGCAAAGTAGACAGCTTTTATATGATATTGTAGAAATTCTGTTAGATGTTCCAGTTGTTGGACAGAGAAGTCTTGGAGCACTTGTATTCCTTTCAATTCCTGTTTTGATTGTATCCTTTCCATATGCCTGTATTTAAATGCTGCATAAAATATGATACGGTTATGTTGTGTTTTTAGCAATAATGAAATTATCAACTGGTCCCCTGTTTATCCTCAGTTTGGTTCTTATTATTTGAGGCACTGGGTACCAAGAGCACATGATAAAGTATCTTCTTCCCCATATTTTAGAGTGTTTATTTGCAACAGCACTTTGCAGAACTCAATTCCCAACAGACAACTTTCAATGCTTTGTGTTGAAAAAAATCATATGCTTGTCACATAATTTGACATCCAATATTTTCATTATTTATTGTAGCTTTGAATTTAATGATTTTTGATTTGTTTGCTATTTTGATATAGAAAAGGAAATATTTTAATGTATCTAAAAAGATAGCTGGAAATGTATGGAAGGAAGAAAAAATAGGGAGCAAATAATTCTTCATATATAACATTTGATATTAGGAAGATGAAGAATAAATGAAGAGAGGAGAGGTTTAGGAAAGGCCTAAACTATGGTGGACCCTCAATAATAGTTTGCTGATTAAATGAATTAATTTTAGCAGGCTGTTAGACTGGAAGGTCCTACAAAAGATCAAGACACAATAGCTATCATATGTCCAAAGTAGTTGGGCAGATCATCCAGAGGAATTTAAAGCAAAACTCAGCAGAAAGTGGCTGCAGCACTGTTGCATGCTCTCCCATAACAGAGGTCAAAAAAAGGATGGTAATAGGATGGTTGGAGGCTTTGAAGAGGATTTCTTTGGAGGAAGCAGTTTGTGTGTTAGGTGCCACTCCTGGCTGTAGGGAGCAAATGATGTATATATAGGTGCCCACCTCTCCTCAACAGGACCACTCAGTTTGAGCAATATCTTCTGCAGTTAAGTCCCAGGGGATTGGTCTGGCTCCTGCCCTGGAAATTTACTGGAAAACAGCAGGCAGGCTAATGTTTTGGCAGCAGAGCCAATGAGAGATGCTGTTTATTGGGGACTGGTGGACAATCTCAGAATATATTCAGGCAAAGAATGCTCCAAGAAGCACCTCTGGGCCCCTGCAGGAGTTAGTATGGGAAACACCTTATCTCTGTCTGATAAGAAGTGAGTAGGCCCAGAAGAAAAGAAGCTAGATGCAAGCTGTGAGGATGTCTAGTGTTTGGAGGGGAAGCTTCTGTCCCAGTAAGATATTTTTGCTCAGGTTCAGGCATCCTCAGGCTGGAGACAAGGTTGGTGGGGGGCTAGATCTCTGAGGAATTCTCAGTGGCTCCACTTAAAACTAAGTTCATTTTAGACAACTGTTAGGCCTAGAGAATGTGATGCCATCTCACCTGGGTCCCAGTCAAGCAAGACTTTCCTTTTGGCCTCACTCTCCTCTCACCCCACTTAGTAGTGTAAGGAAGGAAAGATTTACATCATGGTTTCCCACTTGTGAAAAGACCCTGAAATAAGGTTGATTGTTTTTCTTGTGATGTGAATGTGGATGTTTTAATTTACTGAATTGAAACCATGTCTGCAATTGTGTATTAAAGTGAAACTTTCAGCTATTTAGGGATGGTCAGTCCAGGGGCATGCTAAAATTCATTCTAGTGGTAGAGGAAGATTTCTTTCTATTCTACCCAATAAATTTAAAGGGGCAATAAGCTAAGAAGAGTGTCTTCATTATATTCCATGAGTTTTGGTTGTCCAGTTCATTGGTTACAGAATGAATCAGTGATCAGATGGATTGATAAGTGATTGAATGAGTGTTGTTTACAGTAGGATACACTGTGATTCAAATTTAGGACTTTGTTTCATGTTCTTTTTGGTGGTGCTTGGGCTTGAACCCATATACTTGCAAATCTAAGCATGAACTTTAACACTGAAATACACCTGCAGCCCAGGACTTTTATTTTTTTATTTTTATTTTAAAAATTTTGTTTGTGTTTTGTAAACAGCATCTCATTATGTGATTCAGGCTGGTTTTGAATTCAGTGTGTAGCCCAGGCTGGTCTGAAACTCATGGCAATCCTCCTACATCAGCCTCTTGAGTATTGGGTTTATGGACATGTACGACCATACCTGGTTTAGCCCAGGGCTTTTAAAACATTGAATTCTTAGCTTTGCATGGCGGCAGTATCATAGCCATTGAGGCTAATCTGAGACATAATTATTTCTAATTAAAACATTGAATTCTTGTATCATTTTGTTCCCTTTGGCAGGTATTTAGCAGTAGGTGGCATATTATTCTGTAGTTCTTAAGGATATTAATGTCCTATATTGAAATTAATACCATTCTGCTCATTTCCTGCTGCCTCAAAAGTTGAAGTCAAGTTGCTTGTGTCTGAATCATGGACTTGCCCCTTGCTAGTTATATGAACTGATCAGTGTGCCTTAGTCTCCTGTCTACCTCAAAGGGGGATTGTGAAGACTAAAGGGATAGATAGATAGATAGATAGATAGATAGATAGATAGATAGTGTGTATGTGTGTAAAAAAGAGCAGTTATTACTCTGCTCCAAACCTCTGCATTAAAATCTGATAATCAGTACAAAAAAAAGTTGAAACCAGTAAAGAATGCCATATATCCATTCTTTGCTTGTTTGGATTCTACTCTCCTACTACATTCATGACCTGCTCAGAATTTCAGGTAGTTGTTATGCTGAGAGATACTGATAATATTACTGATAATAATAAATGTAACTCCCAACATGCTAGATATCTAATACATCAAGTTTGTGTCCCCAAAATCAAAGAATGAACTCTGAGGAACAATGGAGGTTAAGAGTAGAAAATTTTTATTGAGGGAGAGACAGCTTCTGAGAGAGAGAGGAGGGGACCTGGAAAGTAGGTTGACAATGATCACTTTTTATAGAGCAAAATCACAAGGTAGGTACAATGTGGGAGAAAAGTATGATCAACCAATAAGATTACAGGCATAGCCACTTAGGTAATGTTGACCCAATGGGGAAGCAAGTCATGTAGCAAGTGTATATGGAAAGAACAAGGACCTTTTTTGGAAGAGATGAGTCAGAAGGTTCTGGTCACCCACATGGGTGACTGATGCCTATCTAGGTAATATTGATTATAGTACATTGTTTATCCCTCAAGGAGGTATGTAGATGTAGTCACTCCACCTTTATCTTGAGGACTCGTCTTCAGCAAATGTGCCTCCAGTCACAGCTGTAATGTGTTTCTATTTTCTGTACTGCCTTCTTCAAGGGCCCAGCCTTGTATGATTTCCTAAAGTATTTCCACCTAACTTGCTGTTTATATATTCCCCTCTCTGAAAAGGTACCCTTAACTTCCATGAAGGGACAAAGGGTGATGACTGTTCTGGCTACTTTCAACTGAAGAGGGTCATAGTTGTGATCAACAGTCAGAGATACTGTACAAAAGCTCTTTCTAAAGGCCCTCGGCAAATGCCAGACATTCTCATATTGGAGAGGTGTATAACTTTAAGTCTGGAGGAGACAAGGCCAAAGAAACAGTTAAGTATGCATGGGTCAAATAATAAGATCAACAAGACTATTATGAATGCAACCAACAAATATTTCCACTGGGAAGAGCCAATAATAGCCTCCCACAAAGAGGGTAAGGAGAAGATTCAGGGAATTTTGGGATTCACCATGGCATTAACTTGTCATTTAATATCTTGAGCAGCCATCAACATATTAACAGAAGGATCATGAATGTACAAGAACATTCAGTGTTTACAACTGTGCAAGTTCCCCCTTGTGCTGCTGTTAAAATGTCTAATGCCATCCAATTTTGGAGGACTGTTGCCTCATTAATTTACTTCTTAATTTAGGAGAGAGAGAGAGAGAGACCAGTTGAGGTGTTGTTTAAGGCCCATTGAGTATAGTTAGTTAAGGCCTCAGTGTATTGCATGAAATCCTCTAATCCTAGGGAAAAGATAAAGATAGAAGCCAAATGGTAACACTAGTGAAACACACTTCTAGTTCATCATTGTCGTAGATGGGGTAAGTTTGTAGGATTGTCTATATTTTTCACATTCCTGCCTTGTAAACACACAAGTCCCAGCATGAATCTCCCTATCCATCCAGGGAGTCAGGGCTATAAATTGATTCCATAGGACCAATGAGTTCCACTGGGGTCTTCCCATCTAATTTCAGGGTGATTAAACCAGTCCATTGCAAACCAGTCTTTGACCTGTAGATTATAGTGTATATACACTGCTCAGGGAGTGTCCATCCCAAGTATTTAGTAGAGTTAGGCCAATGAGAGTAGGAGTGATTTCTGTTTCCAACTGAAAGGGGCCTTTTGTACTAAGTTGTCCTATAGTTGGAGTTAACCACACGTAATCATCATCAATATAAATATTGACATTCTGTCCTTCAATGAGTTGTAAAACCTTTGTCAGAGCTATGAGTTCTGCTAGCTAGGCACTAGTGCCAGGGGTAAATGAGGAACTTTCAAGTGTCTGAAGTAGAGTCACTACAGCATGCCCTGACGTTCTTGTCCCATTTTCCTTGAAAGAACTGCCATCACAGAAGAGGGTAAATCAGGGTCAGTAAAGGGTGTGTCTAATAAGTCTTTTTTGGCTGTGTATGTATGGAGAATTACTTGTTCACAGTCATGTCCTACAGCCTCGATTTCTTCTTTTCCTGATAGAAACGTGGCAGGATTTAGGGAAGAACATATCTTTATTTGAATGGCTGGTTCTTCTAGAAGTAAAGCCTGGTATTTAAGAAGTTAATTTTGGAAGAAAGAAGTCCTTCCACATTATGAGGTGTATATACAGTGAGATCTTTACCTAAATTCAGTTTGGGTACTTCTGGTACTAGGGGAACTACAGCAGCCACAGCTCTAAGGTATGCAGGCCATCCCTTTGCTACAATATCTAATTCATTACTCAGATACCTTACAGGCTGTTGAGCAGGTCCTCAATCCTTCATAAACATTCCCAAAGCCATGCCCTGCCTTTCATCAACATACAAATTGAAATGGTGTCCTGTCAGTAGGCTCAGTGCTAGGGGATTTAGATGCGCTTGTTTAAACTCCTGGAATGCAGTTTGGGAATCAGGTTCCTAGGTTAAAATATGGATATCTGCCTTTTGGGCTTCCGTTATAAACTGATAAAGAGCTCATGCAATCTCACCATACACTGCTATCCAAAGGCAACAGAAGCCTAATTCATAGGAATCCCCTTAGCTGTCTTGGACTGTGGGAAGGAAAGTATTGGTTTAACTCTCTTTTCTTCCAACCTTTGGGTTCCGTAGATATGCTAAGGCCTAAGTATTTTACTGCAAGGCCATAAAGTTGTGCCTTAGACCTACAGACCTTATAAACTCTTTGTGGTAGAAAATTGAGCAGGGCATGGGTCCTCTGGCTAGAGCACTCTTCTGAGAAGGTACATAACAGTGTATCATCTATGAATTGCAGGACTGTGACTTGGGAAAATTAAAGTCATTGGGAAACACTTGTCCAAAAAGACGAGGACTGTCTCTGAACCTTTGAGGAAGCATAGTCCTACTGAGTTGAGAGGCCTTGTGGTGAGGATTTTCAAAGGCAAAAAGAAACTGGGACTCCATATGTAAAGGAATACAAAAGAAGGCATCTTTTAATTCTAACACTGAAAACCAACTGGAATCTTTTGGGATCTGAGAAAGGGGAGTGTCTGGGTTAGGTACCACCAGGTGAATGGACACTATTGCCTCATTTACCAATCTAAGGTCCTGTATCAACCTCTACTCCCCAGAGGGTTTTTGAACTCCTAAGATTCGAGAACTGCAAGGGTTATTGCAGTGTTCAAGTAGATTTTGTGCCATTAAGTTGTTGATTATAGGCAATAGTCCTTTTCTAACTTCAGGCCTTAGAGGATATTGCCCCCAAAGAGGAAACCTAGTAAGATCTTTGAGAGAGGTATATCTACTGCGTCAACTCTTACTGCTCTTCCTGTTCTACCTTTAGTTGCTTAGACTTCTGGATTTATTTCTGTCTCCATGAGGGGAAGGCAGTGTACGTGACCTGGGTGCCTATATATTACAGTATTTAGGCAAGATAAGATATCTCTCCCCAGAAGGGGAATGGGGCTTTCAGGCATAATTAAAAGGGAATGAGTGAAGAGAAAGCCATCCCAGTTATAGCCTAGGGGTTGTGAGAAATAGCAAGTCACCTCCTTTCTAGTGACTCCTTTCACTGAAGTATGATGGCTGGAAGGAACGCCAGGGTTGAAAACAAGCGTGGAGAGACATGTGCTACTGTCTAGCAATAGGCAGGTTTCTTTTCCCTCTATAGTCATGATTACCCAGGGCTCCTCCATGGAGATGACAGTCCATCCGGAGCCCTTCAGTCTTGCTGGACCAGCTGGTAAGATGGGTCTGTTCCCTGGGACCTCCATCTTAGAGGACAGTCCAACTTGGCTACCTTTGTACTCAGGGCATGGCTCAGGAGTCCTCTTGTTGTGACGGTTCTTATCACAGTCCCTCCTAGGGTAGCCCAGCTTTCTGAACCAGTAGCAGGTCAGTTTAGTTATTGAGCTCTTCTTGGAGCCCTGAGAATCAGTTTTATAGGCTATTCTTTTAAAGGCTGCTACCAAAGAAGCCATTTTCTCTTGGTCTCTTTTTTCTCCTCTTGACTTCCTCCTGGTCTTGATCACAAAATACTGAGGAGGCAATTCTCACTGAAGTACCAAGTGAGCTATCTGGAAGGAAAGCTACCTTTTAGCTTTTTCTTAAAATCTGAACCTGACTGGGTAGTAAATTGCCTTTAAGAATAAATGTCCTTCTATGAATCAAGAGCCAGAGATGTATGTTTCATCTGTGCCCCTTGTAAATGATCTAAGAAGGCATAGAGGTTCTCACCTTTCTCCTGATGTATAGCTGACAATTTAAAATAATTGAAAGGCTTAGTTGTCATCCTTATTAGACCTTCAAGAATATCTGTCTGAAGATTTCTCCTATTCCAGTCTTCTCCCTGGTTGGTAGGCCAGTAGCAGTTTTGTGTAGGGACTGCTTGGGCTCCAGTGGGAGCCAGCTGTTCCGTTGGTTGCCTGTCTTCTGGCCTTGTAAAATTAACAATATGAGATTCATCTTCAAAAATAATAGCAGCTTGAAATGCTGCTTGTCTCTCATTAGAAGTCAATGTTTGATTTAAAAGTAACATTACATCTTTCTAGTCTAGTTCATAGGTCTGAGTAAGTCCTCTAAAGACCTCAATGTACTTATCAGGGTTGTCTGAAAACTTTCTCAGACCTTGTTCGATCTATATGAGTTCACTGAGAGGAAAGGACATATGGACACAGGTAGTGCCATATTCACCATTTACTTCCTGTAAGGGATATTGCCCTTGACAAGTTTAAATAAAATCAGCTGAGGATGGATATAGCACAGTAGAGGCTTCAATTATGATTGACTTAGAAGCCTTACCCTTAGGATATGAAGGGCAAGTGGGGAGACTCTCAGGCTCAGTAATAGTGGATGAAGCTTTGATTACGGTTGTCTTAGAAAACTTGTCCTCAGGTTCAGTAATAGTAGATGAGGCTTTGATTAAAGTTGCCTTGGAAACCTCATCCTCAGGATCCAAAGGGCAGGGGTGGGGAGCCTTAGGCTTAGTGATAGTCGATGCATCCAATTGTGCCTGAGAGACCAGAGGTGTCTGGTTTTCTTGTGGCTTACATTTACATTCACATTTTAAACAAAAATAAGGGTTATCACTTTATGCAAAGAAAGTCTGAACATAAGGCAATTCTGACCATTTTCCCTCTCTGTTACAGTACAGTTCTAGTTGTGAAATAGTATCATAATCAAGACTTCCCTCTTCATTACATTTTGCCTGTAGGGGTAAGTGGGCCATGCACAGGTGCAAAAAAATATTAAATACCTCTCTCTCAACATGTGAAGGTCAAACAGTTTCCAATGCTTAAGAATACAATCCAGCCTGCCCCACTGGGCCTGAGCACCTCCAACCAGAAGACAACTAAATCTGCCTTCTGGGGGCCTGCGTGACTGGTGTGGACCCCAGGAAGAAAAAAAAAATGGGCCTCTCAGGAGCCCGCCCTGCTGGGCCTGAGCGCCTCCAACCAGAAGACAACTAAGCTTGCCTTCTGGGGACCTGCACGACCGGCATGGACCCCAAGAAGAGAAACATGTGCCCCAACTCCCACCCCCTGTATGCCTACCGGAGTATGGGCTAAGAATTGAGGACAAAGCTCTGTTCCCCCCGCCCCCCCCCATAAAGCAACCTGCTCGTTCGGAGCAGGTTGCTAAATTGATAGAAACTAAGGTACATAAAACAACTAAATGCTAGTATTGTTTTGTTCATTTTGCAGGCCTGGGGCTGGCAGCCTGAGCATCTCTTTGGAAGAAGACAGTATGCAATGTAGCAAAAATGGGGGATTCTCTTCTGTCTTGTCTTTGAGGCCCAATATTGTTCTCATTGTTTTGCTTTATTCTGATTAATTTTTTTGGCCTTATTTTGTACCCTGTTTTTATTGGTTTTAATGTGGTTTTTTTGTTTGTTTGTTTGTTTTTACTATACCTGATGGAATGGTCAACTATTCTGAAAATAACAAGATATACTATAGTAGTTATTGTTTTCATAGTATTTTTCTTTGAAGTTCTGTACCAGTTCTACTGCTTTGTTTTGATTGACTTTGTTCTGTTATGTTTTGTTGGATTTTACTATCTTTAAAAAAAAGAAGAATACAATCCAAAGAATTAGGAGAATTCAACATTGAATTTCTCATCTACACACAAGAGGAAAGAAAACCAAAGACATCTCTTTTAATCTCAACTTGGTTTCTATATTCTCTCATGGCATTCTCTGAGGTGACCTGATCCAGAGCAGGTGGCTGCCATCTGGCAAGTGATCAGAAGATAGGTGAGGTTGGACTAGCCACTCTTACTGACTTGCTCCCCTACTTTCCCCAGAAACTCACATTTTTAGCTTTGGCATGTGTTTCCAAAACCACAAGCTACAGTTGATTCCCACTATAACAGTCGTGTTTAAAGAAGGAAGCATTGCTAGCAAAATTAAACCAATAATCAAGAGACCTGAACCACTGCTTTCCAATTTTTTTTGAAGAGAGTGAGGAAAATATCAAAGAGCAAATTGAAAGTTGATGGAGCACTCCCCAGCCTGCAAAGGAGATTACTTCTAGAGATAGATAGAGTCAAATAATGGCTTGGAAAAATTCTGTTCTGGGCCATAGGATGAAGAAGTCTCCAAGACATTTGTACTGTCTACCTAATCACCTAGGCAATCTTCCTTAACAGCAAGATGAGACTAAGTTTTATTCAAAATCCACTCTAAAATTTCTATGTATCTATATCTGCAACACACTTATGAAGCTGACAAGTTAAAACTTATACCCATTGTTCAGCAACCACAATTTACACACCAGTGAAAGTACTTCCTTGGCTACACACATAAATAATGAGAACCAGACCTAGGAGGGAAGAGAGAGAGCCAGGAGGTTGGAGATTATCCCTTAAAATAAATGTTTTGGTCCCTTAAATATTGTGCTTAGGAAATAGTTTCTTCTGATCTCACCTAGAAGTTGAGCCTTTCCATACAATCTCAAATTCAGTCTCCCACACCCAGCATAGTATGCCCAGAATGCATAAGCCTGGACATGGATTCATGTGTGTTCTCCTGCACAGGCAAAATTCTGATGTCTCATCTGACCAAGAGACAGGGTATGTGTTTCTCATCTAACACAACTTCCCTGTTTTCAGGGTTACCAAATGCTCATTTTCTATGGGCTCAACTTAAAGGTTATTAGTTGTTGGATAGGAGTGAAAGTTCAGAGTTACTCCCTCTCTAATCCTTAGCAGAAACATGCCTCCAATAAAGGAAAGTACAAAATGTCAGGATACGATCAGAAATAAGACCAGAAAAAAATGAAATCTTTTTTTTGTTTTTTGGGTACTGGGGATCAAACTCATGACATTGTGCTTGCCAGGCAGGTGCTCATGCTGCTGAGCTAAATCCCTGACAAAAATGAAGTCTTTTCTTCTCCTGCTCATTGTGAATTTTTTTTAAATTTTATTTTAAAGATAGTAAAATCCAATAAAGCATAATAGAACAAAGTCAATCAAAACAAAACAGTAGAACTGGTATAAAACTTGGAATCAAGATACTAGGAAAATAATAGCTATTATAGTATATCTTGTTATATTCACAACAGTTGACCATTCCATCAGGTATGGTAAAATCAAACCAAAAACAAAACAGAATAAAACCAATAAAAACAGAATATGAAATAAAGCAAAATAAAATTAATCAGAAAAAAGTAAAACAGTGAGAACAATATTGGGCCTCAAAGATAGATAGAAGGGAATCCCCCATATTTGCCACATTGCATACTGTCATCTTTCCAAGAGATGTTCAGACTGCCGGCCCCAGGCCTGCAAAATCAACCAAACAATACAAGCATTTAGTTGCTTCATATACCTTAGTTGCTACCAACTTAGTCAGTCCTCTGAACCAGCAGGTTGCTTACAGCGGGGGTGTGTGTGTGGGGGGCTGTCCTTGATTCTTAGCCCACACGCTGGTAGGGTTACAGGAGGCACATATATTTCTCTTCCTGGGGTCTGCACCAGTTGCATGACACTCACCAGTAAGGCAGGCTAGTTGTCTTCTGATTCGAACCTCCCTGACCCAACGTGGTGGGTTCTTGGGAGGCACATCTTTCTCTTCTGATTGTGAATTATTGAGATAAATTGTCAATGCATTTTCACCCTCAGCCTGGAAAGGTGAGAGTAGGGAATCTTATGAGCTAAGATTGCCTTCTCATCAGTGGAGGATCAGATCAGAAAGGAAACTGAGGCAGAATTGGCTCAGCATTCCCTTCTAGAGTATAGAGAGAGGAATTTGGCCGGAGTGTCACAGTGAAACCTGTCCTCCAAGTCTTAAGAATGGCTGCCATCCTATTACCTTTTAACTGGCAGATGGAGTCCCCTGATTCATTAATAGGCATGTATATTTTCTAAATATAAATTAGATTTCATAAAAAGACCCATTTTACAGAATTTCATATCAAAACCCACCAGGGGACATTATTAATAGTACTTTTTCTCTAGCTCTGTTGTCCTAAGGTCAAACTGGTCAAGCAGAGAGCACCAATAAATTCAGCAACTAGTAAGTCCAAATGCAGCATATACAAAACAGAAATACAAGATCTTGCCTGCAAAATGAAAATGTCCCATCAAAGAAACACCATAATCTTCCCATGTTCTCAATTTAAATTTACTGTCACTTCAACAACAACAAAAAAAAAAAGTGTAAAAATGCAAGATATAAAATTAAAGGCATAAGCAATTGACAAACAAGGATGACAATTTTTTATTACCTAAATGAGTCACAATCTAGAATCTATGAAACAAACGGAAATTCTTACCTCCTTCCAGTTATCTCAGTGGAACCTCCAAATGTTATAGGGAAATAAATATAATTTCCAACCTGCTAGGTATCTGATATGCCAAGTTCATGTTCTCCAAATCAAAGAATGAATTCTGAGGAACAATGGAGGTTAAGAGTAGGAAATTTTGTTGAGGGAGGGAGGGAGAAAGGAAGGGAGGGAGGGAGAGAGAGAGAGAGAGGGAGAGAGAAACCTGGGAAATGGGTTAACAATGAGCCCACTTTTTTTTTAATTTTTTTTATTTTTTTTTGGCACCGGGGATCACAACCTTGCGCCTTCCTGACAGGCACGTAAGCTGCTGAGCCAAACTCCCGGCCCTGGGTTTTTTGAGGCAGAGTCTCACTGTGTAGCTCAGGCTGGCCTTGCGCTCGCGTTGTAGCCCAAGCCGGCCTCAAACTCACAACGCTCCTCCTACCTCAGCCTCCCGAGTGCTGGGATTAAAGGCGTGCGCCACCACGTCCAGCTCCTGAGCCCACTTTTCAAAGGAAGTTTTATAGAGCAAAATCATGAGGTGTGTATAAAATCACAAGGTGGGTACAATGTGGGACAAAACTGTGATCAATCAATAAGATTACAGGTATAGCCACTTAGGTAACATTGATCCAATGGGGAAGCAAGTCATGTAGCAAGTGTATATGGAAGGAACAAGGACCTTTTTTGGAAGAGATGAGTCAGAAGGTCTTGGTCACCGACCTGGGTGACTGATACTTATCTAGGTAATATTGATTATAGTATATTTGTTTATCCCTTAGGGAGGTATGTAGATCTAGTCGTTCCACCTTTCTCTTGAGGACTGGTCTTCAACAAATGTGCCTCCAGCCACAGTTGTAATGTGTTTCATTTTCTGTACTGCCTTCTTCGAGGGACTAGCTCTGTCTGACTGTCTATAATATTTCTACATAATGTAGCTGTTTATAACAATAATACTTTCATCCCCAGTATGAATGAGTTAGAGTTGTTCATGTTCTCTTTTCCACCGACATTGTTGCTTTAACAATGAAAATGCCTAAGTTCAAAGAAGTTGTGCCTTCATGAAGGTATTTGGGTATCTGAAACAAGAAATATCAAAAGATATTGGTTTCAGAAGAGTCTCCCCTGCTCCCTGAGAACCATACTTAGTATGCCCCTGGCTTAGTCTGCTTTATGTTATAACATAGTACTGCAGAGTGGATAATTTATAAATAAAAATTATTTATTGCAGTTGTGGAAGCTGGGAAGTCCAAGATTGGGTGGCCCTGCTTTAGGTGAGGACCTTCTTGGTGGATTATAAGGAAAGAGATCACATTATGAGAGAGGAAGAATGTGCAAATGAGTAAGCATAAAGGACAGATTTGATTTTATAACTATCCACTCTTTTCTCATGATTAACAAACCCATTCCAGCAATAAAGACATTAACCCATTCAAGAAGGTTCTGGCCTGCAAGATCCAATCACTTCTTATTTAGCCCCACCTCCCATTCCTCTTGCACTGGGTACTGAGTTTCCAGCACATTAATTTTGGTAACATTCAGAACAGCAACCTATGAACTCTGGCTATGTGGGGTGGCTGCTTAATTTACTTGAGATGGTGAGTGTGGAAGTGTATTGCAAATTATAAGGTCACTTGTAACTGTGTGCCAGAATTGTTTTTGTTATTCTTTAATTGTGGCAAATCATAACAGCAGCCTTGTAAACTCTTATTAAAAGGTTAGTTACTCACACAGATGCTCTATTGTCCTCATCAAATTATCTCATTAAAGTAAAAATTTCTTAAGCATTCCAAACATTTAGTTCAGATAGACATGGTTATGAAAACCAAACAGTTAATCCCTCACAGGACATTTCTACTTTTTCCTTTTGTCTCCTATCACCTGTCCAGAAGCATTTATGCTTCAGGTCCTATCAGTCCCATCTTGCAACTGAGGCAAGCAGAAACCCCAGCCTGAACTGAGCTTTTTTTGTGTGTGTGTTAGAAATGATAAGAAACAGCTGTCCTCAGATTAATGCCATCATCCCTGTTATGATTCAGCCATTCAGCTTTCTAAATTCAATCACTCCAAAATAAGTACATTGCAGTAGGCTCATTAAGCAAAATTGGATGTAAAGAGTGGATGGGACTGAGTGATAGGAAATGAGAAAGAAGAAGAATATGTCAAAGCTGCACGCATACTTTTGCCCTTGAGAAAGCCTCTTCTAGGCCCTTGTTTAGCTTTAGCAACATTCAGTTTAAAAATGCTTATGTATATGGTCCTATTTTTCCTAAAGAGAGATCTTCTTTTAAATGACATATAATAAAGTAGTATCTATTCATATTAAGGATACTCATACAAAACAGGCAAATATGCAGATCTCAGATAGGACATTTAGCATTCATTATTCTGGTTGCCCAGTCGATCATTTAAGTATTTTAAAATGTAACCACATGATAGATGCTGTTAGGTACTGAGGGATGTTAAATTGAATTCATTCATGCATTTATTCATCTATTGGGTATGAACTGAGACCTACTCTGTACTGTTTCCTGTGCTTGTTGGAAGCACCATTATGAACCAGACAGCCTCTGGTTAGGAAGGGTGCTTAGAATGCAGTGTTGAATGAGATGGATACAGATTTCTGTGCTGAGGTTTAATGTGCTAACTGCCATATGAAAAAACCAAAAAAAAAAAAAATTTAAGGGAGAGCTTCTTCTATAAGGAAACAAGAAACCATCAAGCAGGAGGTAATGTTTGGCTGAACCTTGAAGTCTGCAAAAAGTTTCAAATTAAAGACCTTTCTAAGCTAAGGAATATACAGATCCTTTTCCCATCCTTATTGTGGTTTGGAACTTTATATTTGTAATCCCATGGAGAAGTTATTGGAATTCTAGTGAGTTAATTCCAATCTACCACTTCCACTGTAAACCACAGTAAAAATAAACACACTAATACGTGATTATAATTGTGGGGAGCCAAGGGGTTCTTTGTCCTGCCCAGATGAAGGTTCAATGAAACAAAGGCCATGACCCAAGGTCTAACCTGGATTTGATTAATTTGTGAGGAAGGGAGTGACTAGAGAATGAGTGATTGTGAGAATGGCAGGGAATTATGTGAGTACTGTGAATTGGGCTAAGTAGGAGGCTGGAAAGCACCTCTGTTATATGCAGAAAGACCAATCTGCGTAACACAATTGAGGTAGCATTTAATGTTTCGGAGGCTGGTGTTTCAGCTTCGTATGTGCAAACTTTGCCACCCTGGGAAGTCATAGCCTCTTATCTTGAGACTCAAACCCAGTTGACAGACCTGGAGTCGTGGCTGTGCCATCCTAACTGGATCAACCATGTTTAGAGAGACACTGGGGATGAGGAAACAGTGACTATTGCCTATCTTCAAAGATTACACATCAGCATCTCAGCTAGCCCTATTTACATTGCTTAGAGCCAACTGAAGGGAAAAAGAAATAGCTTAACCAGCTCTGTGCATATCAGTTCATGGAAATAGGGCTAGGTTTAGCCAAAGTGGAAGTAATTGCTCTTTATTCAAGGAGAGTTGTCCAAGTGGTCTTTCACAAAAGAAATCATGTGAAGAAAAATAAAGACCATAGCTCTTAGTGCAAGGATAGGGAACAGACAGTGCAGAAACACACAGTGAGTCATAGGTGCTGCATATGGGGGAGAGCCTTGGGTACTAGGCTAAAGAGTCATAACAGGAATGATACGATTAGAGTCATGCACCAGGAAATACACTTCAGGAACAAACTATGGATAGCATTGATTGGAGATGAAGGCTTGAGAGATGGGAGTGTACTTAGGAGGCAGACCATCACCCACATTCAGGCCTCAGCCAAACAAGGGCCCAAGGTAGACTAAGCACTGAAGAAACAAACATTAATTATTAACAGGGAGCAATCAATGAATTTGTGACTCTGGATGTTTTAGGCTTACTATGTTCCTCTAGGCATCACATTTATTTTTACAAATTAGGATTGTACAGGAAAAAGATATATATGGTTCAGGGTCACTGTAAGAAATAGAATCTAACTGGGGTGGATGAAGAGACTTTAATGATGGCACTATTTGTAGAGGTTTGAGTAGGGTCAAGGGCATCAAGAGGGCTCATGAGGCATACAGAAATTAGCAAAAGTAGGAAGCTATTAATCCCAAAGGGCAAGGAAATGAAATAGTATTAGCAGTTTCCAGTGAGAGTTGTGGCAAAAACAAATAATCCCACTCTCTTGGTTTCTCCCCTTTTATCTCTCACTTGTTCCTTTCCTTCATCAAACATACCTACCAAGTTGACCTGGTGACATAGTTACAAATGTAGACCTCTCGGGGCACAGGACAAGAGGAAAAAATGAGTAAAAGCATATAGGGGGAGAAGGAAAAGTGAAACAAACAAATGGAGAATAACCAGCACAAAGTGCTAATTATGCCACATATTAGGTGTTAATGTCTTGAAGGGTCATAAATCCTAGAGATCTCAGAGAGGGGTTGCCCTTGAAAGCCGATTCCAAGTATGATAGTTATCACATACTTCATGACAAAAGTTAGTTAATAATAAGAGGTGAAAACCAAGCTTGGGCATACAATTTAACTGTTGAATCTCTGTTGAATCTCTGTTAACTGTATGATGATGATATTAATTCCTGCTGTCCCTACTTTGTAAGACTATTGTGAAAACAAAATGGAATGAAGAATACAAAACTTTTTTAAAATCGATTTTTGATGTAAATGACTGAAAAGATTTGAGATACTGTTCCATTCTTATTTTAGTGCTCTCCACAGCATAAGGTTAGGCCCAAAAAGCTGCACAGACAATAATTATGGCATTGGCGTAATTTGAACTAATTTTGAGCATACATACACATGCACACCCATCCTTACATGGTTCATGCATGCTCTCTTTCAATCAGCCTTGTTATTATTATAGGACTTGTATCTTCTTCAACACATTCTATCTACACATTCTATCATTTCTATGTGTTGGAAAAAAATTAAAACCACTTAAGATTAAAATGGTTGGGAAGTACTTAACTTCACTCATCAGAGGAACACTCTTTTATATGTTCTTGGAGTGAAGCATCGATAGTAGTTTGAGCAAGTATCCCGAGTATAAACATAGGATTCATTACATGAACTTACTACTTTCCTTTCACAACACAGGACAATTATACCCACTGCTTTAGAAGAGGTAGCAGTTTGAAAGATGAAATATCTAAATCCCATGTGTTAGAAGATTCAGTTCTTGTCCTGTACTTGCTTTTCTTAGTGTGATAATCAAGAATAGACCTTAAATAAGATAGTAGGCCAATCTTATCTTTATTTTTTCTTTTATTTTAAAAAGAAAAAAACCTACAGAATTTCAAAATAAATAATAGGAGAGTAACAATGATTAATACATTGTGTACTGTTATCTCCAGAGTATTTACTCAGAGTACAAGACATACCCATGAATTATTGTCCAAACTGCATTAGCACAAAACTTGCTTTTCAATGAACTAAGGGAAACTAGCAGTATAAATATCTTAACTATCTTGTTGTGTGTGTGTGTGTGTGTGTGTGTGTGTGTGTGTGTATATATATATATATATATATATATATATATATCCTTTTCCCTTCTTTCCTTTCCCCTTTCCCCTATCACAGCCCATCTGACCAGTGATGATTTTTCTTCAGAATTCTGATGATTTCAAAAAGTATATTAAATGAAAGGTAGGCAGAGAGCTCCCTGATAGGAAATCACTTGAGGAAAGTCTTTTGTATTGCTTGCTTCAGCAAGTATGCAGAGAACCCCGCCCTCTCAGGATTGTTCCCCATTTCTTGGCCCCAGACATCAACATGAATAAATGAAGCCAACCAATGACCTAACTCTCCTGAACCCTAAGCAGTTCCTAAATGCTGAGAAGGCAGCTGGCCATGGACATATCCCAGAGTCCTTTTGATAAAAATTGCAGTGAGAACCCAAAGGACCCACAGAAAATGTGTAAGGAGCTTAAGAAACTATAGTCACAAGTATCTAGAAGAAAAAGCTTGGATGGGGGTATGATGTAGTTTCCCCACTGCAGCTGTGTCAGGGAATGAAGTGGGACATCTCTTCCAAAGAGTGAATCTCTTCATGTCCACAGTTTTGTCCTTCCTTGCCCAGAATATTCCTCCCGCTTCATTGGCTGTGTGACTGGTACTTGTAGTGTGGTCTGCTGTTGAGGAATAACAGTGGAGCATCAGGATATTTCCTGAAAATGCAGTTTAGGTGCACCATTGAACACCTGTTGAATCATAATCTTTGGGATTGGGGCGCTGGGATCTGTATTTTAGTAGGGACTTTGGGGATTCACGTACACCTTGAAGTTTGAGAAGCACTGGTTCTGAGTGAAGATATTTCTTTGTAGGTGATTATTATAAGTTTGTCTTTGTTCCCTTTTGTGTAATGAAGATTCACACATAACTGGTCTCAAATAGTCATCGCCAGTTCCTCTAACTTGGAGGTCACCATTGCTGACTCATTTTTTTCTGTATTTTCCCAGGTTATTTCTTTCAGTTTCCATAGTCCCACAGAAGCATAATCCTTTCACTCCTCCCACCCCTGCACCTTGCCTTACATCCTAATTAAGCCCCTTGCCTCAATTTCTCAAGTTGCAGCATTTCTCTCATTTTCAGTTTCCTGATTCAAGGGCTATGTTAAATCCCAAGACAGCTCTTTGCTTACCCTTTATTTATTTTTATCTCTGCTTTCTTCTTAAAGTTCTGAACTAATAGCTCCACTGCTAATTTTATTTCTTGCTGTTCATATCTCTGTCATTTTCCCATGTTACTGTGCAGGTGAATTTTAAGAGTCCTCTCATCTCCAGTCATTGTTGAGTTTACATTTTAAACAATTCAATTTTACCTCATCATGCCTTTCCCCAAAGTATTACTCCTAATCTTTATAGTTTGAGGATGCTGGGGGCAAAGAATGGGTACCCAGATGCTATGACAAAGTTGCTAGATTTTGGGAAATCTGTAATGGCTGTTGTATCACCTATGCTGGCTACAAAGTAATGGGAAGAATGGTAAGTACCTATGGACTATCAGCAAGTTCAACCAGCCTTAAACTAAACTTGATTCATTTACTGAATGACCAAACAATGAATAGGATGTGTACTAGGTAATCAAGAATAGGACTATGAATTACAATGGTACAATTAAAAGCAGAATGAAGCTCAGAAAAAAAGGAATCTACTAGCAGAGCACAGTTACTGATGAGGGTGCTGTTTTGCATAGAGTAGACTTTTAAGAAAATATGAATATATAAATAAGAAAATATGAAATAATTTTCAGACTAACAAGTCTTTGTTTCTGTGTTATTTCACCAAATTATTGTGAATTTGGATTTCCACAGAGTGCTTGCTGTAGTGCTTTGTGTTTTAAGGGTGTGCTACCAATCCTAGTCATCTTCTTTCTGCTTCTGCAATAATGGATGGGGCAGGAGCAGGATAGAGTTTTACTGGAAAATGTGAAGGAGACACTTGGACTCAGGACAAAGAGAACTTGTAAACATATTATTAGTCTTTGGGGAAATCTTGCTGCAAATTGCTCTGTAGAATGAAGACACTGAGAAAAAGGACAGAAGGGGGAGGAAGGAGAAATCAAGTTTTAAAAGCAAACAAATAATAGCTTAATTGGATGGAGTTGTTTCATTAATAAGCCACATGATCCAAGAAGTCTCATTTGGTTATTAGCAACTGCATTTAAATTTTAAATATAAAACATTTTATAGATACAAAATGCTTATCAAACTCTTATCACTCCTCCCTGGGTTGGCAATTAATGGGGAAAAGCAACTTGATATAGCATAGGAAGAGAAAAGATTTAGGTCCAGGTTCTATTTTCCCAAAATCCTAGTACATGACTTTTGGCAACTTTTCCCTTCCTAGTGATCCAGTTTCTTTTTCATAAAATGAATAGTTTAGATCAGGTCTGTGCTTCTAAATCTGTGGTCTCTACACCAGCAGTATCAGCATCATGTAGGAACTTGTTAGAAATGTAGATTCTACTCCATCAGAGACACTAGGCGAGGCCCAGCAATCACTTTTAACAAGCTCTCCAGATAATTCTGATGTGCTCAAGTTTGAGACTCACTGGACCAGTCATTCTGTATTTCAGGAAGTGAAGTAAGTGAAGCAGACGCAAAGCAGATGCAGGCAACTGAGGCAGATGTTGGTGCTCTGGGCCACTAACTTCCAATTTGTGGGAATGGGTTGGACTGGCAGCTGCTCTATGGAGCAAACAGAGTCACTGTTCTCAGTCTTCCCTTTTTCCAGCACTAGACAACCCACTGCAGGCACACTGAGTGCATGCTCAGGGCAGTAGCCATCCAGGGCCACTCACCAACATTATTTTTGTTTGGAAAATATTTGGCGTTTTTGGGCTGGGGATGTAGTTCAGTGGTAGCATGATTGAGGGTCTGGGTTCGATCCCTAGCACCACAAAATTGATATCTGATGCTTTCCAAAAAAATATTAAAATAATTCTCACAGGAAAAGAAATCAAAACTTCATCAGATCTCTCTGTATTTAGTTTATAGTTTAATGCTTTTAAAAAGGAATCTTGAAACTTGGGTGTGGTTATTCATGCCTGTAATCCCAGCACTTGAGAGACTGAGGCAGGAGGTTCACTGTAAGTTTGAGGCCAGCCTGGGCTAAGTAGTGAGTTCAAAGCTATCCTGAACTACATAGTGAAACCCTGTCTCAAAAAACAACAAATAAAAACAAACAAACGAACAAAAAACAATTTTGAAATTTTCAAGGCATTAATGCAGACATTATGGGTACTATATAACCTTTAAGAGTCTAGTGTATTTATTTATTTATTTTTATTGTTTAAGAGAAAATGGACACAAAAAAGAAAAACAAAAGGCAAAAGAGACAAACAAACAACAACAACAAATCCAATACAATAACATTAAAAGTTTACAAAGTGAGATGATCGGAATTTGACAGTGGTTGTAATATTGCATATCGTTACCTTCAAAGGGGTTGTTTAGATTAACAAAGACATGTAAAATTGATCTAATCATATGAGTATTAACTGTTATTTTTCAATAAATAATGCATTTAGTAGTATAGTCATTTTAACTATCTTATATATACCTATATGCAAATTTATGTCTTTTTCCTTTTCCCTTCCTTCTTTCCTCCTTTCCTCCTATAATACCTCTTGTTAGCTTCAAAATAACTGGCCATACCATCAGGCACAATACAATCAAGCAAAATAGTACAGGATAAAACCAATTAAAAACAAAACCATGGAAGCAATACATAGTAAAACAACACTGATTACGATAATACCTCATGTATTAAGCAGTTGCTTATATCAGCCATCATAATACAATCAAACAAACAAAAACAGGATAAAATCACTCGAAACAAAACAATGAAAGCAATATAGGGTTTCAAAACAAGGTGATCAGATATCAATAATGGCTAGCATAATGTGTTTTGTTATCTTTGAAATAGTTGTCTATACCATCAAATATAATAAAATTAGGCAAACCAAAATACAATTAGACCAAACTAAACAGCTCAATGAAAACAATACAGGACTCAAATCCCGATGATAGATTGACAGTGGCCACTGCCTGTCCTTTTTAGACACTTCCTCCTGTTTCATTTTTACAATATGTATTGTGTATTTTGTTTTTTTTGGGTTTTTTTTGTTTTTTGTTTTTTGTTTTTTTGTTTTTTAGTTTAAATTTATTTTATCTTCAGCAGTGTGAAAACATTTCCAAAGGGCAGTCCAGACTTCACCTTTCACCTACTAAAGGTGGGAGAAAAGTCCTCTAATTAAGCCTCTTTGATTTTATTTATTTTTTTAAAATATTTTATTAATAATAAAAGACAAGACAGAAGAGAATCCCCCATACTTGCTACGTTTCCCACTGTAAAGAGATGCTTGGGTTGTTGACCAGAGGCCTGGCCAAATCTACAAAACAAAAGTTAGTTGATGTTCCCTGGTTGCTATCAATTTAGCCAGACCTCCGAAACAGCAGCTTGCTGACGGGGGCGGGGGTGGGGTGGGGTGGGGGTGTGTGTGTGGTGGTGGTGGTGGTGTTAGTGTTTGTCCCTGATTCCAAGCCCGCATGCCGGTGCCACTCAGGCCGGGCGGCCCGGGCCGGGCCCCGCGAGGGGCCCTCTCATTCTCCTCCGAGGTCAGGACCCCGGAAGGCAGTCCATACTTGCGTCCTGATCTGTGCCTGCCTGTATTGTGTATTTTGAATCCTACTAACTCCTTTAGTTTTTTTGTACTAGGGAGATAACATGCTGCTCACCCATGTGACTCTGGGCCATTTCATCCATGAACATGATCTTAAGTTGTATCCATTTACTTACAAGAGGCTTGAGGTTATTTTTCTTTATAGCCGAGTAGCTTCCCATTGGATAAAAATGCCATATCTTTCCTGTCCACTATGTAGCTAATGGTCAAGCTACCCCCACTTCTTTCTGGTTCCCTGTCACATACAGCATTGTTCTCTCACCTTTGACTTTCAGTCTATGAACTCCCTTTTGAGTTTAATGTGTTTCTTGTATAAAATATTGATGAATCCTGTCTCCTGATACACTCTGCCTGTGTTTCTTTCCATTGGTGGACTGAAGCCATCTATGTTAATGGTTAAGGCCAACATGCACTGCCTCGTCTCCACCATGCTGCTTTCCTGCCGTTGGTTGCCCACTTTTCCTCTTTACTCAGTTGTCTGCCCCGCTCGGCAATATCCCTCTGCCACAGTTTCTGGAGCTGTGGTCTTTTTTATCTCTCTCTAAAATGTCCTTCAGTATTCTTTGTAGGGTTGGCTTGGTTGCCATAAATTCCTTTAATTGTTCTTTGTCATGGAAGTATCTTGTTTCTCCGTTAATTTTGAGAGATAGTTTTACAGGGTACATCAATCTGGGTTGGAAGTTGTTTTCTTTCAGGGCTTGAAATGCTTCACTCCAAGCTCTTCTTGACCTGATGGTTTGTGTTGAGAAGTCTGTTGTGATTCTGATGGGTTTTCCTTTGTAAGTGATCTGTTTCTTTTCTCTCACAGCTTTTAATATTCTGTTCTTGTGTTGAATTTCTGGGATCTTGATTATTATATGTCTGGGTATAGATTTATTTTGTTTATAGTTAACTGGAGTTCTATATGCTTCACTTATCTGAAAGTCACTTCCTTTTCCCATGCTTGGGAAGTTTTCTAATATTATTTATGTAAATAGGCTTTTAATTTCATTTGTACTGACCCCTGCTTTTTCACTCACACCTTTTATTCTTAGGTTATGTTTCTTTGGGTTGTCTTGCAGCTGTTGTATTGTTACTTCCAGGCTCCTTGTTATTTTTAAGAGATCATTCCTTTCACGATCACAAGCTGCAAACCTGTCTTCAAGGTTTGAAAGTCTATCTTTAGTTTCTTTCAGGTGGTTTTCCAACTTTCATTGGAGTTTTTGATTTCCTGGTTATCTCTTTGAATCTGTTTCATGTATTCTAAATCTTTTTTGTATTGCTCATTCAAGGTTTCCCTCATTTTCCTATGCTCCATTTTTTCATCTATGTCTCCTTTAGAGTTGCCTAGCAGTTCTTTTATTATGTTTTTCATTTCTTCTTTTAGTTGAGTTAGTATTTCTGTTCTAATTTCTTTTATAGCCTTTTGAAGTTGTTTCTTTACTTCAGTTGCCATCATCTCAGAAACTTCAGTTGTGGGACTCCTGATCTCTTCTGCATTTGCATCTCCTGGACTTGCTCTGCTTGAATTGGAGGCCAGAGACTGCCTTTTGCTTCTTTGTCTTGACTATTCCTGTGTTTTTCTGGGCAAATGGGTACTCCTTGCATTGGCTGCAAGAGTCTAGTGTATTTAAAGTTCTTCATCCTACCTTTCCTTCCACTTTGCTTCTCCTTGAAGCGTACAGTAACTCTCTGTGTTACTCTGTTTCAGCTGCTATAACATAGTATCACAGATTGGATGGCTCATAAACAGAAGAAATTTATTTTATACAGTTCTGGAGTTTGGAAATCAGAGATCAGTGTGCCAACATTTTCAACTTCTGATGAGGCCCTCTTCCAGATTCCAGACTGCTGATCTTGCTGTGTTGCTCACATGATGGAAAGAGAAAACTCTGTTTTCTTCATCCCTTTATATGGGCACAAAGTCCATTCATGATGATTCCATTCTCATTATCTAATCATTTGCCAAAGGCCCCCTTCCTCTTAATACCTTCACCTTGGAAATTAGGCTTCAACACATGAATTTTTGGGGAATACACCATTCAGTTCATAGGACTCATTGTACTTCACCAACTCTGTGGAACACATCTTGACCACAAAGATTAGAATTTGTCTTACAATTGATGGTGCCTTTAACCCAAAGGAATATAGTGTACTAGTGGCACTGTTGATGTTCCTTGGAAGCTGTTCTTTGTCAGGCTTTCACCTATATCCTTTTCCGAAGTTTAAGACTCTCTTATCCTTTTCTGGAACTAGAGGTAAGCATGGGAAGCTTTCATCAAGGTTTAGGTATTCTGACAAACTCAAGCAGAAAATATCTAGTTAGTTTTTGGTAGAGCTTCCATGGTTGTGGTGAACCTATGTTATTCAATGTTAGGTACAATCTGCTTGTGTTTTCTGTATTGTTACTGCTCTTCAGGCTGTTAATATCAAAAACCCAAACCAAGTCATTTTTAAAAATCCAAAATTTCTTGTTGTGATAACTGAAAATATTAGGAATATACTGGCTTTGGGCACATGTGGATTCAAATGCTCAAATGATATCATTAAATGCCATGACTTTCTCTTTGTTTTTCTCAGCTCCATTCTCTTCTCTATAGGGTTTATTCTTAGGCTAGCTGTATCTCCACAAAATAGTAAAAGTGGCTATTGGAAGCCATCAGTTCACATAGTTTTGACAACTCATAATTCTAGCAAAAAGATAGCATTTTTTCTGGTAGCTTTCGGCAAGTCTTAGGAAACACTGATTAGCTCAGTCTGGGTAATGTGCCCATTCCTGAACAAGTCTTTATGGCCAGGATCAGAGTACTGTGATTACCCAAGAATGATTTATATGCCAACCTAATGGGAGTAGTCATCTACCCTGAAATCACATAGATAGATAAGATTGCTACCAAATGGCGAAGAAATGATTTCTCAAAGGAGGGATGCTGGTCCACTAAAAAAAACTTTCCAGAAGACAAATTTCTACAAGAGGGTTACTTGGTCAAAGATATAGTTTTAGAAAGACTTCTAATACATGTAGTCAAATTGCATTCCAGAAAAGTGTGATGAATTTTCACTTCATGAATAATGTATGAGAAAGTCTTCTTTCTTAAGCCCTTATAACCATTAGGCAAAGCCATTGTGTCTTTACATAGTTTATTGTTATCAAAATTATACATGTATAAAACAAATGATGGAGAGCTAGTGCTGTGCTATATACTGAGCCTCTCAAAATAAGAAAAGGCCTTCATTTGTGGTTTTTATTAATATCTTTGCTGCAAATGCTCCCACCATAATGGAGGTGTTTACAACTAATACCCAGCCAAAGAGAACTATGCTACTATATATTATCAATTTAAAGTATCGCCTATTGGAGTAATAGAGATAAATTTTCCTAGTATAGTAGGATGAAAATTTAATTTTTATGCTATCTCCTCATTTCTCACCTCTATCATTCTCCAGATTTAACTAATTTTTTTTGTTTTTTCATTTGTTAAATACTGTTTACCTTATTAGAGCATAGTAATTTTTTCTTGGAGTTAGTAATTTCCTTGGTATGTTTTTTCTCACTTGTTTTATTTCCTCTATATGTATTAAATTTTTTTTCAAGGGTTCCAAAATATGTTATATACCTATGACTATTTTGGATCATCTGCTTAAACACACTAATCATTCTTTATCTCATGCAAGCCTCCTTGTCCTAATTCTTGTGCTTCTTGTGGTCTCTGGACCGGTTGTTTTCTAGACCTGTTGTATGCTTTTATCTTGGCATTTCTCACTTTCTTTCAACTCTCTTCTATTTTAGCACTTCTATTTGTTGAAACTCCTCTGTATTTGCTTCTTGGTTTACTCCAGTGTTTTGGAGAACCTCTTCCAATAGCTTCCTAAGGCAAGATGCATAGAAGATCAAAGTTGCAATACTTTTTTAAGTATGAAAATATTTTTATTCTGTCCTCTGCTTGACTGGTTGTAATATTTAGGTGGAAAACAATTTCTCTAGAATTTAGAAAACATCAATCCACTAGTTTACTTTTTCTTTTAGCATTTTTTCCTTTTTTAAATTAGTACATGTTTATAGTACATAATGTTTACATTACTTGGAGTTGGTACATGTGCATAACACACTTTAAATCTTTTTTGCCTTCCCTCCCTTTCCCTCCTCTCCCTCCCTTCTCCATCTCTTGATCCCCTTCTTGAGAAATCTATATCCCTACTTCCTATTATCTATCTTTTATTTTGTTCTTATTTATAATTTGAGTTTATCATATGTGTGATATTTAAACTTGTGTGTCTGGTTTACTTTACTTAACACATTCTCACTCTTCAAATACTACTATAATTGCCTGTATAATAGTTGAGGAATACCAACTCATTTTAATTTGTTTTAAAATGAATTACATAATCCATAGATTGGTTGACCCTTCTGGAAATCCTCCATTTAATTTCTTTTGTACCTTTTTGTAAAAACAATTGATCATGTATGTTTGTAACTATCTCTGTATTCTCTATTCTGCTTCATTAATCTAAATACTTAATCTTTCCCTAATATGATATTCTCTTGATTACCTCCCATAAGTATGGAATTTACATAGTATAAGTCCTCCAACTTCGTCTTTTCTTTTTTAAAATTGTTTTGGTTATTATAGTTCCTTTGCCTTTCCATAAAAAGTTTAGAATCAACTTGATTTCTACAGAAATTCTACTGAGATTTTTATTGGAAGTACAATGGTTCTATATATCTCTTTGGGGGAGAATTGACAATTTAACAATGTTAGCCTTTCAATCCACGTACATGAAATGTTTTTCATTTATTTAGGTCTTCTTTCATTTCCTTCATCAATGTTTTATCATTGTCAGCATACAGATTTGGTACATATTTGGAAGGTTTAACCCTATACCCTTTTTTTTAGTACAATTTTTTGTTTTTATTCTACTTTGCATTTGTTCATGGCTGGTAAGTAGAAATAAGGATAAATTTTCAAGTTCTAGTAGTGTTTTTTTTTGGCGGGGGAGTAGTTTTTGGGATTTTCTGGTAGGCAATCATGTCATCTACAAATAAAACTATTTTCTCTTTTTCTTACCTTATTTCACTAGTTAGGACTTCTAGTTGTACTTCTAGTTGAATAGAAGTAGTGACAACAAATACTTTGTCTTGTTTATGACCTTACTGAGAAAACATTCTTTCTTTCACCATTAAGTATGATTTTTTTTAATTTTAAAGAGGATAAAACGAAGGAAAATAAAACAGAATATAGCCAATTACAATAAACCAGTATAAGTGATACAGGAATTCAAGACCTTATGAAACCAACAATAGTTACCATAATGCCTTTTGTTGTCTTCAGAACAGCTGCAGACACCTTTGGACATAGTAAAAATTGAACAGAATAGAATAGAATAGAATAGAATAGAATAGAATAGAAACAGTAAACACAAAACAATGAATGCAATAAAGGACTTCAAAACAAGCCAATAGTAAATCTAAAATAGCTACCACAATATGTCTTGTGATCTTTCAAATAGCTGCTCATGCCATCAAATTTAACATAATCAAACAAAACAAAAGAGAATAAAACCCAACCCAACAAAACAATGAAAATGATATGGTTTCCCTGCTGGGATCCCTTCCTGGTGAGGTCTGGCTCTTTCCCTCTGCAGTCCAAAAATGATGCTGACTCACAGAGAGAGGTTTGGGTGTGGCTGTCCCCACTCTGGCAGCAGCCCGCCACGGTGCTGGTTTCTAGGCAGGGTTCACCTCCCAGTTTGAGGGTGAGGCCTGGTTCTCTCCCTCTGCAAATCCCAACTCTAAGTATGATGTTAAGGTTTTCTTCTTTTCTAAATTTGCTGAGAGTGTTTATCATAAATAGATGTTGTGTTAGTCAGCTTGCTTCCTGTTACTGTAACAAATACCTGAAAAAATCAATTTATTTTGGCTCACCAGTTTGTAGGTTTCAGTCCATGACCAAGTGGCCCTGTTGCTTTGGGCCTCAGGTAGCACATTATGGTGGCAGTGTGCAGCAGAGCAAAGCTGTCTATCTCATGGCAGGTAACAAAAGAGAAAGCAGAAGAGTTGAGAGTCCCATCTTGGGCACCTGAGGGCATATGCCCAATGATTCAAGAATTTTTGCTGGCCCCACCTCTTAACGCTTCTACCACCAGCCACTGGTGCCAAGCTGGGAGCCAAGTCTTTAACACATGGGTCTTTGTGCGACATTTAAGATCTAACCCATACCAAATGTTCAGTTTTATCAAATATAGTAAGACCTTGGATTATGAGTAACTTGTTGTGTGAGTGTTCCTCAAGAAGAGCAACATTTCTAGTAAATTTTAATGATGCACAAGTGATGTCTTGCAATATAAGTGGTATGTAACACTGCATATCACATGATCACCACTGAGCCAGTGATTCTTCTGTCTCTGTCTCTATCTCTGTCTCTGTCTCTCTTTCTCTGTGCAATTTTTGGGTGATAGTCTCCTAACAGCAAAAGGTTATAGAGGAGATATCATCTGTAGAGGAGGAAGGGAAAAAGGCGCAGGAATCTCTGACTTCAAATAAGTTTAGGGAGATGTGTAAAATGTGGGAAACATTGCAAAATTTTGTAGAAAAGCGCCACACAAATAAGGCTGTAGCAAGTCAAGCAACGAATTAGTTTAACAATACAGTGTCGCATTTCCATGAAATCTTCAAAAGGAGGCGAAAGTAAGTGTTATTGCATAGGCTTCTTGTTAAAGTTGTGCAAAAAGAAGAAGGTTTCACTGAGCCAGTAGACGGTAGTGATTCTGTTCGTGAAAATCATCCTACACAATAACCTCCTCTCTTTTGTCTCCCTCACACTAACCACAAAGGTTTTCAAAGGTTAGTGCAGGTTAATTTGTTTATTTTTCTTTATTTTGTAGAGCATTGTAATTATTCTTATATGAATATTTTTTGGTTGTGGAACACATTATCTGAGTTTTCATTGTTTCATATGGGGAAATTCACTTTGATGAACAAGTGCTTTGGATTACAAGCATGTTTCTGTAATAAAACATGCTTGCAAGCCAAGGTTTTACTGTAACTTCTCTGTACTTGTTGAGATTATCATGTGGTTTTTCTCTTTTCGTTTGTTAAGATGGTGATTTTCAAATGCCCTATCAACTTTGCATATTCAGGGAAAACCTGACTGAGTAATAATAAATTATGTTTTTACACATCTTTACATTCAGTATTCAGTTCCCTTTTATTCTCCCTGCTATGTGATATTTAGTTTGATAACTTTTTTTTTTTTTTTTGGCTTTTTGAGACAAGGTCTTGCTATGCATTCAAGCTGGCTTTGGGTTCACTTTGTAGCCCATGCTAGTCTTGAACTTGCAACAGTCCTCCTGCCTCAGCCTCATGAGTGCTGGGATTACAAGCATGCACCACCATGCCTGGCTTTCATAACTGTCTTTCTATGTTATAAGATCTTCTCCATTTCTTTTTCATCTCTATGTTAGGAATTTATTTTGTTCTATCTCCTGAAAGCATGAATATTCACATTTATCCTCTTCTCACCAATCAAAAGATTCCCCCATTATCAGTATAAACCTGCTTGCAAATGAAGTGGTAGAAAGGAGGTTGCAGACTCCATTCATGTGGAGATCTTATTGTGAATTGCTTATCAATTTTATTGGATGGTTAATGGCTTCTTATTTATTTTTAAGAGCTCTTTATGTATTGAGTCATATTTTTGTGAATTGTTTCCTATGGAGTGTCAAAAATGTAGGACTAGAATGTAGCTTTCTGATGACCTGGATTGATGCAGAAATAAAATTTGGAGTCAGGCATGGTGGCGCATGCCTGTAATCCCAGCACTCGGGAAGCTGAGGCAGGAGGATCATTGCGAGTTCGAGACCAGCCTGGGCTACAAAGTGAGTTCAAGGCCAGCCTGAACTGTATAGTGAGACCTAGTCTCAAAAAAATAGGGCTGGGGATTTAACTTAGTGGCTTAAGCACCTGCCTGGCAGACGCGAGGTTGTGAGTTTGATCCCCAGTACCAAAAATAAATAAATAAATAAAATTTAGAGAATCTGGAAATTAGTGTTTAAAAATCTTCACTTTTACTTTCATTTTCAGATATACATTATTCTAAGCAGGAACTGAATAGTAAACAACTCTAGATTAAAAGCATTATGATTGTGCTAAGTTTAATTATTTTTCATAAGAAGAAATAATCACCAGAAAAAATCTATAAATTCTTCTCCATCTCTATGTCCTTCTTTTCCTTTCATTTTCACATTTGTTCTTATACACTAAATTCAAAAGGACTAACACTTAAGTTGTTTTTGCAGGACATATAGTGATTCCCTCTCTTTTTCCCTGTGGCAGACTGAATTTGAAGAGAAAGAAACTGAATTGGATGGGTTTGGCTGTTGATAATACCTTATGGACTGGATCTGGGAGAGAAGATCCTAGAGACATCTAAAAGAATGAACTGAGCTAGAGTCCTGAGACTACATAGTTCCAACTGGAAAGGCCAGATTAGTGTACAAATCTGGAGGGCAAAACAGAGATAATCATGCTGGAAAAGCCAAAGATTACAGCTGGGAAGGACCAGAATGGACACATGGTTGTTTAGGGACTAATTGGGAGGTTCCTATATTAGTTAGCATTCCTGTTGCTGGGACATAACATCTAACATTCACAATTTAAATGAAAAGAGGTTAAATTTGGCTCATAGTTCGGTCCATGATTAGTTAGTTCCAAGACAGAAACATCATTCCTCGAATCATAGTCATTCTCTTGACTTTATAGTGTTCTTTCCTTGTGTTTCTTTACAATTTTATCACCCAACTCTGCACTCTCAGAAACCATATTAATCTCACCTATAAAAGTTGATCATGTCATTTAAGTATCTTTTAACCTACCAGTTTCCTTCCATTCCTTTACTTTCCCCAAATTTATCTGTTGAAAAACATGAACCATCTGACCTGTAGAGTTTCCCACAGCCTAGATTTTCTTACTGTGTATTCATGGTGCAGTTTAACATATTGTCTTGTTTTCAGGATTTTCTGAAAAACCACCAACTGGATCCAGAGGCTTGATCAGGTTTGAGTTCATTCCCATTGGCAAGACCCTAATGCAGTGGCATCCTTTTAGCAGGAGTCACACAAGGTTTGGCTGTCTTTCCTAGTGTGATGTTAGAAGCAGCAAGTGCTCAATGTCAAAATCCATTAATTCCTTTAAAGTTGCAAAATGGTGAGGTTCTACTTCTATCATTTCTTTTTCATTTATTAGCTGAAATACTTTTCATAAAGAGATGGTTCCCTTCCCCTACTATTTTGTTCAACAGAGATATGGTCAGTGGCCTGCTGAAGCCACAATTTACCTGCTCGTGAACTGAATGTGTACATCTCTTCCCCACTTCTGGTTCAGTGATGTCACATTGGTGATTTGAAATTGGCCATAGTAGGAGTATTGACACCATGGTAATTGACAAAATGATGCAAATCAGGACATTTACCCCCTAGAGACCCAATTCTTAAACATTCATTAGCATATAACTGTGTACAACAGTTCAAACAAATAAATATTTGATTGTTCCCCATCCTCATTTTAAAATCAACATTCAAGATAATGCACTGGTTCCCTCAGATCTTCCAAGGTGATGAATTAGGTTTTTGAATAGCATTATGAGGGGCTGGGATGTAGCTCAGTGGCACAGCACCTGCCTGGGAAGCCTGAGGCCCTGAGTTTGATTCCCAGTACACACACACACACACACACACACATATATATATATGCATTATGAATTCATGTATTTAAACACATTGGATAAATTTTAATCTAATTCTTTTATTATTTTTATTGAGACCCAGATTTTTTTTTGCCAGTCTGTGGCTATGGATTCCACCAGCCACTTGGCTTATGATAGATTTGAGTTTATCATCTCTGTCTTAGTATTTGTTTTCCATTTGTTCCATTTGTTTTATATACTTTTTTCTTTTTGTCATTCACTTTGGATCAGTCAACCATTTTTCATTATTTTATTTCTCTCTTTAAACTTCTTAGTTATGCATTCTTTTCCTGTTATTTTAGAGGCTACCCTAGAGACCACAATATATACTTTTGGCCTTTTATAAACCTAGGTTCATTTTATCTTTTTGTTACATAATCTTCATCATAGGATTCTATCTTCAAGGTTACCTCATGGTCCCATATGTCTCCTGGAACTCCAAGTTTCTTGTATAAGTTCCAGGCAAGAAAAGAGAAGAAAGGAGGAAGAAAAAAGGAATTACTCCTTTAGAGAACTTTTCTGGAATTTTGGAACTTTTCTGGAATTCCTCACTCATTACTTCTTGAATTCTAATTGCCACCTTTAATTGAAGAACAGTGTCATGACCCATGTGGCTCTTGAGGTTCTTGGGGTGAAGGGCAATGAGAGGATGAGAACATAAAGAAGAGACAAAGCTGGGGTCAGGTTAGAGCCCTTACTTTCCTGATGAGAGAAGGAACTGCTCAACCACTGTAGTATGTTTATTTATATACTACATACACTCCAAAAAAGAATGTCAATTTCAACCCCACTGCCTAGCAGTCTGTTTGCCTGGCTGCCCTGGGCCCCTTGCCTTCTTGGAGCTGAAACAGCTTGTTTTTGTGGCTTGTTTTGAGCTCTATGTGTTTTTAGGGCTAGCCTTGCTTTATCCCCACACATGATCAATCTCCAGCTTCAACAGCTCCCGACATGTCCCTCTATTTTGTTTTGCTGTAGCATAGAATGGGTGGGTCAGTTGAAGCTGCTGGAGCTATATTTGAGGAACTCTGTGGAGGATCTTTTTATTTTTGAACTCTTTTCATTTTAAGTGCAGTCCAAGGATTTTAAGTTCCTGCATTCAGTAATTTAACCCTATATAGTCCATTAATCCATAACAGTAGACAGCTATCAGTGTAGCTGGCAATTGTCAGAAGATGTTACTGATCTGAGTTTCTTTTATAACATAGTGCTTTAGTATTGTTTTACACATTTTGTGGTTATACTTTTCTGTTGGCTGTCCAAGACTAAGTTAAAGTGAGAACTGTATTAATAGCAATTAATCTCTTGCTATCTATAAAGGTCAGTTAAGTCTCCTCAGGAATTGCCTTGGAACCATGTATAGCACCTCTTAACTCTTCTGTCAGTGTCAGCCATCTGGATGAGTCATGGCCTTTGCTTGACCAGGTTACTTTCTGTGAAAGCTTGGGAGATCTTTTCTCCTGGCGACTCCCCTTGAGTACACCACACACTGATGATCATTTTCCTCTATGGCTTCACAATCCTCTTGATCAGAAGATTAGGGACTCACTGACTGTCAGATATCATAGCAGAGGTTTTCTTATATCCTGGGCCCTCATTGACGTTGGAGGGCTCAGGTCAAAATATTAGCTATCTACTTAGCCCATTCGTTTCTCTAATTTTTGGTCTCTAAACCTCAGTTGTTGAATATCCAGAAGAAAAGATTGATAATAGCACAGTGTAGTAGAGGCAGTAAGTTTAACATTATTATCTTATCTAAATGTCAAACACCTTAGAACATAAAATGGAGCCATTATTTTTTCAACAACCATGAATGTTTTAACATTTGAATACCTATAGGAAGTTGACAAATAGTTACATATTTTGCACAGAAAATTAGAAATCAAAACCATATACAACATTATAGCATGACAATCATGATGACATTTTGTAACACACTTGAATTTGCATTTTTTAAAATTTTATTTTAAAGATAGCAAAATTCAACAAAACAAAACAGAACAAAGACAATCAAAACAAAGCAGTAGAATTGATACAGAATTTCAAAGCAGGATACTAGGAAAACAATAGCTACTATAGTATATCTTGTTATCTTCACAATAGTTGTCCATTCCATCAGGTACAGCAAAATCAAACCAAAAACAAAAAAAGAATAAAAACAATCAAAACAGAATATGAAATAAAGCAAAACAATTAACAAGAATAAAGCAAAACAGTAAGAACAATACTGGGACTCAAAGACAAGATAGAAGGGAATCCCCCATATTTGCCACATTGCATACTGTCATCCTCCCAAGAGATGCTCAGATTGCTGGCCCCAGGCCTGAAAGATCAACCAAACAATACAAGCATTTAGTTGCTTTATGTACCTTAGTTGCTATTAACCTAGCTGGTCCTCCGAACCAGCAGGTTGCTTGGTTGGGGGGGAGGGTTGATTCTCAGCCTGTGCACTGGTAATCTCATGGGAGGTGCTGACTTTTCTCTTCCTGGAACCCACTGCACCATTTACAAGGAAGGCTGGCTAGTTGTCTTCTGGTTGGATCCTCCCTGACCCAGCATTACAAGTTCTCAGAAGTCACTCATTTTTCTCTTCCTGGAATCCACGCTGCTCCTGAATTTGCATTTTTGACATAAAATACCCCCTTTTTGTTCATTCGTTCCTGTCTAATACATAAAAAGCTTTCACCTAACTTGTTGACCATTAGTGGGATGTACATCTCATAAGTTTTTGTTGCAGGCAAAGGTCTGAATCTGAAACAATAGTCCACCATTATAAACAATCCCTGTTTTACATTTTGGAAGACTTGTACCTCTGGAGGCAGGAATACATGAATACACCATAAGGTTAATAAAAATCTGTCATAGCCATATGAAAGCTCTGTATGGGCATATTTAAATCAAAAACCTTGTAGCATTATTTCTTTGGATGATGACCAATGTGAACATATTTTTTTTTAATTTTAAAGATAGTAAAATCCAACAAAACATAACAGAACAAAGCCAATCAAAGCAAAGCAGTAGAACTGGTACAGAACTTCGAAGAAAGATACTAGGAAAACCATAGCTACTATAGTATATCTTGTTATTTTCAGATAGTTGACCATTCCATCAGGTATAGTAAAATCAAACCAAAAACAAAACACAATAAAACCAATAATAACAGAATATGAAGTAAAGCAAAAAAAATTAATCAGAATAAAGCAAAACAATGAGAACAATATTGGGCCTCAAAGGCAAGACAGAAGAGAATCCCCCATATTTGCTACATTATATACTATCATCTTCCTAAGAGATACTCGGACTGCCAGCTCTCGGCCTGCAAAATCAACTGAACAATACAAGCATTTAGTTGCTTTATGTACCTTAGTTGTTATCAACTTATCCAGTCCTCCAAACCAGCAGGTTACTTACTCGGGGGCAGGGTGGGGGGATGTCCTTGATTCTTAGCCTGCATGCTGGTAGGCCTAAGGGAGGCACATCTCTTTCTCTTCCTGGAGTCCACACTGGTCGCACGCACTCACCACGAAGGCAGACTAGTTGTCTTCTGGTTTGAACCTCCCAATGTTAACATATTATAATAATATATTTTTATGACTTTAGTTGGGGTATTTTCCATAAGTCTATGGAGTTCACTGGAGCCTCCTCTGATTAATGAACAAGAACTGGTTAAAATTATTCCAGGCAGCTGCTTTCTTATTCATCAATTGGAGTTCTGTCCAACAACCTTACCACCACCCCAAGGGATTTTTGTTTAATTATCTTAATATAATTTTTTCATGAAAAATCCAATCATAGCATTCAACACTTTATCTTTGAACAATGAAAAACTCTTAAATTGGTGATAAACAATATACATCACATTTACATAACCAACTTTAGCAACATTTGGACTAACTGGGAACACAGGTGGAAGCATCCTTTTTAAGTCTATTACCCAAATTAAACTTTGATTAAATGACCCAAAAATGTAAAAAGGAGGGGGGGATCACTGAGCTTAAATAAAAAAGAACAGCTGTTTACAGAATGGGCAAATGGACAAACATGGACAGACAATCTGCACAGATTTGAACAGACATAGAAACAAGTACACATCTTGTCAGTGTCTGTGAGAACTCTCTAAGTTCCTGGGAACTATTTATACACTTGCATCATGCTCCTTTGCTGAATTAGCACACTTCTTACACCCTGTGTTCTCAGGGTCAGGACACCCGTTCACCTCCAGCACCACATGCCCTCAGGGCATTTCTTAATGCTCCATGCCCTTGGGCACTCTTGTACGGGCCTTTGTGCTTTTGGCTCTGCACATGTGAACAATCATTAGCTCAGGGACTCCCAACAACTACTTAACAGACTGGACAAACAGACAAACAGATACATAGGCAGAGTGACAAACATCTTACAAAATCAGATTGCACTCAAATATATGTTAGCCAAATTGAATTACCTTAACTTTTACCATTGTTTTGTTAGAAAAGGACGTTGAATCTCTCTGACTATTTCCTCCTGAACAGGGACATCATACTGGGGTTTAGGAGGGGTTTGATGGGATGACGGTTGATGCCCACGTAGTAGCTGGTACATGGGCAGGACAAGGAGTTTATCATTGGTGAACATTTGCATCCTAGATTGGAGAAATAAAAAGATAAGGTGTTATGAGGAGGCAGGTCACTATCATAATTAAAGGACTCAGGCAGGGTAGAATGAAAGGTGCCTATGATTCGTTCCATCAGGACCATGGTGAGGAAGAATCTGAAAAATGAGCATGGAGTTGGGAGGGGTGAAGTTACAGGAGGCAATTATTCCCCCATCTGAAAGGGTAAAAGTAAAAGTGTAGGTAGGACTTGCTCTTGGTCCAGGGGTTGATCTGGAGAGAATGGGAAACATGAGAAATGTAAGGCCTGACAATTGAATCATGTTTGGAAAATTATAGACCAGGGGTGGGGGAGAGCTGTGGCTGTGTCACTGTAAGGGAAATGAGAACCCAGACCCAGAGGAGTCTCGTGTTTAACTAAACAGCTGAGAATGGAATGAACTAGACAGTTGTTAGGTAGAACAGTATGACAGAAATTTGATGCATAATGTGGGAGTCTTTAGGAAAGAGTGCCCAGAATCCAACAGTGAAAAAGATAACTAATAGAATGTAAGGGATCAGGAACCAGATAGGATAACAAAACTTGACTTAGTCTAAAAGTTGTGCCTGTGGGGCCTTGGTGAGATGGAGGCAGGGGGGAGATAGGAGATGTGATGACCACTCAGGATGTTTAGAGTTAGGGGAGTTAGGGTTAGGTGGGCACCGCTTAGCTTGAGTACTGGGAGAATGGGAGTATTGTAGGGTGAATGGGTAGAATTGAGAAAACCATTGTCTAAAAGACACTTGATTATAGGTTTGATCCCTCAAAGACGTTTGGGAGCTATAGGATATTGGGGAATGAAAGGAAAGATTGAAGGATCTCCAAGACGAATTAAAACATGTATAGCATGGGTAGCATGGGTGGAGTTGGAGGTGTCCCAGACTATGGGATCAACAAGGGAAGAAGGGAGAGGAGTGTATGGGTTTGCAGTGCATTGTGGTGGTGTTTTGAGGATGAGAGCTGTGGGGAGGGAGAATGGAAAGGAGAAGTTAAACTTTTGGAGGAGATCTCTACCTCTAAGGAGTATGGAACATGTTGGTATTACCAGAAAGGTATGGGTGAAGAAGAGAGTTTGGAACCTGCATGGAATGGGCCCTGTTTGAAGAAGCTGTGTAGGTTGGCCATCAACACCCATTACAGAGACTGAGGATTTAATACAATGGCCTGAAAACTCAGGAAGAACTTTATATGATGCCCCTGTATCTATAAGTACAGAGAGTGTCTTACCTGAAACCTCTAGTGAGACTTGGGGCTCCGAAAAGGGTACCTTAATGGGGTCTGTGGGCCCCTAGCCCTGTCAGTCCTCAGCAGTAAGTCCAAGTAAATTAGCCAGCAATGAATCTAGTGGTGATGAGATCTGCTGTAAGGGCAAGGAATTAGAAGATGGTGGCTAGGACACTCTCTGGTGGCTAGGACAGTCACTCTTCCAATGGCCCTTGAGATTGTAGAGGGGGCATCGCCCCAAAGGAACTCGTGGGCTAGAGCATTCTCTTGCCCAGTGTCCTTCCTTGTTGCACTTGAAGCATGGTCTGGGAGGGGATCAGGCAACTCTGCCTTTTTGTGGTTTACCTGTCTTGGGAGCCCCAAGTGCCACTGTTAAAAGATCAGACTGATAGTTAGCAGGTTTCTTTTGTTGTGCCTCATTTTCCTTCTTTTGAGTTTTATCCCTGTTGTTGAAAACATGAAAAGCCATATTAAGAAGGTTTCCCTATGGGTTTGAGGACCAAGTTTAGCCTTTTGTAGTTTTGCATGAATGTCAGGGGCAGACTGAGAAATAAAATAAGAGTTAATAACAATTGTCCCTGCATCAGAGACTGGGTTTACATTAGTAAACTTAATCAGCGTGTCCCTAAGATGTGTTAGGAACATAGCAGAGTTTTTAGTAGCCTCTTGGACTTCTTTTAAAAGCTTATTATAGCTGTGCATGGTGGTGCATGCCTTTAACCCCAGCACTTGGGAGACTGAGACAGGAGGATTGTTGTGAGTTTGAGACCAGCCTGGGCTACAAAGTGAGTTCAATGCCAGCCTAAACTGCATAGTGAGACCCTGTTTCCAAAAACTGGGCCGGGGATTTAGCTCAGTGGCGTAAGCACCTGCCTGGCAGGCACAAGGTGGTGAATTCACTCCCTGGTACAATAAATAAATAAATAAATAAAATAAAAATAAAAAGCTTGTTATAGTTAGTATGTTTGTGAGCTATTTTATTAAGGCCCACAATTATACATTTAATCATTTTATATACTTTATAAGAACCTTCTCCCTTTTGGTAATCCAAGTTAGGGTCCTGTACAGGCACTGCAGCAGGCCCAGGGTTATTCTCAGCAGTATTTGCTTTATGTCTATGATTGGCTTTCTCTCGAGCTGTATTTATAGCTGAGCCTGCTCTTGTGAGCTGAAGGTGGTGTTCAGAATCACATAAACATCCTTAAAATGTAAATCATAGCAATTAGTTATAAATTTAAACTCTCTAATATAATTTTGTGGGTCAACAGGAAAGGTACCTAATTTATGATTAATCTGAGATAGGTCAGCAAGGGAAAAAGGAACATGAATATGAACTAGTCCCTCAGGACCAGCCTATTTCAGAAGGGGAAATAAAGATTGGGGCTGAGATGGTTGTGGAGTGGAAGGTGTAGATGGCCACTGAGCAACCAACTTCCCAGCAGGCGTCTGTGGGCAGTTATAGGGTGATGGACCATAAAATGACCATTTGTCACCATGTGACAGGAAAGCACAAGATTTTGACTGGCTACCATGAGACCCACAACAAGAAGACTGCTGCTGGTTACATGGTGAAAGACCACAGGATGTTGGCCATTTACCCTGTGACCTGTCACAAGGTGGCAGCAGACTGTCACATGGCAGAGGACTGCAAGATGGCAGCTGTCCTCCATGTGAGCTGCAGCAAGATGGCTGCTGAGAACTGCTCAGCATGGGACCACAAGATGGCTCTCAAACATCATGTGGTCTGCTAGGTGGTTGAAACACACGAGACCAAGTGTGGTCAGCCAGCAGGGAAAATGGCTATGCAGGAGTAGAGGGGATAGAAGAAGTGGGGACATCTGATGAGACAGATGGCTCAGGTTGAGAGGGTTGAGGAGTCTGAGGTTGGAGAGAGGAAGTAAAGGAAGGGTTAGAGACCGCCGGGGGTGAGGAAAGGAAAGAGGATAAGGCTGGAGGCTCAGAAGCCTCCAATTGAGAAGGCCAAGGGGTTTGGGCTTGGGGATATAGGGAAGAGGCAGCAAAGACAGGAGGCACATCGTCTAAAGGATCCAGTGGGGAGGAAGGGAGAGATCCTGGAGGAGTAGAGTGAGCTAGAAGTATCTGGGCTGCCATACATGACTGAATGAGAGAAGAACTCATCCTCAAAGTGAGAAAAGCCTGAATATAAGGGATTTCTGCCATCTTGCCTCCATTGTGGCAAAAGTTATATAAATCTTGAAGAATAGAGGGGTCAAACGTTTCCCCCTTAGGTCATGGGCTACCATTAAGCTGAAGGTCAATCAAGCCACCTGGCAGTAAAAGATCAGTTTTTTTGGTTTTTATAGACTTCTTTAGGCCAAAAGCACCAAGGTTATGAACCAGGCACCCCAGAGGTGTATTTTTCAGGAGACAGGAAATAGTATTCCCCATAGTGACTGAATTAGAGGCGAGCTGAGAGAGCAACTCTGCCTCAGGATGTGAGAGCTTTTAGCCCTGCTCAAGGACGTAAGACCTGTCCCGGGTCATACCTATCATAAGAGGTGGTCACCTGTCTTGAAAGTGTGACAAGGAAGGTCCCAACACCCATTCTCATCTGTTGTTACCAAGAGTGTGGGGTGGGTTCCTAAGAACAAGAAGGTAATGGCTCTGCCTCAGACTCCCTGCTGAAGGAACATGAGAGTTGCTATCCCTGTCCAGGGATGGCAATGGATGGGCTCTCTGACATAAACTTATGAATTTTTTTTTATTTATTTAAGAGAAAAAAGGCACAGAAAAGAAAGACAAAAAGCAAAAGAGACAAGCAACAACAGCAAATCCAAAACAATAACATTATAGGTTTACAAAACAAGATGATAGGAACTTGACAATGGTTGCAATATTGCATATCATTACCTTCAACATGGTTGTTTACATTAACAGATATAGACATGTAAAATTGATCTAATCATATGAGTATTAGCCATTCTTTCTTAATAACTAATACATTCAGCAGTAAAGTTTATGAATTTTTAAGGCTGAGAACAGCTCTGCCTTGGTTATCCAAGGAATATGAGAGCTATTCTTGACTGAGAAATTGGGACAGATGACCCCAGATGAAACAGTAGCTCACCTGTGACAAAATGAGATGTGTTGGTGTTGGATGCAGGCTAGCAGCAGTAAATAAACAGGTCCTGGAGGAAGGAAAAGTGGCTCATTGATGAGGAACCTCAAAACTGGAGGTAACCCCCAGGAATTAACACACTGCCAATTTCCCAGGTTTTGGCATCAAATGTTAGAGTTTTCTGGTACAATAGAGAAGAAGGAAAAAGAAGGTGAAAGTGGCCTTTTTATTTGAGGATGCGAAGAGGAGAGGAGCCCACAACCTGTAGGGGTTTGGCTTTCTCCTCTAACCAGATATAGAGAGGCAGAGGGTTACATGACCTCTGATCAGAAGTGGCACATGGGGTGGGCATTGATGACATGCGAGGAACTGATTGGAATTTTCTTTGTGCACAAACAGAAAAGTAACAATTTGGGCCAAAGGGGAAGAAGGAGGGAGTGGTCATTGGGGTAACCTTTCCTGCTTTGGCCTTCTGCCGTATAAGACCATCACAATAATTTTACAGTAATTTATACTAGGACAGGAACTTTTCACTATACTCCCTCCTCATTTCCTACAATGATCTATTTTTTTTTGAGAAAAGAGTATTTTGGGCAAAGATTATTAGAATAATATTATATAAGTATTTCAGGAATACAGCAATAATAGAACAATACAGTAATCCATTCTGAATATGGATAGAGGGTGTAGGTAGAAGTATACAGAATTGCAGACTGAGGCCCAGAGAGACCTCATACATCATATTACTAAATTTTTGTTTCTTGGATGGGTACACTGACAACTGAACTGGTCTGTTGGGTTACATTCATACCACTTCTTGGACATGTCCTAGAAGCTATACCTTAAAATTTTTTTTCCTGTATGATCTTATTTTGATTTGTTCCTCAAAAAAAATATTGCTGTAGTTAACTGGGACTTCACTGAGATTACAAATGGCTAGGGAGCACTCTACCTCAGGTAGTACAGGAAAACTGATTAAAATGAGCTTCATCCTCAGAACACTATCGAGCTGGGCATAGTGGTGCATGCCTGTAATTCTAGCACTTGGAAGACTGAGGCAGGAGGATCACCATGAGTTGGAGATTAGCCTGGCCTACATAAGCAACTTCAAGGCTAGCTTGCACTACATAGGAAGGCTGTGTCTCAAAAACAAAAACAAACACACAAGCAAACAAATAAAAGAACATGTTTTAACAGGAAGAGCAGAGACGTTGTCCTCTGATCTGTCACACCACCTGCTGTCCTGTCCCTGCACATCCTTCACAGACATTGGGCTGGGGGTGTTGCTTTGGGCCTCCCTCCAGTTTTTAGGTCCTGTGTTAGGTAATGGAGTCAGGGATGACCACTGTTTGAGTTGTACAGAGCATGTAATATCCCTACACAGTCACCTAGCAAGGCATACAAAGAAGATAATATGCGTATTTTTGACAGAGAGATACTTTACCTGCAGGGCTCATCCTCCTCGTTATTCTGATGTGGAAATAGGCCCTATAACTTTAACTAATTTTCCTAAAATCTCCAAGTTATCTGGAGGAAAAACAAAGTCTCAAACCCAAAGTTCCTGGGTTGGAAGCAGATGAACAAACAGCTAACCTGATGGATGTGTTATCTAAATGTTAGGTATAAAATCCACTGAGTTTGCCTTAACTCTAATCTCTGAAGGACAAATGAATGCACTAGTTACATTTCTTGAGGTATATTATCCATGTAAATATTTATTAATTACAATTCTTAATGAAGCCACTGTGTGATGAAATATTTAAAAATTGTAGATATCCTTCTTTCCTGGCTAATGTTGATATTTATATTTGGTACTTCAGTTGATCTGGACCAATAGTTTAAAGGTCATTTGTCTTTCTGAGCACTGATAAGTGCTGTGGAATAATTAGAAACCATCAGGAAAGAATGGTCACTTCAGCTTTCTGAAGTAGTTTCTTAATCTGTGATATGAAGGTGTTCTAGTTTTCTATTGCTGTGTAATGAATCATCTGGGACATAATGAGTTCAAGTCATGGAAATACAACATTTTATTTCCAGTCATGCCATTTGGACTGGACTCAGCAAGAAAGTACTCCACAACTACGCTGCACAGTATCAGCTAGTTAGCTCAATGGAGGGGTGGACGATACACTTTCAAGATAGCTGGCAAGTTGGTACTGGCTGTTGGCTTGGATCTCAGGCAAGTTTGAGGACTGAGGATTTGATTCTGTTTCAAGTGACCTGGACTTCCCCACAGCATGGTGGCTGGGTTTCAAGCAAAATGTTTTAAGAGAAAGAGCCAGATGGAAGCTATATTGTTTTTGATGACCTACTCGGAATCGTATAGTACAAAATGCTTATACCCTCTACCAGCAGTGTCCAGCTTGTGGCCTGCCTTCCCTCATCCCTTATTTTGCCCACTGTTGTCCTAACTTGCTTGAGTCCAAGAATAACTTGTGTTAAAATGCATATTTTCAAGCTGTAGATTGGGATTCACCAGTTCTGTGTGGAGGCCTGGGACCATGGTCCTGCTAAGAAATATAGGTACAGTGGCACCTTGTTCCAAGGTTTATGATCTCATATGAACCAGTCACTTATGCTCTCTGAGCCTTTATTTCCTTTCCCATAGAAGGGGGATGTTTCACCTCATAGAACTGCTTCAAGCATTAAAAGACATTGGCATTGTGTGTGTGTGTGTGTGTGTGTGTGTGTGTGCATGCGCATGTGTATGCACCAGATGCCCTCGTGTATGGAGTATAGCAAAATGTCTAATTCATGGTAAAAGTTAGCTATTATATTTTTGTTGTTATTATTTATATTATTATTATTATTGCTATAACTCTTATCTCAGAGGTATATAGTAAAATGTACTAAAGTGATAAGTCTTTCTGGTATTCAATCCATTTTAGGTCAGAAACAGAACAATAAAATTCATTCTTTTGAAAGTTCAGTTTACTTCATGTACATTTAAAAATGATTTGTTCATCATTCCTGCTTATATAGCTAGTGAAACTTGTTTCATGATTCAGAAGCTTTTAACTTTTATAATATTTCACTTATTCAAGATATTGATAGATTAATGTGACATGAAAGCTTCTGTGCTGAGTGATGAGTGCAGAGTGGGCCCTGCCTTCAGAGAGTTTGTAGTCTAAGGTCCAATCTGTATTTCATTGTAGACTTCATAAAACTGGATCCTCAAACACGTTTGAACTTCTGTGGACTCTGCATGTTTACAAACTCTTGGCCTAGAAAATGTTATAGACATGGATCTCATGGGCAAAAAACTTAGTTGTCAAATATGGTTAAGATAAAAAGCTGTGAGTCAGGGAAGGAGGAGATTATATCTGTCATGGTTGTAGAAAGGCATGGAGAAAATCAAGAAAGATTTTATGGAAGATTGTGCTAATTATCTCTGGAATTTGAAAGACAGGCAAGATTTAGGCATAGTTGTCTGTGACAAAGGGAGAGATCTAGATTCTAAGTAGAAGGACCAGCAGGAGATGGGGTGTGTGGGCTATATCTAAGTGATCTAAATGGTCAATATAAAAGCCTGGGTCACTGAGAGGAGGTGGAAGCTCAGAAGATTGGAGTGGTGGAGCCATATTATGAATGCCAGGTAGAATCCAGTGAACAAAGACTTCATCAGTGAGATCAGGGCAATATCTGTTTTGTTTTTGGAGTATTTGCTATTATGTTTCAAGTGTTGAGCATATGTAGTTGGTAATCCTTTAATGTTTATTGAATGAACTAATGAATGAATGAGAGAACTTATGCCTGAACGGTTTGGGGCAGAGGAAGGACAGGATTATAGTTGAACTTTGTTAGGCACTCTGGTATCAATACATTGAATGGCCTAGGGCACATGTGATGGCAGGTGGGGAAACTAGAAAGATAGTTGTTTTAGAACTTCAAGCAAGCAGTAATTGAGGGCCTATAGCAGAGTAGTAGAAATGTGATGGACAAGAGGGAATGGCCATAAAACCTATTTCAGCAGTAGAACTGATAAGATTTAGTCCCTGGATGAATAAGTAAAGGAAATAGATGAGTCAAGGATTCTTGGGGACCCAGGTGTGAGTAGAGATGAAGTATCCTACTTGTATACCATTTTATAGGGCTCAATTTCTTTCCCATTGATTTTAAAGTTGGGCACCAGCCTAAGAAAGGAGGAAGTCTGGCAGAACACCTATCAGAGCCTTACTATTAGTGTCTGAGCTTGAGGGCCATGAGGCAGAAATGTTCTTCTCCATGTGCCTCTTCGAGGACAAATCACTAGAGAACATGGCAGCCTGACTGGACCCCTAAAGTCCGCCCTCCCACTGATTCCAGTTCTCTTTCCCAGCCACCTCCTTCCACTGATGAAAGGTAGTCAGGGCCATCACAAGGCCACACAGAACAAACATAATCTGTCTTATACAATATGGGTCTCCAGAGAGTTGAAGATAATCATCATCTGCTTTCATGTGTCTAATTATTTCCTCTGGCTGAAAGAATGCTTTTCTGTAACAGGAAAACATCTTGCAACAGAATGAAATATCCTCTGCATCTCCTGGGAGCATGTCCTCATGTCCTGCAGGTGTCACGTCTCAGAAGCACCTGCAGAAGCTGAAGGCCCATGGAAGGAGAGTCTCTGTACTTTGCTGGGTTAACTCACACTCTTCCTTTGCAATTTGGGTCTAGATTTTAAAGCAGCAGGCAGTTTGTTTGCAAACTAAAAGTGCTTCATGTACATTGCAGAGGTGACACCACTGTTATACTTCAAAACAAGCAGAAACCAGTTTGTTCTTCTGGTAATAGTGAATAGCTAATATAGCCATCCACAAGCTAGTTTCAGCAGAGACCACAGCTTCTGAATGCTTATCCTAGACTGAGAGTCAATCTGTGCCTAGAACATATAGATAACCCTCCCATTAATGACTCACACAATATCAGAACTTGGAAGTAACTTTAGGGATCACACAAATGGATCCCTCTTGGATGAGTAAGTGGTATGGTTATATCCATTGTGGTTCTGGGACACCATCTACTCTAAGAAACCATACAGATTCTTATGGTTTATTTTAGGATGCTCCCCTCTCAAGCCTCATGTAATCATGGACGTGGTTGAGTCTGACTGTTTGTTGTCTGGCGCTGGGATTGGTGGTGTGAGTGCTGCTCCTGCACAGGAGTGGAGCCAGCATACAGTGTAAGGTCAGGGAAGAAGGCATGTCTCTTTGTCTTGCCTGGTTTGTGCTTTGCTTTGTGTAGTGGCCATAAATGGCTGCCCTGCCCATGCCATCCTGCCTTGCAGCCAGCTGAGTATGGACTGAAACCCTCAAGAACTGTAAGAAATAAACCTTCCCTTCCCTAATTTTGGGCATTAGGTATTTTGTCTCAGCAATGAGAGAAAAGTAACTAAGAAACAGATCAATATCCTTTCTTCTTCTTTGTGAAGACAGCTAGCTGTTTCCTATGGAAAAGAAACTTGTGACCTTAACTAAAAAATTTCTGCCCTCAAAATCTCAGTTGTCTCATCTGTAACATGAGGGGAAAGTCCTTTAGATATCCAAGCCTTGTTTCGAGTACCATGACAAAGGAGTCTAAAGTCAGAGACTGAGTTAGGAATAGGATTCAGGCCTTCCAGTTCCTAATTCAGGGTTGATTATCCATCCATGTCATCTAACCTGGGTCTACATACAATGAAATAGAATCATTCCTTGCTTTTTCAGATTGGTCTAATATTCTGATTACTACAGAGCACACTTAATACTATTCATGGTGATTTAACTTCTCTAATTCTGATAATTCCATATCAGGATCCTTTACACTCAGCTTGCCTCTTGAAAGATAATGGAGGGCATTTGAAGTCTGTAACTTTTTTAAATATGTGAGCAGTTGCTATGCAGCTTTTGTTTCTTACTGTTGCCATGTGGAAAAGACAATGATGAGTAAAGGCACTTATATAAAAACATATTATCAGAATATCACCTGAGTAACATAAGTTCTGACAGTAATAATATTAGGCAGATCACTTTATACAAATCTTCTGAAATCTGACCACATTCAAATAGGCTCAAGATCATCTACTTAAACAGATAATTCACATCATATGAATTGCAAATATCAATAAGCAAATGAAAACAGATTTACTGGTTATCAAGTGAATGCAAATTAAAATGTTAAAGTAATAATTTATCATTTTTTACTTATTATAATTAGCACAATTTTAATAATGATAATGCCCAGTTTGGCAAAAGTAAAATGGGTACCCAATATACTCATTGAATTGATATATTCCTCCTGGAATACAGTTTAACAACGTGTGTCAAGAGTCCTCTGACTCAGGAATTCTAGTTTTAGAAATTTATTCTAAAACATAATTAAGAAGGCAGATGTTGATTTATGTGTAAAGATGTTCATCATAGCATTATTTAAGGAAAAATTGGAGACAAAATATCTAAAAATAGGTAAGTCATTAAACATATTACAATACATTGTCATGAAAAAGTCATTTTGAAGTATTACAAATAATGGTTTTGAAAACCAGTGTGGAAAAATGTTATGCTATAATGTTCTATCAAAAGAATAGACTATAAAAAGATGTTAGTCATTCAATTTTGTAATAAACAAGCAAAAATAAAAAAAGGTTGTGTGGTAAGATTTGAGTTTTTTTAAACTTTCTTGTATTTCTAAATTATATACTATGACTATGCATTATTTTCTAATCAGAAAAAGTAAATGCTATACTTAAAAAGAACAGCCCAAGAAAGGCTAAAGTAATTTATGATGGTGTCTTGAATAGAGGTGTTTAGACAAGCTGTTGAGGTCTACCTCACCTCTCTCATAGCGGCTCAAGGATTTCCTTCTAATGATGCAGAGCCTTTTGGGTGAGGAAAAAAAATCCTGAGTAACATAGCCACTGACAGTAATAATACTGGGCAGGCCACTGTACAGATCTTAATTTATGACCAGAGGTCATAAATTTAAACAGATTATCCATATCATAAAAATGGCAAATGTCAATAAGCAACATTGGGAGCATATCTTAAGCCAGTTGCACATTTACATTACTCTTGTTCATCACCACTTGGGCTGCATTTTTTTTTAATGAACACATTCCCTACCATAGTAACCTGAATCCAAGTTGACATTTCTTAGGTTCTTCAATGTTTCATGAATTCATGTTTTCAGGAAGGTCACTTTGTGTTTTAAACTTCCCCCAAGCTACTTCAAATCCAGATCCTGCCACAGATAAAATGTGACAAAGCTTAGAACAGCCACCGTCTTCTCTTGGAAGAAAGAAAAACATCTGGCTAGCCCAATATTTGGCTACGAGTAAAATGGTTTTTAAAAAATATCTAGGTTCTGAGAGGATCTAAAGATATATAACAGGATGAGGACATATCTCTCCTAGAATAAACACTTGAGGACTCAGAGAGTTTGACCAGAGGAGTAAAGGCTCAGAGTTTTCAAATATCTTGGGTGTCTAGTAGAAGAAGGGTTAAACATGGCATTCATATGACCCTAATTGTTGAACATGAGTCAACAGAACTCAGAGAGGCAAATTTTAGCTCAATACAGCGTTACTTTTGCCATAGTCACAGGACTACCCAGATCCAAAGGGATAGAACATAGACACCCTCCTGTGCTCAACAGAAAGAGTGTCAAAGTCATATAAGAAGAGTATATGAGATAGGTGATATTGATCTAGCTGTCTTTGGAAATACGGTCTGCCGCAGTTAACTCTCTCCTGCAGCTCTCCGTGCTCTTGGATCCTGGTTAATTTCCTATTGAATGGAATAAAATAGTTTGAGACATATACTTTTCCATGCCAGTTTACTGTGCCCTTTTAATTGGTTCTGCCAGATGGCACTGTTGGTAAGTATGCTTATTAGGTTAGTAAAAACCATTTATCTCTTTCTATCTGGTCCTTTCTGCTGCTTTACTATGTTACTTTATAAAACTCTCATATACTGGAAGAGAGACTAGAAAAGTTTTAACAAAGTCTTTTAGTATCTTCAGGCCTTGGTTTGCTCATCTGTAGGATGGGAGTGATGTCACCGACCCCTCTTCTTTTTATCTTTTTTTAATTTTCATATAAGAGAAATGCTTTTCATCTTTATCCTGAGAATAAAAGACATGTCAAAAAACAAAATGACGTGTTGGATGTGAAGGTGCATTGTGACATACAGAGTTACACAAGCACAAATGATTTTCCTGATAATGAGTTGGACAAAAGGGTTTTAGATAAGAAAAGAGGTAATCAAGTATCAGGGTTTAAATAGCCCACAATATTTGTGATTTTTAAAGGAAATCAGAATAAAATGCTTCTAGTGATGGGACTTCTCATAGGTAGTGCATGTATCTGTGACCCAGAGAACACCCTAATCGTGACAAGAAAGTAACTACTTACCTGTCTGATTATAAAGTCCTGCCCACAGCCTTTTAGAAACTGACCTTGTTTTAGGAAATTTTTCTTGTATTAAACATCATTTTTTTAGTCATCTCAGAGAAAGGAGTCTGATCTTAGGACCACAGTGCAGAAAGTCAAGGATACTACCTTCTGCAGCCCCATGGGTGATATATTTTTTTAATTTGTTCCTATTTTTTCCTCAAAGTGAGTAAGAGAGTAAAAACTTTGGGCCTCATGTGCTTACTAAAAATTCTCTAAGTTCTCCACTTGGTAAAGTCTTGGAGCTCTTGGCAGAGAGCTGCTAGAGCTATTGCAGTGTGCTCCCTCTAGTACATCCACTTTAGAAAGGCACCTGCCTCAAATGTTTCCTCCTCCTCAAAGTCTATCCTGGTCTTCACATTTCCAGTCTTCTCTCAAAGGGACCACTCCCTCCTTTGAAATCTTCAAGAGCAGGTGATCCTCAACTTCCTCATTTCATAGCACCCTGCAGCAAAAATAAGTACCTAATAGTTCCACATATTAAAAAGATCTTAAATAACAATTTAACAAGTATTTAAGTCCTAATAATTTAGTAATCATTTGAAAAAAACAATGTTCATATGTTTAAAACCTTATAGTATTATTTCATTTTAAAGTAGCCACATATATTTACAAATTGTATGTGTATGCCTGTTGGATGCTGCGCAGCATCGCTAACCTTGAAATCCTATTGGACACTGCGACTTTCATTTCCTGTTCTAGTTTTGCACAGCACTTATTTTCTATCACAGCAACTGATGAAAGTCAGCTTTGCAAAGACACAGCATCAAAGAAAAGGTCCTACATGGCATGATCTCATGTTGAAATAATGAATTACCTGGAGCTAGTAGTTTGCACCTGTTCAATAGATTTTGAGTATCACTGTGTTTCTCCTGAAAAATCAAATATTTCATACTAATTCTGTAAATTTTCTGCAGTTCCTTATGGTACTTCAGCCCATAATTTAGTTCTAATGCTGCTCTTAATTGATGATAGAGTTCATTCTGTCTTCTGTGACAGTTACTTGAAAACACATTATATCACCTATTACAGCTTTTTGAGGATCAGGGCCATGTATGAGCCATCTTTGTGTTCTCCATAGCACATTTCTGTAGTAGTAACTAGCACTTAACAAACACTTACTAGGTACAGTTGTGATGAACCTATGGCACATGTACTGCAGTGGGCTGTTTGTTATCATTGAAAGCTCTAAAAGGTTTGCCATCATTGGACTTGGGTGTTTATACACCTACAGCCTGAATGGCTCCAAAGTGCATGCACTTCCTAGGAGGATGCTCTTCCTCACTTGCACAGTGCCTTATCCATAAGCTCTTGGTCAATTTTACATAAACGAATGAATAAAACTGCATATACTTAATCAGGGTCAAACCTTGATTTAAGCCAACAAAGCAGAGCAATTCATAGGACTCACTCAGGCCAAGTAGATGCTGCCACACATCCAGTATAAGGTTGAGCACAGCACTGAGCTAGGAACAGTCCTCTGACTGACCTCTGAACTCAAGTGAGTTGTGTAACATTGTCAGCTTCTATTTTTCTCGTCGGCAAAATGGCATAAAAATATCTCAGAGGAGTAACATGAATGTCAAATGAGACAATTGTCTTCATAGGGGCTTTGAGGCACATCAAAGCCTTGCTTAAAAAATTGCCTCAGGTGTGGATTATGAAGATACCAGTAATGTCACACACCATTTTATGCCTCTTTATATAGTAGTAAGGCTGAAGGGGAGAGCTGAACAGAAGACAGAGTTGTGGGGAAGATGGGAGCTATAAGTAATTATTTCTGTAACTCGAGTGACAATTCTCTAGGCTTGTACTGAAATTCCCCATGGAGCTGCACTAATGGACAAATTAGTATCAATTGACAAAGTACCATATGCTTTGAAATGTTTTCCCATTAACCTTCATGGGAAATGGCAGGAATTCCCATTCCATTATAGGAAATCTGCCATGACTTTAGCCTCCAGTAGAGCATACTCATAGGCCTCCTTAACTCTGAATAGTCAGGCTGTACCCCCAATTGCATAATGATGCATGGGCATCACTTATTAGAAGACAGAAAGTCTGTAAACTAGTGTTATTCTTGTTTGTCAATATTAGGCTCAAAAAAGTATATTTTATTTTTTAAAACAATATTTTAATAATGGATTGTTTTACAAACATTTGCTGTTTGGGTTCAAGCTAATAAGCACATGATAGTCGTTAATAAGGATCTGAACTATGAAAACATATCTTGTCTCTGATGTGATTAATAAATCCATGGTTCTTTGTACCTTATGGTATTATAGTCAAACAAGTTTAAGCATTTATTTCCAAGATGTATTATCTCTTTTAGTACAAAAGTCTGCATAAATAAGAATGAAAGAAAGAAAGACCCAAGTTCTACAAACTGTGAAAAAAAAAGGCAGCCAAAATGTCTTGAGGATCTGGGAGTTTTAAAATTCATAATAACAGCTGGCATGTATTGAATGTCTTCAGTACCCCAGATCCTGTGCAAGGTGCTTTATCCTTATTATTCCACTTAATCCTCATAACATTCTTCAAGGTCACTATTAGCTCTATGTAATGAGAAAACTGAGAGTTTACATTGGTTGTCCAAGGTCACAAAGCTAGCAAGAACTACAGTTGAGATTCAAGCCACGTCTGACTGTGAAGACCATGTCCTTCCCAGAACATCCCTGAGTTAAAAGAACAGGCTGAAACACTGCACAGTACATAGTAACAAAACATGAATAAAGCCTTGTTTTTAAGAAAATCTAGGTCATCCCTCTCTTTCCCTGTCCTAAACTGAAGATGGGACATGACTCCAAAGCTGTCCCCTGTGCCTAGAGCTTGCAGTGACCTAGTCCCAGAATTTAAGTCAGAAAGGAGTGTTTTGGCTGGAGAATCTCTAGCTAGCACCACATCCTGCCAGCTCCCTTCATTCCAGTTTTGTTTAAACCTGTCTTCTGCACAAGCTTCTGTTTAACAGGGTTTGTTTAATATGGGATTCTACTGATCTCCCCTCCACCAAAGTGAGAAAATCACTGATGTAGTCCAGTTTTTTCTTTTATTGATAAAGGCACTCAGGATCAGAGCAAGCTGGACTAGAATTACACAGAAAGGAAGATAGATCCTTTTCTCTCTAAGGTTTTAATTTCCATGTTACAATAGGGAAACTATTGTGATAACAAGGAAAATAACTATGGAAAATAATAAAATCTACTGGTGTTGATATTTTACCACTTTGAGTGAAAGGCAGAGGCATTACCTGCATTTAGGTTGCTTTATCCTGTCACCTTTTTTTTTTTTTTTTTTTTTTTTTTTGGTACTGGGGATCGAACTCACAACCTTGTGCCTCCCAGGCAGGTGCTTACGCCACTGAGCTAAATCCCTGGCCCTATTTTTTGAGACAGGGTCTCACTATGCAATTCAGGCTGGCCTTGAACTCACTTTGTAGCCCAGGCTGTTCTCGAACTCACAATGATCCTCCTGCTTCAGCCTTCCAAGTACTGGGATTAAAGGCGTGTGCCACCATACCCGGCTCCTGTCTCCTTTTTAAAATAGTATTTCTTAAATATTACCTCTACATATATTGACATTGTCATCTGAAAATGCTTCCACCATCAAACATAAATTTAAAAACTCAAGAGGAAAATGATAATCTATTATGTTGCTCAGTTTTTTTTTTACTCTGTTATTTATTTTTCATTTCTGTTATTTCCAGTTTCACTCCTTTACCTTTTTCTATCTGAACAACTATCTCTAATCATCCTTTTAGGTCTATTATCCACATGTTCTCTTAGCTTTTCTTCATCTTAGTTTCTCACCTTCATTCCTGAAGAAAAAAAATATAATATATATTTTTCTGATTATAGAATTCTGAGTTGACACTGCTTTTTTTTTCTTTTTTCAACTCTGCTTCACCACACTTCTGGCCTCCAGTTTCACTCAGAATTTCACTGTCATTTGAACTAGTGTTTTGCTATAGGTAATGTACTGGTTTTCTCACCAGTCAAAATTTTCTTTTTTTTTTTTAGTATAATTACAATGTCTTGGTGTGGATTTTTTTGAGTTTACCTCATTTGGGGTTTGATCAGCTTCTTAAATCTAGGCTGTATCTTTTGTCAAATTTGGAGAAATTCTAGCAATTATTTCTTAGAGTATTTTAAAAAGTTTCATTCTCTCTTGCCTCTCTTTTTGGGACTCAGATCATATAATGTTAGTTTAATCCCACATTTTATTATTGTTTTTCCAGTCCACTTTTTTCCATTGCTTATATTATTCATATTGATCTGTCCTTGGTGGTTGACTGATTTTACCCTCTGTTATTTCAACTCTATATTGAGACTATCAGGTGAATTTTAAAATTCCAGTTATTTAATTTTCCAATTTTGCATCTACCTAGATCTTAACCACTGTTTCTTTTTTTGGGGGGTGGGGATTAACTAGTTTTTTATTTTTAAGAGAATAAAACCAAACAAAATAAAACAGAATAAAGTGAATCAAAACAAAACAGTGAAAGCAATACAGGGCTTCAAAACAAGACAATAGGAAATCAACAATGACTGCTATAATGCCTCTTGTTAGTTTCAAAATAACTGTCCATACCATTAGAAATATTAAAATCAAACAAAATAAAACAGAAGAAAATGAATCAAAACAAAACATTGAAAGTGATATAGGTTTTCAAAACAAGATAACAGGAAATCAACAATGGCTGCCATAATGCCTCTTGTTATCTTCAAAATAGCTACCCATGCCATCAGATATAATAAAACCAAACCAAATAAAACAGAATAAGATCAATAAAAACAAAACAATAAAATGATACAGGACTTTAAAACAAAATAATAGGGAATTAACAATGGCTACCACCTTCCCTTTTTAGACGTTTCCTCCCCTTTCACTTTCACAATATCTGTTGTACATTTTGGATCCCACTAACTCCTTCAGTTTTTATACTAGGGAGACAACATGATGTTCACCTATGTGAGTTTAAACCATTTCATCCATTTACCTACAAGAGCCTCGTGATTATCTTCCTTTATAGCTGAGTAGCTTTCCATTGTATAAAAATGCTGTATCTTTCTTATGTGTTCCGTGGTTGATGGGCAAGCTACCCCTGCTTTTTTCTGGTTCCCTGTCACATGGAGCATTTTTTTCTCTCCTTTGACTTTCAATTTATGAATTTTCTTTCAAATTAATGTGTTTCTTGTATATTGCATATTGATGGATCTTGTTTCTTGATCTACTCTCCCTGTGTTTCTTTTTATTGGTGAATCAAGCCCATCTACATTAATGGTTATGGCCAACATGCAATGGTTCATCTCTGCCATGCTTTTTCCCTGCTGTTGGCTCCCTACTTTTTCCCTCCATTCAATTGTCTACCTCGCTTGGTGATCTCACTTTGCTGTTGTTCCTGGGACCGTGGCCATTTTTATTTCTCTCTAGAATATCCTTCAGTACTCTTTGTAAGGTCAGTTTGGTAGTCATGAATTCCTTCAGTTGATCTTTGTCATGGAAGCATCTTATTTCTCCATCAATTTTGAAAGATAGTTTTGCAAGGTACATCAATCTGGGTTGGAAGTTGTTTTCTTTCAGGACTTGAAATACTTCACTCCAAGCTTTTCTTGACTTGATAGTTTGTGTTAAGAAGTCTACCGTGTTCTGATTAATTTTCTTTATAGGTGATCTGTTTCTTCTCCCTAAGAGCTTTTAATATTATGTTCTTATGCTGAATTTCTGGGATCTTGATTATTATATGTCTGGGTGTAGATTTATTTTGGTTATGGCTAATTGGAGTTCTTTATGCCTCACTTATCTGTATGTCATGTCCTTTTTTCCTGTGCTTGGGAAGTTCTCAGCTATTACTTCTGTAAATAGTCTCTTTATGTCATTTGTGTTGACTCCTGCTTTTTCACTGACACCTATCACTCTTAAATTATTTTTCTTTGTGTCATCTTGCAGCCATTAAATTATTATTTCCAGGTTCCTTTTATTTTTAAAAGATCTTTCCTTTTGTGATTACTAGCTGCCATTCTGTCTTCAAGGTCTGAAAGTCTACCTTCAGTTTCTTTCAAGCAGTTTCGCCAGATTTCAGTGGAATTTTTTATTTCCTGGATGTCTCTTTGAGTCTGTTTCATGCATTCCAATTCTTCTTTATATTGTTCATTCAAGGTTTCTCTCATTCTTCTATGCTCCTCTTTTTTTTTCCTATCTATGTTTTCTTTAGATACACTCAGCAGCCCTTTTATTATGCTGTCATTTCTTTTACCTGAGATATCATTTCTGATTTGATTTCTTTTACAGCCTCATGATATAGTTTCTTTACTTCAGTTACCATCATCCCAGAAATTTCAGGTGTGTAACTTCTGCTTTCTTCCATGTCCATGTCTCCTGTTCTGTTCATGTCATGTCATGTTTTGTTTGGGCTGGAGGCCAGAGATTACCTTTTGCTCCTTCATCTTGACATTTTCTTGGGTTCCTCCAGAGGAGCAAGTTGTGGGGTCCCAGATGCTTCTCACGTTTTCTACCCATCCATAGTGTATGGAGATGGGTTAGGACATGGGTTTCTCCTAACCCAGGTTCCCCAGGAGGGAGGAGGGTGCAAGGCAGGCTTCTCTAGATGTTCTTGGCTTCTCCAAGGCATGGCTGGCTGGTTTTCCTGCCTCATACTGGCTACCTGCTGGAGAGTCCCAATGGTGGCCACATGCGTGCGGGGGCTGGGCTGACAGCTTCTCCCCGCCTGTGCTGGCTCCCTACTGAAGAATCCTGATGGTGGCTGGAGTGAATACTAGGGCTTGGCTGGTTGCTTCTCCCCTCTGGTGCTGGCTAGTCCTTAACTTCTGTTTCTTAACTGATCTTTTCCTCTGCTTTCATTTATTTCAGAGAATTCATGATTATGTATTGAAACATTTTTTATGTTGGTTGTTTAAAAAAATCTCATCATATAATTGCAATACCTATATGGGTATGGGTTTGATCCTGTATTCCCCCAAAGTCTCATGTAATCATGGCATGGACAGGGCTGAGTCTGGCATTTGTGATTTGTTTGTTGTCTGGCACTGGGATAAGGAGTAAGAAAATATTGTTTATATGTCATAATTTCTGTACATAGAACAACAATTTCCTTATCTTTAACAGGCAATATAATTCCCATGATAAGTGCCACAGTAGCACCGCTTTTGTGACTAGATAACACTTTAGCTTTATTAATCTCATAGAATCATTTTGTGAAGAGCTCAAGGGATCTTCATTGTCATCAGATAGCATTCTTTCATTTTATATAAGAGTAAACTATAACCCAGAGAAGTGGACTTGCCATGCTGCAAGGCAGAGAGAAGTAGTATCTAGAACTTGGGCATAGATCTTGAAAGGGGATATTCTAATGGTCTTCCTGCCACACTTTTAACAGTCCACAGGTCTAATCTCATTAAAGTTCTAATAAAACCCTCTTCATTAAAGCCCTGCATTTAGGAAGATCTTGAATACTGGAAAAATCAGTTTATGTAGTGTATACTCTCTTAGACAAGCCATTGTATTCTTTATCCTTTCTGGATTTATCTGAAAATCATTATACTTCAAAAAATTTAAGTCTATGGTGGGCTCTCAACAATATTGAATGAGTGATCACTTGGCAGCCCATTATGGAACTCTGTCATTTTAGATCTAAAAGAGACCTAGAAGATCACTGTGTCCTATTTCTCCTTTCTCTTGAGACCCCAGAGTAAGAGGACTAGTGAAGAACACTACCCAAATCCCCTTTTCATTCTGTTTCCCAGACCATGTTCTTTCACTTTCACTGATTCTCATTGATTTGATGTGAGAGTATTAAAATTGCCAATATAATTGTATTCTGGTATATAGTTTAAATGTTTTTAACATCTAATTTTAAATCATCATCCATGCAAAATGATTGATTCAGGGCCTTTCTTTTCTCTTTCTCTTTTCTTTTCTTTCCTTTTCTCTCTTTCTTTCTTTCTTTTCTTTTCTTTCTTCCTTCCTTTCTTTCTTTCTTTCATTTCCTTCCTTCCTTCCTTCCTTCTTTCTTTCGTTCCTCCTTTCTTTCCTTTTACCATATGGAATTTGATCATTTTGAGGAAGAGCAGAAACTTGTCCTAAATCACTGCAGAATGTAAAGCTGAAATTTGAAGCAGTAAACTATTCTATTTTGGGAACAATAAATATGTAGTCTGGAAGAGTTAGGCATTCTAAGAAGGAAATTGTACAGAAAAAGTCAACTATTAAGTCAGCTTTTATTAGTATTTGAATGCAAAGAAGATTAATACAGATCAAGGGGAGGTATAGCCGCTTAGTAGATGAAAAATGGCACACTGACTGACACAGAGAAAGCAAACTTAGCTGAAATGGTACTTATGAGAAATAAATTCAAAGCTCAGATGTTTTAGTCAGGAAGTCTCATTAGTATGCAACACAACTTCTTATTATGGGTTATTATACAGTGTCACTAAAAAAAGGAAAGACATCTGAGAGGGACAAGTCACAACCAAATAGCAGTATGAGAAATTTCAGTCTTGCTACATCTTGCTTGATATTAATAGTGAATCATTTGATGCTATCCTCTCACCAAAATGACTCTCCAGAGTGATACAAGCAGAGATTAAAAGTGATCTATATTGAAATGACAGTTGTTAGGGTAAAACTTTTTTGAGAATCTTATGTATATTTTATTCATTGATTTATTCATTCATTTGATATGTATTTATTGAACTCTAGAAAGACAAAAATAAATAAGATATTTTCCAAAAAATAAGATATTTCTCAAAGAGGTCTCAAGGAGACATATAGGTCAACAAACCACCGTAATGGTTATACTGGGTGCCTTATTTATACTGTATGTATACCTGCTAAGTGTAGCAGAGGCACAAAGGGTATCTGGGAAGACTTTGTGGAAAATGAAATACTTTTGACCAGGATTTAAAGGAAGAAGAGCTCATCTGGAAGGTCAGGGTAAAGATGTGAAAATGAGGAAGCCTCTCAGAGGAATGTAATAGGTTATGCAAAGTTAATAGTAGTGTGGGATTTAGAAACCCATAAGATTCTCAAGGCAGTCACTTTGAAGCTGTGGGATCTTAAGTAAGTCACTTTACTTCTTGGAGCCTCAGTTTCCTTTTCTGTAAAGCAAGTAGAACAATCATCACTGCATGTAACAATCATAAGTATTATGAATAGTGTTGGCTAGGAAGTTATCTTCTCTAGAGGCTCTGAATTTTTAGAACATTGGTAGGTTATAGGTATTCTCATTATACTCCCTTTGCAAAGGCAGAAACCTAGAACTGAGAGATTACACAACTTCCCCTAAATTACACGGTTAGCACTGGGATTGGAGCCCAGCTGGTTTGACCCCAGATTACATTTTTTAGCAATGTGGTCTATATATTTTATTGAATTATGTGCCCTGGGAACATAAAGTGTTTGGTGTGCAGGTGTGGGGTGAGGTAGAGATGAGGCAGCAGGGGTAACAGGTGGGAATGCAATGCTAAAGCATTAAAACTTTATCTCTAGGTGAAAAAGGAACAATAGAAGTATTTTCAGCAGACAAGTGATTGTTAGATTTGTGGGGATTTTGTTTGTTTGTTTGTTTGGTACTGGAAATCAAACTCATGACCTCACACTTGCCAGAGATTTGTGGGTCTAAAATAGACATATTGATCACATTCATCATAGGGAATTTGCACCTCTATGTGATATACCTTGATTCTTCTTTTTTTTCCATTTCCCTCCCTTCAACCTCTTTCCACCCTTATTTACAAAACTTTGTTTCCATTTTAGCCCTCTTTTCTCATTTTTTTCTCCTTCTTACTTACCCCTCTCCTATTCCTAGTTCTAGTTGCCCTTTCCTTTTGAACAATTTCTTCCTATTTCACAATATCTATTATACATTTTGGTTCTTATTTACACTTTTGATTTCTCACACCAGAGAGACAATGCAGTATTTACACATGCAAGTCCAATTTATTTCATTTAAGAGTATGGTTTCAAGGTGCATCCATTTAGCTAGAAATGTCTCAAGTTTATCTTTCTTTATGGCTGAGTAGTACTCCATTTTATTAAAAAAACTCATGTCTTTTTTTATCCATTCATCAGTTGATGGAAGATTTGTGGTTTTATTATTTTATTATTTTATTTTTATTTTTTTGTGCTGGGGATCTAACTCACAACCTTGCACCTACCAGGCAGGTGCTTATGCCATTGAGCTAAATCCCTGGCTCTGATGTGTGGTTTTAAAAGACCATAGGTACTGTGTGAAGGATGAATTGCAAATAGGTGGGACTAACCTTGGCAAGAAATAGCAAGTCTCCAGCTACAGCAAGGACAGCCAGGTGAAAAGGAGGAGACGTGCACTAGAGATGTCAAGGCAACAGAGTTGACAGGCCTTAATGACCAGCAGGGTGTGGGGGCCAGGAAGAGAGAAGTGTCTAAAACATCCCTTTGGTTTCTAATTTAAATGTCTGGGGAAAGATGGTATCACCACCAGTAAAGACAGGGAAACCATGCAGAAGAGTTAACTTGGGCAAAAGATGTGACTTTGATTTGAGCTCTGTTGAGACTGGGGATCCAGAGGAAAATTCAAGAGATGTCCAGAAGGCAGTTGTGCATCTGAATGTGGAGCACAAATGAAAGGTCTAGGCTGAAGTCACACATTCAATAGAATTGCCTGGTGGGAGTGAGTGGAGAAAGGAGACCAAGGGTGAGCATGAAGAACCTTGGTGCATTCCAGGTTGGCAGGTAAGGAAGAAATGGCAAAGTAGACACAGAAGGAAGAGCAGTCAGAATGAGAGTGGGGTCCCTAGAGCCCAAGATGACACTGTCTAGACAGAAATACCATACATAAAAGCATTGGAAGAAGCAGACACTTCTGGAACAGGCAGCTAGGAAACTGAGAAGGATGGAACAAATTTCCATGGGGAAGATTTGTACTTGTTGACGAGAGAGTTTCATTCTTATCTTCCTTTTGAACAAGTGCGCTCTTTGGTGTTTATCCTGCATTACAGACCATAATTTGATTACTAATTTTTATCTACAGCACACTTTTTAAATTAAACATTATTTTTAGAAAATCATAGATTCATGTGCAGTTGTAAGAAATAGTGAAAGAAAATGTGTGTGTGTGTTTGTGTGTGTGTGTGTGTGTGTGTGTTTGTTTATTGTAGTACTTGGGATTGATCCCAGGCCTCCACCCAGAGTTACGTCCCCAACCCTTTTATTATTTTTTATTTTGAGACAGGTTCTTGCTAAGTTGCTGAGTTGCCCAGGTAGGGTTCAAATGTCTAATCCTCCTACCTCAGCTTCCCAGAGTGCTGGGATTACAGGTGTGTGCTTCTATACCCAGCTAAACATTTTTTAAAGTTTACTTTACTTCCACCTTTGCTTCCAAGTCTTCCATTTCCGTCCATTTCCTCTAATGCTTCCCCTATGCAGAACTTTGTATGGCATATCTACAGCAGAGACTGGTGAGAGAAGCAGACTTTAAGGAGCACGGACTCACTCAGCCCATAGATCTGGGTGGGAGCAGGCTGAGCATCAAGAGAAAAAGCAAGCTTTAGGGGAAGGTACTTAAGGGACCTTTCAAAGACGATCACTTAGGAGAGTTTCTGCATAAAGGCTGGGATGTAGGAATGAAGGATAGAGAAGAGGTAGGTGCTGGGGTGACCATCTTTATCCAGCCTAGGTTGTTTCCAAAATGCTGCAGTGTTCCTCCCACCATGGGTGAAGAACATTTGTCTGTCCTGTGATCCCCAAAGTGGTCTAACTTGTCAATCTGATGGTACCCCTTACATACTGAAAACTGTCATGAACCTGCCTTTGTGCTGAGAACAGAGCACCAACTTCCTGACCAGGCGTTGGTCCCTCTGACTGTCCAGCTTCTCCCTTTCAGCTCTCAACTCCTGTCCCTCTCTTAGTGGGACTCATCTCATTTTGAGGTCTCTCTTCCTGCAGCCTTCCAGTGGTATGCTGTTTCCACACTCTTCCCTTTCACTGGTCAACCCCAGGTGGCTTTTCAGGTTTCTGTTTAGAGGTTGCCCCCTCCAGGAGGCCTTCACTCAGACACCTAGCATGGTGCCCTGGAATGGTAACTGTTTCCGGAGCTGCACTGTATTTAATAGCCCATTAGATGGTACTTCCCTGAGGACAGGGGTTGAGTTTTATGGAAGCTGTATCTCCAGTGTCTGACACATAGCATGGGCCTAGTAGGTATTCAATAAGATATTTCAACTTGGAAAAAGGGTTCTTGGATAAGAGAGATACATTTGGGTTCTATGGACAGAGAGGTGGTAGGAGTGGAGTTGAGAACTCATAAAATGCCCCAGGGAGTGGCCTGAGTGCAGAGCTCCCAGGAACCTCAGCAGTTTAGGGCTTCCAGGTTTGAAGAGCCCCTTCAGGAGATCAACAAGGACGGCTGGAGAGGCATGAGGAACGCTGAGAGCGAAGTGTCCCACACAGCGAGTAAAGAGTGCAGATCCAAGGGAGGTTGTCCATAGTGCCACCCCTCCAGCTCCCCTCGGCCTGGGGTCCTCAGGGGCTGGGCGCTAGGGACGGGGATAGAGGAGAATGAAAGTCCTTCGCATCCCCCAGGGTCCCGCATAATTCACTTGCAGGGGAGAGAAGGTGGGGGTCGTTTTGGGTCACAGCTCTGGCCCTGCTACCGCGGTTCTGGATGACCTTGGGGAGTCCCTTTCCTCTTCAGGCCTCAGTGTCCCTGTGGGAACTCGGCAGAGGCTGCATGCCCCAGTGGGTGGCTTAGGAAGGTCGGCGGAGGCAGGGCCGGGGTGGGAGCAGGACCGCCCACTGCGGCGGGCCAGGACCTCCAGAGCTCTTGTTGGTCGGGTACGGGACTCCTCCCCCGGGGCGGGGGTCGCGGCGCTGGCAGCTGGCGGCCTCACAGCTGCAGCCTCAGCACCTGCCGCCGCCAGACGGCGCGGGCGCGGCCCGGCCCGGCGGTACTCCCCCCGCTTCCAACCTCCGGCTGCAGCCGCTGCGCGGGAGGCGGAGCCCGAGCCGAGCCCGAGCCAGCCACTGCCAGAACCCGGCCCGCTACTGTCCCCGCCGCTGGGCGGGGCCGCCCCTCACCCAGAGCGTCAGCCCGCCGGGTTCTCGTCGGCGCGGGCAGCACCCCCTCTGCAGGTAAGGGCGAGGTCCTGGCGCCGCGAAGTTTTGGGGAGACTGCTGGTCCTTACACCCCGGGCCTGTGCCTCCGGAAGCTGCAGGCTGTTTGGCCCTCGGGCTTCTCCACGCCTTTCGCCACGGTGCACTCTGCCTGCACCACTGGTCCCGGGTGATCCACGCCCGACTCCCATCCTGATGTCCCTACTCTACGCGGGGCTTTGTCCACGGACTAGCTCAGGACCTGCAACGGTTAACTCTACACAGGATCGATGTTTCGCTTAAGTTTCCGAGATCTACATGGTGTAGTTAAAGACCGGCAAACCTGGGTTCAGGTGCGGCCGCGGTCAGCGCCAACTTTCTGAGTGACCTCAGACCGGCGGTCCCTGCCTGGCCTCAACAACCACACCTGGGCCAGGAAGGATTCGCCAGGGACGATCAGCGAAGCGCCATGCCTGTATTGCCATTTTGTGAGTCGAGGGGCATCCCGGAGTGTCTCAACTCCAGGGCTTGTTGTGGGGAGAGGAATGTTGGGACCCACAGAAGTCAACTCCAGGGCTCATGTCGCTCTGGCTGGGCTTCAAGGAGTGTCCAGTCAGCCTGCGGAGGTAGAGGAGACTCCCAGGATTGAGAGTTGGAGCTCTTGATCCTGGTGACTCTCCTGCCCTCCAGACTGTGTGACCTTGATCAAGACCCCACTAGTTTTGTTACTTCTAACAGGGCGAAAGTGGTGTTCACTACATGTTCGTTAAGGTCCTTCAACTGCTAATCCAGAGAAGTAGAACCTCGGGGTCTCTGTGATTAAGGGTCAGTTTGGACGGAGGCAGTTATTTCATCAAGAATCCATCCAGTACTTGCAAATGGGTGTCTAGAAAATAAAGGAACCATTTGCAGTTTGCTTTGAGAGTCCCAAAATAGACATGGCAAGGATTGGTGAATGTTCGCCTTGCTTCCTTCAGCGCTTTGGACCATCATAAAATATTCAACAGCATAATGATTTGTTTTCAAAGTGGCTTATAGATCAGGAAATGTTTCTGTTTGTGAGGCGATTATTTTTGTTAAAAACCTCAAAATGGTTGTTTAGGGAAAAAATAATGTTCTGTTTTAGGGGTCCTGACAGAGAGGGTAGCATTTACTTGTTTCTAATCTAAAACCATAGTCGAAATGTTTTTCAGTCAAGACCATTTAAAATCATTCTAAGGAAGGCATTCCCTGGGTAGCATTCCACATAGGTGTGATTGGAGAGTTAAGTACATGTGTTCCAGCGCAAGTGAATGTTAGTGCAGCCACAACAAAACAGGCACCTGTGTGAGGTAGTTAAGTGTGGCATGCTGGAAGGTGAGCTCTATTCTTTTGCCCTGTATCTTCTTCCTCTTGTGCTGCAATTTGTCTCCCTAGTATGTGGATGAAATGCATTACTATGAAAAGCTTCTTATGGAAGTGATTTTATTATTTTATTCTCTTCCTAGACATCCTGGTTTTAAGTTTCTCATTTTATGAGTCAGAGGGCTGGTGAGAGTATGCTTTGTGACTGGAGCAGAGTTATGATAATAAGTTTGCTTTCTCAAATGATACTCTGTATTCCAAGCTAATTTGTCCAGGGCCTTTTATCGCTGACATGCATTCAAATGTAATCCTGACTTTTCCCCTCTTTCACACTAGTGGTTCAGCAAGCACTTTCTCACCATTCATTCAGGAAAAAACAAACATGAAAATTACCCACAGGCTTTCCCCTCAAGGAGCTCATGTTCTCCTGAGGAATAGAGTTATGCTACAGGACATTTCCGGTTTTATCTCCTGAGAACAGGAGAATGGGTAAATTCCAAATGAAGAGACTGGAAAATTCTGCACTCTAGGAAGTAGAGGGAAGAAGATTTCAACAGGCAGGGAGGAGTAGAAAAGCTGTTTCTAGGCCAAGAAACTTGTATGGGCAAAGGTACAGAACCTGAAATGTACAAGATACAGATGAGAACAGTGAGTCTGGTCAAGGCACAAAAGCAGGCAGACCACTCCAGGGCAGAAGGCAGCGGGAAGGGGTTCAGCAGGCTCTGAACCTGGCCTTGATCTCCACTGGCTTTGGGATAATGGGCCTCTGAGTATCACTTTTCTCATTTGTCAAAGGGGAATAGTGATAATTTTCAACTCTCAAGATTAAATGAGACCATTTGTAAAAGTCCCTAATAGTATGTCTGCATGTAGTAGGGATTTGATAAAAGCTTTAGTATGCTGTTGGGCACTACTAGAGTATTAAAATGGTGCATTTTGTTTAGCTAGTATGTTGATTTAGAACCTCTCCACTAGGATGGAACCCCTGTGACAATGTGCTGTCCACTCAGGCTGCCAGCTGTTTCCAAAGATGGAATTTTTTTTTCTTATTTGGAGCGTACTCAGAACAGACACTGACATCAATAGCACCAGTGTCCTGTAAATACTGTTAGGTAGTGGAAGCTACAGATGGGTTAATCAGAAGACTCAATCTCTGCCTCCTACAAGTTTATCACTGTGTGCTCAAGGACCCAGGTGGGAGGATTTGACAGTTAGACACAGTTATAAATGCCTCAACTTTGTCCATATATGCTGGAAACTGGTTCCTGGCTCCCTTCTGCCTTGATGAAGGTTGCTCAGCATTTCAAAGCTGTGGTCAAAGAATAGGACAGGACAGTGAAGAACAGCACTGCAATACCTTATGATCCTGTGTAACACAATGTAGCATCCACCTTACTGTCCTTCATTTTTTTATTCAGTGGTTATGCATAGAACACCTACTGTGTGCCAGAGAATTGTTCTAGGTGCCTCAGTGATACAGTCCAACAAAAAGCAAGGTCCCTGTCTTCCTAAAACTTACATTCTAGTAAGAGAAACAGAATAAATAAGCAAATATATAAGTAAGGTCATTACAGTTTACACTAAAGCCTGGAAGGAGGTATGCAGGGTAATATGACAGAAAGCAATGGGAATATTGTACAGTGGACTCTCTTCTTCAGGATCTATCTCCTCTACCATTCTTTCTCCCTCTCTCCTTTTCTCCCTCTTCTTCTTCCTCTTGTTCCTTTCCTCTTTGGTCCACTTTCTGTCTGCCTGTCTCTCTCCTTCCTCTCCTCACTTCTGTCTCCTGCAAGCCTTGAAGAATAGTGCCCCTAGAGTTGCTCACTGGTATATAAAGGGAAAAGTTGAGTGGGACTGAGCTCCTGGTGCCACCAGCCCTGATACCAAAGCACTGGCCCTGCCTGCTGGCTGTGTAGCACCTGTGGTCAGCATCCACCTCACCCTACCAGGCTGGACACTACAGCAGGGGAGGACAGTCATCTACGCCCTTGAGGATAATCACCTATGACCTTGCCTTCTCTCTTGCTCCCTCCTTACCAAAACTTTGATCACCAAGCCCTGTCATTTTACTTCTAAAATCCCCTCAAACAGGACTCCACTTTCCATCCTCTGTCTCTGTCTCTGTCTCTGTCTCTGTCTCTGTCTCTCCCACTCCCTCTCCCTCTCCCACTCCCTCTCCCTCTCCCTCTCCCTCTCCCTCTCCCTCTCCCTCTCCCTCTCCCCCTCTGTCTTCCTCTTTTTCTCCATCAGGCTTCTGTACTCTCAACTCTAATGTGTGCTTCTGATCCATTAAACTCCTCCTCAGCAATCTTCAGTGGATCCTTTATATTCTGTCACTTCTCTCAGGCCCCTCCTCTACTCTTAATCCCTCAACCCTATCTCAGCCTCTAGTCCATTGCCCTTTATCTGGCTTCTCTGCCTATCATGTGCCTCAGCCTCGGTGGTCTTCCCTACCTCTCCTGAGAAGCTATCTTCCCAGTCCCCTTGTCCCAGGGTTTTTATCATCTTCTAACTTCCCACTGTACTTGATACCTCTCATGGAGAAGCAGTTGCTATCAGCCTTGAAGAATTTTATGTGTGGTCCTTTGTGTGTCTGACCACAAGACACAAGAAGCCCCCAGAATGGTGGGCACAATGTCCCATTTCTCTCCACCCCACAGCCTTTCCATAGAGCCTAGTGCTAGTGTAGACTTGATAATGTATTTGCTGTTTAGATTCGCAAAAGCCTGTGATTTTCTCCAGATATGAAGTGGTTTGAGCGAAGCAGAAACACGATCCTGCTGTGTAAGGGCTGCATGTGGTCTTCAGCTGAACTTGCTTGTGGCGTTCTGATGCCTGTAAACATACAGAGCCTTCATTCAATGAAGAGGTGATGCAGCCTCAGAAATGAGTCTGAAGTTTGAATTTGGCTTTTTTATATAGCTTATTTTAAATAGACATATGATACAAGATTTGAACCTTCAAGATTTTGACAATAGTTACTTATGTTGTAAAAAGCGTTCTTTACGATACCGAAAGATCTGATATGGAAAACTTACAAATACCAAACATGCCCATATACTTAACACCATTCAATTTATAAAGTTTTGATTTATGCACAATGGTTATAGTTATATTTTTGTTATGTTCTAAGGTATACCGTAAACAATATATGCTTGTGGAGGCAGTAGCAATACTGGTTTAAATTTGTTCTGGTAACTACAGATTACGTTGTGCAGCTCTGCAAATATGAAGGATTTTTATTAAGTGACTATCTGCCTAAAGGACAGTGTTGAAGCCTGATTTGGTGCTTGGCCAGTCGATGTGAAGGCAGTAACCATTATTTTCAGCGAAGTGACACTGTATTTTCAGACTCATATGATGTTTGGAGACTTTTTGCCAGTGGTTAGAAATGTTTCAGGCTTCCAATAATTTCCCAAACTGGCTGCTAAATGGTATATGTCCTTAACACATGTTCTTTTGAAGGGGGAAAAAATGTAATTATAGGCTAGAAAAGATAAGGCGATAAATCTAAAGGTATGGAATTACATTCTTTTGACTTCTCTTAAAGAATGATCTGAGAACCTCAACTGTTTCAGTAAAAGAGTAATATGGCAAATTTTCAAAATCCTGAATGGAAAGAGCTTCAGAGAAATTTATCCAGATGTAACAGTGCTTAGTTCTCAGAGATTTTGACTTACGAGGACACAGTTGTACAGGCAGATGAGACAGGCTGTGCTTCCTGTTCTGAGCATCCACAATATAGTTTGCAGCCTACTAAACCAGCAATGACAACTACCCCACACCAAAAACACCCTTTCTAGGGCTAAGTTGTGAACATTAACGCATTAATGAGTTACTACTGAGTTACTACTTTGTTATTTGCTTTGTTCCAAACATAGAATCCCCAAGAATGCAAACGAAAAGGCAATTTTAAAATGAAGTTGAAGGTGCTGCCAGTTTATAGGCACATACCTGTAAACTTAGCTACTTGAGAGACTGAGGCAAAAGGATCACAAGTTTGAGACCAGTCTGGGCAATTTAGAGAGAACCTGCCTCAGAATACAAAGGGCCAAGGTTGTAGCTTAATGGGAGAGCACCCCAGAGTTCAGTCTCTAGGACCACAAAAAGAAAAAAGTGAGGGTGCCATGTATTCATTCTTAGGAAAATAGTATAATTGGTAGCTGGAGTCTCTGTTGTCTCTGTTTTTCTCTGGAAAAGAATGTCAAACCCAGGCTGTCCAGGGCTCCCTTGGCTCCAGTGGATGTGCTATTGCTTCGTGGCAGTTAGAAAGTAATGTATGTGTGAAGATAGATGCTTTTCCTCTTTCTCCCTGGGGATGGGGAAATTTTGTATATAGGTGTAGGAAGAATTTCTTTCTCAAATTCATTTCTGGGTAGTTTCTGTATTTAACTCTTCACAAAAACTGTGTAGTAAGTTTCTTAGTGAGACCGTGCATATCTTACTTATATGCTGAAAATTTAGATTCACCTGTTTTATGCATTACAGGATAGTTTAATGACCAGCCACAGATCCTCAGATAGGATTGCCAGCTATTGAGATGATCAAGTGCAGCTTTTGCCTGTGTTAGGAATTCCCTTAGCACACCCAGGCTTTCTGCTTAGACCTGCTGAACCTCCAGGCACTCCTATTCTACTCTCAGTTGGCTCTGATTATTGCAGTTTTTTTGTTGTGCTGAGCCAGAAATCTTCCTCTAGGCATGGCTGCCCTTTTGCCCTTGATCCTGCCCTTTCTGGCCTCACGCAAAAATGTATTTCTTCTTCTCTGTGACAACCACATAGATCATTTGGAAATTCACAGACAGGGATCAAGCCCCCAAATCTTTATTTCCTCAGGATAATTTCCCCAGTTTATCCAGTCCTCTGAAAAAGTGAGCTAAAAATTGGACACAACTGTGCACATGAGGGGTTTTTTCAGTCCAGAGCGGGGCAGGACTGCTGCACCCTTACCTCAGCGTCTATACTGGCACAGGATATGGCTACTTAAGTCTCTGAGTGAATCTCTTTCTGGACTCCCTGCTGAGCACCTGCTGGGCTGTGGAAGAGAATATGCTAGACCAGTGGCTAGTGTGGAGTAGCTGTGGGTGAGCCAGCCCCACTTGTGGAATTCAGATTGCTCATCTGTCTTTTTACTTCTCAGTGCTGTATTAGTTTCCTGTGAGTGCTATAATAAATCATTACAAGGTTTGCTTTCAACTACAGAAATTTATCCTTTTATGGTTCTCCAGGCCAGAAATCCAAAATCATGGTTTCAGCCATGCCACCCTCCAACTGGAGGCTGTAAGTGGAATCTTTGCTTTGCTTCTTCCTGCTTCTGGTGGTCACTGGCATTTCTTGACCTGTGGACCTATCACTCCAGTCTTTGCCTCCTTGATCCCATTGTCTCTCTTCTGTCTGCATCAAGTCTCTTTCTGCCTTACTTTTTTTTTTTTTTTTTGAGACAGGGTCTCACCATGCAGGCTGGCCTTGAACTTGCTTATATACCCCAGTCTGGCCTTCAACTCATGGTAATCCTCCTGTCTCAGCCTCCAAAGTGCTGGGGTTACAGGCATGTGCCACCACATCCAGCCTGCCTCACTCTTAAAAGGACATTTATCATGGAATTTAGGGCTCATTTGAATAATCCAAAGTAATCTCCTCATCTGAAAAGCTTAATTTAATTGCATGTGCAAAGACCCTTTTCCAAATAAAATCACATTTACAGGTTCCAAGGGTTGAGATTTGGATGAAATTTTTTGCGGCAGGGTGGCAGGGGAATTTACCATCCAGCCTTTGGTGCTCTACTTTGCCTACTTTTATAACTTTCTTCTCTCTTGAGTGTTTTTGAGCCCATTTGCCAGGGTCACTGGCCTCATGTCTACATTAGGTATGTTTCATGTGTCTGCCTTCCTTCAGTATCCTGGCTGCTGCTCGGAAAGGTGCTGGTGGTGCTCTGATCAGCCCTATTGTGCTGATTGGGTAGGACCTTCAGGGATCAGGCTGCTCAGAAAAGTGCAGGTCTTTCTGGTCCACACCCTCATTTTCATCAGCATACTCTGGCTAGTCAGTGGAGTTTTTATCAATGGGAATGAGAAGCTATTAAAATATTCATTACCAATTCCTAGAGTTAGGAACAATCTCATGGTGAATGTGCTCTGGACAGAGAAATAACACAGAGGAAGACTTACATTCTCACATTTCCCCATTATTTCTCTTTCCAGTATCTACATACACATGTCTTTTTATAAAAAATCAGGAAGTGTTTACTGACAGTCCTAAAAGAGTGTTGTATGATCTCCTTACCCTGTGACTAGCCTTCAAATGTGGTCTGTAATCTGTTGCTGACTCCTGGGCTCTCTGAATGCAATGCACACTAACACGCTTTTCTCCAAAAAGTGTGGGCATCACTTTGTTTGTAGTTGACATTCCAGGGCACCAAAAAAGCCTCAGGACCAGCCAGAGTGCTGGATCTGCTGCAGCTGGTAGTAGGGCTGAGGGAAAGCAGGATGGAGGACAGTGACCTGAAGGAGTCTGAGCTTGGAACAGCTCCAGTCTCTCCACTGAGAAGTTGAGTTCCTATCTCACATTTGCTCAGAGCAGCCTCCTGGGCTGCTATTCCAATTAGTTCACTGTGCTTTGATAAGAAAAAGAGCTGGGGAGCAGGGAAATTGGGGAGGGAGGAGACAGATGAATCAGACAGTCCCCACCCAACCTGCAGCTGGCAGTCAGGTAGTGCTAGGTAAGGTGCTGTGCCTTAGAGATCTGTGGAAACCAAGCAAAGGACTGGCCATACTTTGAAGGACATCCAGGAAGGCTTTCAGAAGGGACTGACATTTAAACTGAGACCCAGTGAGTAAGAGATAAAGAAGGGAAAGGCAGATAGAGCAATACACCCAAGGTGCGTTCAGCTATGTCCCCACAAGGGCCACAGACATTCTCTTCCTGGTCTTTCAACCAGAGCTATACTGGAAAAGCCTCAAGTTTGGAAAGGGGTTTAAGGATCACCTACTAAGACAGATAATCTTTGCTTCTCATTTTGCCTGATGGGTTTAAAGAACAGTGATTTTCCATTTTGACAGATCTGTTTGGTGAAGCTACTTTGAAATATCCCCACAGTACAGTGTTCTCTATCTGAGTGTCTTTTCTAGGCTGAGGGAGCCTCCCCTCCAAGATCGCACAGTTGTAGGGGATATAACCTACCACACTTAACTGAACTTTCTCCCAGGCAGGCACTGAGTCCTGCTCTTCACTCAGTCCAGAGCCTAGAAGAGTAGCTAGTCTAAGGAAGACGCTCAGTGTACTTTATTGACTTCTGAAATGAATGAGTGAGTGAATGAATGAATGAATGAGACTACTGCCTTAGTTGTAAGTGGCTACTCCAGGCTCATTGCTTGCTTTACATTTCTCAGTAGTATACTACCTAGTCAAGAGCAAACATGAGCCTTTGTGGTTTTTCATCCTGCTCCTGGAGTCAATTTGCCTTGGCAGCAAAATGCTAGCAAGAATTCAGAGAGCTGTACCTGCTCTCTGAATTCTCAGAAGATGAAGAGGTCACAGAGCTAATATCCAACATTTGTGGCTGCTATATGTCCTGGGACATGGCCAAGCTGACCCATGGTCTGACTGGCTCTTCCTTGATAGCTTTAGTACTAAGATTAGAGAAGAAGGGAGGCTTGGAGAAAGTGCTTAGACTTTTGACTCCACTGGGGCCTGGGTTTATTAATGAGCCACGAACTGAGGCCCATTATTTAGTTGCTTATTTGTTAATTTCATTTTTATATTATCTGAAGGGATGTCTGGAGAAGAGACATAAAACTCGTTCTCTGTGTTAAAGACTATCTAAAACCTAGCTTAGTTTTTCCCTACATGGTCATTCTTTCCAAATTCCAAGTCCCTCCAGTTTCCTAATTCCTCAAGCTTAAATCATTGCTGACATTTTTTTTTTATCTGTCTGTCTTTCACCTGCTGGTTATAAACAACTCCCCAAGGAAATCTGAAGGGTACTTTCCCTGCCTGGGCCTGTTTCCTGTTTGTTTCCTGGCTTATTCCTTAGGTCCTTTGCAGCCAAATATATATTCATTCACGTAACAGAGACTGACCATCTACTTCCTGGAGGATGATACTCTGGACCACAGGAATAGCCCTTAGCCTTACAGAGGTCACAGCCTCGTATAGGGAGAAACTAGCAAGTAAGCATAAGGAACTTCTATGGTAGGGGATGAATCCAGGGCTGAAGGAATCTGAAACAGAATGAGGAGAGACTAGCCTCTTCAAGAATGTTTGGACTTTTTGCCCTCAGGAAAGAATTATCTAGAATTGTTGCCTACATGAAAACATGAATGGTATAGAATAGGTTCTCCCATGGGAGGAATATGATAAAAATATATGGACACATGAAAATGCCACAATGCAATCTAATTGTATAGTTAATATGCATTAATATCCTCATACGATTTTTACTTTGACTTGGAATTATCAGTATAGAAAATCTCAACAGAGATGGCTTGTTTTAGGGACTTTCTCTCCTCTTTTCTCCTCTGGTCTTCCTGCAAAGGAAAAAAAATGTCTATTCCTAGAGTAGATTAACCTTTATACACAGAAGCTTTTGGGATGTGCTGCTCAGCTGAACATGCACTGTTTGTAAGTCTGACAGAGAAATGTTCAGGTAGATGAAGAGTTACATGCCTAAAGAGAATTAATCTATCTTTTGCCATGATTGTGTTCAAAACCTAATTTTCGAAAGCAGTTTCAATTTTCCCAGCTGTCTAGATGACAGTTAGATACATCCAACCTGTGTCTGTTCATCCTTCTCTTGCATTTGTTCTGCCCAATTTAATTTAGTTAGATTCTATAAGCTTTTATCAATTGCCTATTAGATAGGTTTAGCCCAGTGTCAAGAGCCTAGGGATATGAGAGAATGTATCACTAGCCAGACATTTCTAGCTAGACCTATAAAACTTATACCCAAGAGTCTGTAAACAGTCATCTATTCACTGGGGATTGCTGAATAGATTGGTTTATGTGCCAGGAGTTCTGTCCCGGGCAGAGAGGTCTGGATAGATATGTGCTGAGCGATGTTCTCAAGGAAGGTTTTTGGAAGAGTCTGTGGCAGCTGGGCCAGCCAATAATTGCAAGCCAGAGCTGAAGTGCAGGGGAAAAGAAGTAGATTGATAGATAAACTCAGTGCATAAATTTGGCATGAGTTAACTTTTCAGTCTATCCTCAGCCTCTCCCTGTCATTAATAATAATGAAAATATTTCTTGTCTCCATGTCTTTTTTTTTATTATTTAAAAGAAGAAAAAGACACATATAAGAAAGACAAAAGCAAAAGAGACAAACGACTAGAGTGAATGCACAACAGTAACATTACAGGTTTACAAGACAGGATGATAGAAACTTGACAATGGTTGCAATATTGCATATTGTTATCTTCAAAATGGTTGTTTACATTAACAGATATAGACATGTAAAACTGATCTAATCATATGAGTATTAACTGTTCTTTCTCAATATCTAATACATTCAACAGTATGTTCATTTTAGTTATCTTACATATACATATATACAGATTTGTATCTTTTCCTTTTCCCTTCCCTCTTTCCCCCTTTTCCTTTCCCAATTACTTTCACTCTTTGAGCTGTTTTTTACCCTTACATAGTATTTATTATAGATTTTGGATCATATTTTTTTCCAGTTTCTTACACTAGGGAGACAATATGGTATTTACACATGTGGGTTTGATTTATCTCACTTATGAGTATGATCTCAAGTCATGTCCATTTACTTACAAAAGTCTCGATGCAATCTTTCTTAATAGCTGAGTAGTACTTCATTGTATAAAAATACATCTTTTTTATCCAGTCTTTGATTGATGGGCACTTGGGTTGTTTCTAAGATCTGGCTATTACAAATTGTGTTGCTATAAACATGGGTGCACAAATATCACTGTGGTATGATATTTTCAATTCTTCTGGGAAAATGCCCAAAAGTGGAATAGCTGGGTTGAATGGGATCTCTAATCCTAGCTTCTTGAGGAATCTCCACACTGGCTTCCACAGTGGTGTCTACGCTCCCACCAACAGTGGAGAAGAGTTCCTTTTTCCCCATCCATGTCTTAATAATGAAAATATTCCTTCAAACACATGATGTTCTAGCATGCCACTGGATTTTTGCACATGCTCTACTGCCTTTGACCTTCTCTTTTCCTTCACCTACCAATAAAACTAGATACCTTTCAAGCTGAGTATACTTCTGCTATTTTGCTTCATTACTATCCCTTTCCTGGCTTTACATAACATTTGGTCTATATTTTTCTCTTAGTATGGTTTCAGGAGCATAACAGACCCCTGAAAGACATCAGCTGATTAAATGAATGACTGAATGCATAACTGAGTGATTCTGTGTCTCACTCACCTGCTGAACTGGAAAATACTTGCTCAGAGAGGAATGGAGAACACAAAGGTGAAATGAGGGTGGTAGGTTGAGAGCAGGGAGGTCACAGGGCTGCCCTTGAAGGTGGTATGGGAAATACTCTTTGGAAAGAGAGTAGGATGTTGTCCCTCTGATAATGAGAAGTACAAAGTAAAAAATGCTCTGAAAAATGCTGTGGAAACTAAACACTTTTAATGAAAATATATGTCTGGAATCATCAAAGAACTTCAAATAAAAGTAGCACTGCTCCCTTATAAATCTCCAAATTAAGGGTCAATGAGTAAGCAAGGGTATTAGCTTTACCACTGACTGAGGGACCAATATTGGGATAACCTTTCTGGAGGGCATTTGAGTTATATTAAAGCTTTCAAAACTCATGCCTAGGTTTTCATCCAGCAATGCCAGCCCTAGAAACTTATCCTAAAAAAATAACTAAGAATGTATTAGGGAAAGGTATTTATTTCTACCTTGTTTATAATACAAATATTGAAAATAAACTGGGTGTTTTGTAATAGGGGATTAGCTTTAAAAATGATACTTATATCAATGGGACATAAAAAATAACATTGTAGGATAGTGAAGGCACAAAGGAAGTTTACAGTATGTTTTTAAGAAGAAAATTGGCCCATCAATCAGTATATACAGTAAATTTCCAATTTATATTGAAAAAGTAGTTTTTCACACATAAAAAGGATAGAGGTTTAACTGGCAACTTGTAGGTTTTAGTGGTTAATTATTTTGTCTTTTTTAAAACACAAATAAAAATTCCTACAAGGCACATGTATTAATTTTCTAATCAGAGAGGAGAAGTGAGTGTTAAAGGAAGAGATAAGATTTTGGAGAGCATTGTTTGCGCTTCAGTGGGTTGAAAGCTAGCTGAGCACATCATTTATCTTGCAAATTCCAGACAGGTAGTATTTTCAGAAGGAAGAATGGTCTTAGGTCCATTTATATGAGTATATTTATAGAAATAAAAGCGTTAAAGGGAGGAAATGGATTGATTTTTTTCCCCTTGAACTTTTGAAATTCTTTTCTTCCCTCCATTTGTAATTGAACCCACAGAGCTATTCTTATTTCTTCCTTTCTTGGGCACTGCGTTAAACCTAAAAATATTAACTGGCTTAGGATGTGGGTTTTGCTAAAATAATTCCCCTTGAAGTCTTCACTGGACTCTTACGTTTAGAAAGGAGGTTCTAAGGAAGACCACCCTTTGAAATCTATTTTGCCATTCTACCTGATGCATTTTGCCCCCAAGTTCTTTGGTAACCTTGGATTCCTGTCGGAAACCATTCCTGCGTTGTTGGCATCCTGGGCCCAATCAACCAGATATAAGGAATTCAGGAGAATACAGTGGGGTTGGATGCTGTGTGTTGGAAAGGTCTATTTAGGGGCCAATCACCTTATCCTGTGGATGTAACATTAGTCTACAGAAAAAGAGATCAGAGCTGGGTAGCATCTTATTAAATATTAATTATAGTGATGCCTTTTGCCACACATCTTCAAAGTACTCTGGGTATTTCACAGACATTACCTCATCATTAGTTTTCACAGTGTTCTTGGATAAGAAGCTGATGGCAAGTATTGTGGTCTCCATGTGGGGCAGAACATAACAAAATTTTAGGTAGTTAAAGTAAACTCAGGAGTTGTCCTGACTGGATAGCAATCAACAAAAGAATATAGTGGCACTATTGTTCTGCATTCTCCATGAATTAAATTGTCTCCTTGCATTTTGCCCCATGAACGTTCATGGAGTGCATACCAGTAGCAAAGCACAGTACAGAGCACTGTGACTAGATGTAAAATTTAACTTCTTCAGTCTACAGTTAAAACTTTTAGTGATCTGGCTTTTATTTGCCTTTCCTACCCCAATACCTTAACCATACTTCATGTATTGTTTGTCTCACACACTCCTCAGCCTGAGCTGACATTGGGGTCTTCAGGGTAGTGCAGTGCCATCTCCTTCAGTGTACTTGCTTTGCCCTTCTTAGGCCTAGGTTCCAGTGTCTTTCTGCCCATCCCTGCAGCCCTCCCTGTCCTGTCCTTCATGGACCATTTCCCTCTTGTGCACAAAACCTCCCTGATATCTGGCTCCAGTGTATCCATAGCTGGATGTGATCTTTCACCATCATACTTCTAGGTTTCCCACAGCTCTGGTCCTTGCTATCTTTTACTTTGTATTTTAATGATTTCTGTATGCTCCATAATGGTTTTTCAGGCTTCTTTACTGGAAGAACGGCTGATGCGCCTTCGTATCTCTCTTACTCCCTTGCACACTGAGATTAGATTTACAAGTACTAATTGTGTAAAAGAATGAAATGGGCACAATTTTAGGGAGCAGTCTGTGTGGAGCTCTTTTGAGTACAGAGGACAGAGGTGACAGATAGAACCCCACTTAGCCTAACCTCTCCTCTGATTCTATTTACTGAGGCCACTTGCTGCCTATTAGCAAGTTCTGTCCTCTTATTGCATTTGCTCTCATACCATCTTTCATTTAATACTTGTGTATTAAAAAATATTTGTCTCTGACAGTGTTTTGGGGGGCACAGGAAGAGGAGAGACAATTGGAACAGTTTTGAGAAGGTTATTTCTGTAGTTACTTCTTTTTCAATCTCATTGTGCAAACCATCCTTACTGCAGAGAATCATAGAATTTCAAAGGGCTTTATCCAAAGCATTCTCTGTTCATGAGCTAGCATGAGGGGTGAGATCATCTCATGCTCCACCTGTAGCAGGCTGTGTGTGGCTGGGAAGGTTATTTAATCTTCCTGTGGCGTCATTTCCCCATCTGCTAAGGGGGGATAATGGGCTTGGGGCTGACCTACCTCCATAGGATGTGTGAGGCTTAGCGAGCTAATGCTATTGCTATTAACTTAGCTGAAGATGACCGGACAGAACCAGCAGGAGACCAAGTATTAGGCGGCACAGAATGAATTCTACCACCATAAAATGAATGAATCCTAAAACTTTGGACATCGTCTTCTGTGTTGCGCTTGACTTAGAGGAAGCTGGTATGCCAGTCAAGGAGCTCTAAGGTTTCCTTTCTTAACTGGCTCAAGTGGCTGAGATCTTGAGGATGTTGGGGATATCTGGAGGTCTTCTGGGCCTGAAGTGCTGAAAGGAGAAAAACCGGCCTTGTGTTGAGTGGCACAGCTGCAGCTGCCCAAGATCAGCAGATTCAGTGGGCCCAGGTCACAGAGAGACCATCTACCTTTGCTCACATGGCCCAGCAATCCCTTTCCCTTGAGCTTATTGACCAGCTTCAGGAAAGTCATTTGATACTCACATTCTTGTGGCTGTAATTTTGGGAATGTGGCCTTTTGTCTTTAAAAATAGCTGTGTGCTGGGAGGCTCAGGAGCAGTGTCCAGGGATGGAGGGGAGGTGCCAGCATGGGAAAGAGGCACAGGTTTCCTTCCTTGGAGGAGTCCCTTCAGCTCTGCTCAACTGGTGAGTTGATGATTTCTCACTCTGAAACATGCCCTGTCTTCTCTAGATTATTCTCAGAAAGGAAGCTGTTTTAATTGTAATATCTATTCAGTATATTTTTTTACATTTTTCCAAGGTGTATTTGTTCTTGAGCACTTGTCATTTATGAAGGCTTTTTGAGGAAAGTTTCTTTCTGTGTTCATAAGGACAAGGTAATTGTCAAGGGTTCTTCTTAAGTTTAACTGGTAATTGTTTCTGAATTTGTTCTTTTAAATGGCAGTATCTGTAATCATTTTATATATAGATAGAATAATCATTAAATACTCTTGGACCTCAATTGCCCACAGGTTTTCAAGTTTGTGGGATTATATAATGCAAGACGAGAGAATGGAGATTTTCAGGTTGAGTAGCTGTTTCAGGTCGAGTGATGACCTGAGACAGCTACCATAACTAGGGACAAAATCAGGATGTGAGCATAGGTTCCCTACTCCCTTGTCCCTGCCTCTCTAGTCTACTCTGTAGAGTGTGGCCTCTAAATTACAAGTGAGAAGGAAAAAAAACCAATATTTGATTTAACTTTTCTGCATGCCTTGATATAATAAAAATGAATTTTCTAGCTTAAAAATGACTATGCCTGATCCCTTGGCCCTGAATGCTGTGATTTATTTGACAGTCCAAATCCATGATCCGTAAAGTATAGTCTGCATCAGTATTGCCCAAGAGAACAGGTTAGAAATACAAAATCTCATTCTCACTCCAGACTGTAGAAACTATAGGAGTGGCACCCAGAAATGTATGTTCTCCTGATCATCAATACTCAATAAAGTTAGAGAACTACTCCCCTACATGACCTAAGCCATCCTGTCTCTCTGATTTGACAGGCAGTACTGTAACTCATTTTGGCTCTTTTTGTGGATTTTGAGTTTTCTTCACTGACAGAATTTTTCTGTTGCTGATGCCAGTTTTATAAAAATCCTCCTTCTTCACCGTGTTTCTCTCTATTATACTACAGCACCCACCCACCCACACACACACACACACACATACTAGAAGTGAAATATATGTGGGCAACAATAAAAAACAAATAAAGGATTTTAATAGAAACAGTTTTTAAAAAAAGTCTCAACCACCAAGGAATATTTCCTACATTTCAAAACTTGCTATTTCTTTAAGGTAAGGGATAAATTAGTCTGCTTCCAATCATATTGTACTGTTTTCTATCATTTAGTTGCTATTTTACTCATTAATTCAACAAGCATTACATTATTTGTTTTTGAGACAGGATCCAGCCATATAGTCCAGGCTGTCCTGAAGCTCATGATCTTCCTTGCCTCAGCCTTCTGACTGCTGAGATTATAAGTGTGTGCCATTATGCCCAGCTAAACAGCATTTTAGTACCTTCTATTTATGTAATATATGTTAAGTAATTATTTAAGTTTATGGCTACTAAGGAAGTGGAGAACATGTTTAGAAATAACTACAAGCCATCCAATAAAAAGTACAAATTAGTAAAAGGACTATAGAACCCTAGAGACAATAGAAAGTGTGTGTTGTAGAGGAAAACCTTGTGGAAAATGTCAACAAGACTGTGGCATTTGGGCAAGGCTTAAGAGTAGATAGGGTCTCATCAACTGCAGAATGGATAAAAAAGATGTAGTATTTTTATACAGTGGAGTACTACTCAGCTATAAGAAGGATAAACTTGAGGTTTTTATGGGTAAGTGGATGTGATTTGAGACCATACTCATAAATGAAATAAATCAGACTCACATACGTAAATATCATATCATCTCCGTAGTGCAAGAAACAGAAAGAGTAAATAAGATCCAAAAGGTATGATAGATATTGTGAAAGGGAAAGGGAAAGAAACTGCTCAAAAGGAAAGAACAACTGGGGAAAGTAGAAAAGAAAGGAGGGAAAAAATATATATATATACAAGATAGATAACTATACTACTAATCTCTGTTAGTTTATCAAAAAGAATGGTTTGTGCTTTCATTGTTTGATTGATCATTTTTTCGTGTCTATATCTTGTAATCTGAACAACTACTTTCAAGATAACAATATGCAATATATTAACCATTTTTAATTTCCTATTGTTTTGAAATTCCATATCATCATTTTAATTCTTTTTTCCACTTTAAAATTTTAAAAAAGTAGATAGGGTTTTAACCTGGGGAGTTTGGGAGTGGATAAAAAACATTCTAGGCAGAGGCAGAAAAAGATAAAAGTATGGCAGGGGCACTCAGTGGAATTTATTCGGATTGGAGTTATTTGCAACTGATTAGAAGGAAATGAGGCCAAATAAGTAGGTCAGTGTGGAAAGGAAGAGGATCTCCATGTACCCACTTTAGAGTTATTCTTTATCATGAAGTCAATAGGGAGCCATTGAAGGGTTTTCAATAAGTGCGAGGTGTGATTAGACTAGAGCTGTGCTTCCAGGAAGGTTAGTCTGCCATCAGTGGGTTGAATAGATTGAGGCATGGCTGGTGGGAGAGGCTTATGGTGTTTTGATTTTGTAACTACTCTGCGGCAGTTAGTGTATTGGTAAATTCAAAAATTATCTTCATCTTTAATTAGGAGGTAATCATTTTTCTGATGGTGGTCACTGGATTTTGAAGTAAGCATCCAGAACATAGATTATTGTCCAAAGGTTACAGCTCTTATTTCATATTGGGGAATCTGTAAGAAAACAGAAATTGCTTAACAGAATGGCTTTGTAGGAAGCATCCAGAACTAACTCCTTCCTTCCTTTTCATCATTTTCTTTTAAACAAAATGTATTTGTATTCATTTCACCTGGTAATGCTAGTAATCTACAAGTAGTGAACACCTAAAATGTGACACTTGCTTGTTTTTTCCTACTCAGCATCCAAAGTTGTTTCCTCCCTTACCCAGGGACTGACTTTAATATAATGTCTGCATCAAACTAATTTTGCAACGATCTGGCTTATTTCACTGATGGCTGTGATGAGAATAGTTGTAGGAAATCTGAATGTCATGAACTTTTAAATGTTGTTACTTCTAGTGTTTGTAGTAGAGGGATGACTGCTACTGTTAATTTTTTCAGTAGGACTGTCTTTATAGGGCCTGCCATTGGCTTTTTAGCACCATTGGCTTCAGTTATTCAGTCAATATTTACTAAACACCTATGAAGCACTAAAGATTCATAGTGAATCAGACAACAATGGCTCTGCTCATGAGGAACTTATATTCTAGCAGTGGATATATACTAGTAAACAGTCAAGTTGAGTTATGAGAAAGGGAGGGTACCAGGTACTATAAGAACACCCAGCCAGAGGCAGAAGTCAGAGAAAACTCAATAGTAAGCAGGATATAAACTGAAACCTAAATATCAGCTGGGATGGATGCATCGTTGCCTAAGTTGGAGAGGTTGTTGGGTGGAAATTGGAAATGATTTCTAATAGAGATGGGTTTCTTTTTGGAGTGATAAAAATGCTTCAAAATTGACAACAATTGTACCACACATGAATATGTTAAAAATATTGATTTGTACACTTTAAATAGATGAATTTGTATGGCATGCAATTAAACTTCAATAAAGCAAAGAGGCTGGAGAAGTGAGTGGGGCCTAAACAGATAGGTACTTGAAGGCCCATAAATAATTACAGCAAGCTGGGCACTGTGGCACACACCTGTAATCCCAGCCCTTGAGAGGTTCAACCAGAAGAATCACAAATTCCAGCTCAACCTGGGCAAATTAATGACTTAGCAAGAACCTGTGTCAAAATGAAGTAGAAAAACAAAGGATGGGGAATGTACCTGAGGGTAGAGTACCCCTGGGTTCAATCTCCAGCACCCCCCGCTCAAAAAAGTTCCAGCAACTACCATCTATAGAGTTCTTTTCTACCTTAAAAGTATCATGCTAGTTCTTTTTCATTCATTAACTCACTAGTGCCCACAACAACCTTGTGAGCCAGGTTCTACTGTTATTAGCATTTTATCAGTGAGGACTTACTTGTCCCTAGTCACAGACCTATTAAATGGCAGAGCTGGATAGGAGGCCAAGAGGTCTGGCTTTAGAGTTTACACTAAGGAACTAGTAAGTTATTCTGAAAATTATGGGGTAACATAGAGTTTTATGCAAGTGACAAGTTAGGGGAAAATCTTAGAGATTGCTCTCTGACATGTGAAATAGATTGGAGCAAGAAGACTAGAGGCAGAGAGAACAGGTGCTGCAGTGATCATCTTAAGAGATCATGCTAGCCTGAACATGTGCAGTGGCAGTGAGGATGGAAAGTAGAAACTTGAGAGTTGTTCAGGAGGTCACATTAACAGGAGTTGGAGAGTGTTTGGGTTGGCAAGGGGTGGGGTGAGGGGTGGTTTACAGAAACTCTCAGATGGATGCCTGGATTGTGTCTATGGAAAATTGGAGGAATAGAGTATTTGGTGATCATAGTGTAGGTGCCCTGGTGTGAGCTGTTTAGTAGCTGCATATTACCTCTGGCCTCTCCATCAGTCAAGTGATGGAATTGAGTAGCCAGGGTCCTTAGAACCTATCTAGATATAGAGGTGGAAATGGGGGTACTGCGAACAGAATCCTGCTGAGGATTTTGCAGCAAGAAATGCCAGAGTAACATGATTTGCGCACCTGCTTGTGCTCAGGTGGGTGTCATTCTCCAGCCCAACTGTCACTGCCCAGGGAGTCTCCACTTCATCCTTCAAAGCTTTGGTTGTCTTCTTGGAGATCACCTCTCTGATCTTTGAAAGAAGTATCGTTGCTGCACAAACAACAGTAATGGAAATGACAACAAAGAAGAAAAGAATTTACTGCCTAAACCAGTAACCAATGGATCAAACTTGTTTTGTGCCTCCTGCCTGCCTGTGCCCAGTCTTGCTCTTATATTTGTTCTGAGAGTAGAGGTATGGCTTTATAGCAGTTAGTTCATATCATACATTAAATCAAAGAGTTTGATTTGACAGCACTTTCTGGAATACTGTTTGCTATCTGATTAGCATTATTTAAGAATTCAGAGAAAGGGTGTGCTATGACGTAACCCTTCTCCTGTTGCCAGTTGTTCTGCCTTTCATTTTTAGAGACAGCGCCTCACTGAGCATCCTGTCATGTGATCTTTTTCTCCTTTCCTTAAGCAGCACTCCCAGCCATGATAGTCTCCACAAACTTTTAAAAATGGAAAGGCCCAAATTAGATGCTTTTGTCTACTGAGGTTAGGGACAAAAGGCAGAATGTTTAATGAGGCCTGGTTTTCTGAGTTTCTGGGCCCTATGGTTTCCAAGGATCTCTTAATCCAGTTGGCACTCATTCACAGTTATTGGTGCTGCTCATATGGCTGCCATCTCCTAACAGCTGATCTGATTCCCTGAATCATTTGGTATAGACTGGGCAGTTCTATAGAAGGGAGAAGAGGTTTCTGGGCAGAATCTTTAATTATGGCTTAATTAAGACAACCAGAGTGGCCCTTTGGCCTGAACCCTTGCGTAGGGTCCTGATTGGCAGGCAGCACCTGGCAATCTTGGCTGTCTGACAGAAACCAGTTGTTCCCAGGCCCCATGCAGAGATGAACAAGGCACATGCTGCCGTGCTGTTTGGCAGGAATTGCCTCTTACACTCCCTAGAGCGTTTTAGACATCCTTTTCTTGTGGGCACACTCTACATTGTATTGGTTAACAGTTGTCTGAGAGTCTTTTTCTGTATAACACAAGGGCAAAGGTCATGTCTGGTTTTCCTGGATTTCCTCTATCACACTCACCACAGATTGCAGTAAAAAGTAGGGGGCTTGATAAAAGTGGAATAATTGTATTGATTTTGGTGCCAAATCCCTTAACTTGAGATGACTGCAGACTCTTCAAGATATAGTCTGAATTCCAGGAACTAGACTTGAAGAATACAGAGATGGGGACACACAAGGATATGGCTAGTGCCACATCTATAAGAAGGGTGCACACTTTGAGAGAAGAGACCTCAAGGGCTGAATGAAGCTTTGATGCCACAGATTAGGGGTAAGAACTCTCTTCCTGAAGCATTCCTTGGGCCCAGCCTTGGAAGCCATTCTTAATATGTTGTGCTATGGTTATACATAGGTGTTGGTGTTTTTTAGCATGATGGGATTGGAATCCCATCTTGCTTCCTCAGGCACACACATTGAAGTCCATTGGGGAGGCAAGTGATAGCTGTGGGAATCTTCAGTCTGAATTTCCCAAGCACAGTAGTTGTTGTGGGATTTGTTTTTGATGCTGGTGGTATCAAACATGCCCAGAGGCTTTTGAAAATTAGTTGTATATAATGACACTTGATGAATCATTTGTAGTAAAAAACAAATCTAGACTTTGAGTTCACATCTACAACCTCATTGAATTATGCTCAGATGGTTGTCAAGAGAATTTTTTTTTTAAAAATCAAGACATTTGTAATAATCAACAAGTCTGTGGAGAAGGAAGAGCCTCATATGGAATGGCAAAGGGACACTAAAGATCCCAACAGGCTTCTAATCCATCTCCTATATACTTTGTGTGACTGTGCAATAACAAGTAGCTCCAGGAGAATGCATTCTCATGAAGGTCTTCATTGTCAACTCTGTGGACCCTTTTCAGGATACATATTTCAACTCTTTTGGTTATGTTTGATATGATTGGTTATGTATTGATTTTATCAATGTCAAAATATATAACATAAAATGTACCTGTTTTAAACATTTTAAACAGTATATAATTCAGTGGCATTAAGTACATTCTCAATGTTTTGTAACTATCACCACTCTCTAGTTCTGAAATTTTTTACCATCCTCAAAAAATATCCTAGGTCCAGTAAGCAGTCACACTCCATTCCCTGTACTCCCTAGTCCCTGGTGGCAGCCACCAATCTGCATTCTGTCTCTAAATGAGCTTTCTTACTGTAGATATTTCTTTTGAATTAAGTGATGCAACATGTGGACTTGTATTCCTGGTTTCTTTTAATTAGCATGTTGTCAAGATTTGTCCACATTATAGCATGTATCACTACTTCATTCTTTTCAATGACTGAATAATATTCTATTGTGTGGATATACCAGTTTGTTTATCCACTCATTCATTGATGGACCTTTAGGTTGTTTTCACCTTTTAGCTATCATGAATATTGATGTATGAAAATTGGTATACAATTTGTTTGAACATTTGCTTTTAATTCTGATGGTAAATACCAAATGGAATTGTTGAGTCAAGGTTATTCTAAGTTTAACTGTCTCCACAGTCCTTTTAAACTTTTATTCTCCCTAGGCTTCTCTGGTTGCTCTTAGGCCTTTCTGAGAATTAGTTCTTAGTTTCCTTCAAAGCCTGCATGGTCCTCTAGCCCCTGAAATGATAATGCCACATCATTGTTTCCTCAGCCCTCTTCATTCTACCTTAGTGGTATTCAACCCTGCACATTACAATCAGTGGGGCTCCTTTAACAAAACCTGCCATGGTTCTACCCAGTGTATATATAATCTAATTTACTATGAGGTAGGTGATGTCAACTCTATTTTGCAAATGACGATATAAGGTCAGGGAACTTTAAGACAACTTATCCCTAGGTGCTAAGTTACCACAAGGTTCCTGAGAGTCAGGGTTGGAACTAGGACATATGAAGGCATGCGCTGTTGACATGGGAGATTACTTGGGAAGACCTCTGAGCCCAGTAGTGCACTGTCAAAGCATAGGAGGAGGTGAATCATGAAGTGAACCATCCAATGAGATCTATTCCCCTGAGGGTGCTTTCCAAACTATAAAGGTTAATGAAAAATCTTGCAACATTTGCTGAGATCCCTAGCAGTTTGCTCCTCCAATTCTGCTCTGAATTATGACTATCCATTTATATTTCTGACTCCCCTGGTGAATTTATAATCTGTGGGAGACTTGTCTCAGTGTCTCCTATAGCCCCTATATCTGGCATACAGTTTCTGATCAGTAATCATTTTTTGAAGAAATGTATTAGAACTGACTGAGAGAAAGTGATATTTTTCCAAATATGTCTTCTCCAGTTTGGCTAAGCACCTAGCAAGAGATTTGACTGAGAGAATTAGTAAGGGTAGAATTCCCTTGATCTCTGAAGGTAAGTGTGGGAGAGCCCATAACAAGATCTCAGAATAAATGTTACTCAGCCTGACCCCTGACTTCCAACTTGGAGGTACTGATGCTTATTCTCATTTTCAATTTCTCTCCCCCGCTCCCAATGTTTATCACCTTCTAACATTACTTCTTTTCTTGTGGTAACCTGCACTGGAATATAAGCTCCAAGCAGGAAGCTCCAAGAGGGTGTTACGTTTTGTTTTGTTCCTGATGTATCCCAAGATCTATGCAGTGCCTGGCACATAGAAGATTTCCTAATCTGGATTTTCACATGAAATCATAAATATAATAATGTTTTCAAGGTTCATTCATGCTTGTGTTAGCTTTCTGTCACTGTGACAAAATAGCTGAGAAAAATCAACCTAAGGGAGGGTAGATTTATTTTGGTTTCAGAGTTTCAGTTCATGGTTGAGTGACTTCTTTGTCATGGGCTTGTGAAGAGGCACATCATGATGGCAGAGGGCATGGTGGATAAAAACTGCTCAACCTCATGGCAGCTAGGAAACAGAGAGTGAGAGACTCTGACCCTGTTCTAATGACCTCTTCCTCCTGCTTTTGTTCCATCTGGGTCCCTGCCCTATTGAACAGTGCCACCCATGTTCAGGATGTGCCCTGCTCACTCAGTTCAGTGACTCACATGCCAATCAGTAGTCTCTGAACATCACACTAAGGCACACCTAGAAGTGTGCTTTTCTATTTTCCTAGGTGTCCTTCAGTCCATCTTGACAATCAAGATCAATTGTTACTATGCTCAACCTTTGAACTTCACAGGTAGGAAAATGAGAATCAGAGATGCAACTTGGGTTATGTGTCTAGCTGGTAATCTGATTGCAGGAACCTGATTTCAGGTCTTCTGTCTCCATATAGAGTGATCTGTCTCTCACAGGTAGAGACAGGAGGTTCAACAGCTGCACCTGGCTCAGCAATGTCATTTGCCTTCCATCTCTGAGGCTACTTAAGTACCCCAGCAACACAGCCATGATGAGATGTGGCCTTGTGGGGTTAATGTTAGTCTTTTCTCAGATCCTTTTTAGGGCTCATTATCTTATCTGATAAAGTGGGTGAATTGTGTGACCAGATTCCCATCTTCCACTTAAAATGGCCTGGACCTCGTGATTTCAGATCACTAGCAAGAGAGAGGTACATTCTTGGTTCCTATTAATGCTGACTATTCCTGCTACCACCTTGTAGCTCCTAGAGGGCCATGCAGGAGGTATCTGTATTGAGCTAGATAAGAGGCTAAGCCTTTTCTCAGAGATACTTAATCATGTTAGGCAGATGTGAAATTTGAGGGGTATGACAATACCCTAAACTAGTGTTTCCAGGAACTTGGGTTTAGCATGTGACATTCAAGATGCTTTCAAGTAATATGTAAATTAACTTTTTAAAATTTCTGTGCATTTATTTTAATGTATACTAGGAAACATAAAACCAACATAAGCAGACCTGTAACTTAATGAATATTATTGTCTAGGATGAAGCTAAACTGAGAGACATTGTAACACTGTTCATGCGGACCATGTATGCTGTAGGTGTGGTGTCATGGCATGTAGTGTGCTGACATGGTGTTATGGTTTACATCTAAATGCCCTTATGAGGCCTTGTGGGGTTTTTGGGAGGTTTTTGTGTGATAATTGAGGTAAGATAGAAGAAATAAAAAGGTAAATAGAAAGGGGACAAGGACAGTGAGAATATACATCCTAGATAACCTATCTTGAAGATAACTCTTAAATGTACTCTACTCCGGCTTGTATCATGTTCTCATTTCTCTGAGCACCCATACTCCATTCTTTGAGTGTGTCCAAATAAACCGTTTGCAGGTCTCTTTTTTTACTGGCACTTTCTGAAAATTCTTTTTCTGAGATACAAGTCAGCAAATCTACAAATTTGTTTTAAAAGGGTGGGGTAGGTTCTTTATTCCAGCTTCAGGGACCTCACAGAGATAGCCTGGTGACAGGAATCATCAGTGTATTAGTCCACTGATAAGTTTATAGCTAAATGTGGTATTGAGAGGTAGAACCTGGTTGAAGGAGGCATGTCACTGGGGGTCATCGCCTAGATGATATCCCCTGCTGCTCTTCATTTCATGCTCTCTGCTTCCTGGACAACACACCATGAGCAACTCTCCTCTGCCCTGCCCTTGTTCCATGTTGTCCTCTCTTAGAGCCAGCTGACTATGGAGCAAAACCTCAGCAAACTGTGAGTCAAAATAAACCCCTTCTTCAAATTGTGGGTGTATTATGTCTCAGTGACAAAAAAAAAAAAAATGACCTAAACAGATTTTGGTGCCAAAGAAGTGAGGTTATTGCTGCGATGTTACCTGACCATGTGGTTCAGAAGTCTATGGAACTGGTTTGTGGAAGGAGTCTGTAAAGGTTTGGAGATGCTGGCTAGAGAAGGCCTAGCATGCTGTAAACTGAGCTTGATAAGAAATTCTGGTCAGACCTCAGAAGACCAGAACACTGACAGTAGTGTAACCAGTAAAGACCAGGCAAAGGAGGTTTCAATTCTAAACAAGGACTCAACTGGCAGTTGGACTCCAGGTCATGTGTGTTATGTGCTGGCAGAGAATTTGCCTACATTTTGCTTATGTCCTGAGACTACAGGAGCCTGAGATTAAGGGCAGCAGAGTAATTAATCTGGTGGAGGAAGCTGCAAAGCATCCTAACATAGGACCTGTGACAAGGGTACTGTTGGGGGCTTTTAGCCAGGTTTATACCAAAAACAAAGAGCTAGCAGCACAGCTGAATGATTGAAAAAGTTTCCAGTTTGGCTAGAAGGAAAGTGTGATAAAGAGGGGGGATACAAAGATGGAGCAGAGGAGAGATTGATTGCTAAAAAGATTAGCATTAAAAAGAAGCCAAGTACTTTACAACAGGACAATGGGGAAAATAGCTTGAGGGCATGTCAGCAAAGAACAAGACCCAGCACTTTGACCTGCAAAAGTGAAAGATTTTACTTTGAGAAGAGGTCCCCAGGGCACTTTATTGGATAAGGGTAGCCTAGGAAATTGATTCTTGGGGATTTAGTTCACCATGCTTAGCCATCAGGCAGGGAGGCCTCTGCAACCGCTGGTGAAATATAAAATGGGCTGACTCTTGCTCCAGCTGGTGACAGACTTTGGCATCATCCACATGGTGCTGCAGTTTTGTGAGAATGCAGAATGTGAGAGGTATGGGGTCCTGGAGGCTTCCACACAGAGTTCAGAAAAAGGCCTAGGAGCATAACCCTATGAGTTTAATGCACAAAGCTGTGAGACTGAAGCTGAAAGTGCAATGGAGACTCCAGGAAGTTGTAAGCCAGGAATGTGGGACATCTGAGGAAAACCACAAGGACTTAGCAAAAGCCAGCTCAAGAGAGAAGCCATAAGAACTGCAACCACTGGCAATGTTGTAGGGGGATGGCCACCCAAGTTTACATACCTCACGTCTTGCCCCAGGTGCTAGGCATGAAATTATGAAATTTAATGCTTGGCCTTCAAAGTTTGTATTTTCCTGTTTTTCCTTTTTGGAATGGATATATTTACCCTGTACCATTGCATGTCAGCAGTGTTTAACTTTCTTTTGACTTTTATAGGGACTCACAGTTGACAATTTGCCTTAAGTCTCAGAGAAGACTTTATACTTGAACTTTTCAGCAATGCTGAAACTGTTAGAAATTTAGCATCTCTTAGAGATGGACTAAATTCATTTTGCATAAAGAGATACACATGAGTCTATTGGGGAATAAAGGCAGAATGTTATGGTTAATATCTAGATGTCACCCCAAAGCTTCATGTGCTTATAGGTGAGGCGTTCGCAAGGTGATTAGGGGATGATAATCACTAGTGGATTAGTCCACAGTGACCCACTTGTTGCCACCAGGCTGCACCTCCCAACCTCAACCCAGCTGTAAATACACCAGTGTAATACTTCAGTATCTCACACCCTTGATCCAGTATCAGACACCAACAATCCAGTCACCCCAAAAGTTCTACCTATGAGCACTTGAGGCTTTAGGGTACATTTTAGATATAAACCATAATATCTGTTTCTCCCTTTTACTGGGTACATGAAGAGATGGCAAGGGTACCGCTGGCCAGAGGTCCTTCATGTGACCCAAAGAGTCTGAAACCCTACAGGAAGAGTGGAGATTCATTGGTTTTTCTTTGATCCATGATAAACTTCCTTTCAGGAATTTTTTCAGAAAGATACCAAGAAACAGACTAGCTAGGTCTGGTGGAACTTCTAGTTTTAGTTTTCTGAGGAATCTCCATAATGATTTCCATAGAAGTTGCACCAGTCTGCACTCCCACCAACATTGGAGAAGGATTCCTTCTTCCCCACAGCCCCAGAAGCATTTTTTATTGGTTGATTTCTTGATAACAGTCATTGAAGTGAAATTATCTTGAGCTTATATAAAATATGTAACATAGTTAATGTATAGCAAAACTTCCTTTTTATATTTGTTATTGTAACTAAAAAAAAAAAAAAATCCAGGGCAAACAGCCTATAGGATACAGATTGGACACATATGAGGGGTGTTAGAAATGCAGATTCTCAGGTCCCGTGCTAGAACTAATAAGTTGGAAACTCTGGAATCCTTCCAGTGCTTCTAGAGGTTTTAGTATTTTACTATGAAAAAATAAGGGAAAGACACAAAAAATTCCTTGCAGGAGTTGGGATGTTACCATCAAAGAAAAGGGGACGTTTCAATGGAGCTGAGCACTAAATATAGACTTTTTTCTTTCTTAATAAAAATTAAGATATAGTACCCCATTGTGTATTAATATCACATTTTCTTTATCAATTCATCAGTTTATAGGCTGCTTCCAAGATTTAACTATTATGAATTGTGCTGCTATAAACATGGGTATGCATGTATTGGTGTAATATGATCTTTTACTCTTTCAGAAAGAAACCTAGAAAGAAAATGCCTTGTCAAATGGAATTTCTAGTTTTAGTTTTTTGAAGAATCTCCATACTGATTTTCATACTGGTTGTAGTACTTTACATTCCCACCAACATTGTAGAAGGGTTCCCTTTTCCCTGCAGCCTTGCCTGCATTAGTTATTATGTGATTTTCCTGATGATGGCCATCCTTTCTGGAATAAAATGGAGTCTCAGTGTTGTTTTATTTTGTATTTCTCTAATGGTTAGCAATGTTGAACAATTTTTCATGTATTTATTGTCCATTTGTACTTCTCTGCCATAAAGAAAAATAAAGTTGAGCCATTTATAGGAAAATAAATGCACACTAAAACCATAATGTTAAATAAATCGTACGTACTATCTTAAATATTGCATGGTTTCTCTTATATGAGAAACACAAAATATAAATAAAGAGCAAAAAGAGAGACAGATAATGAGAAATAGCGAGATAGATCTTTTGCATATGGAAAGGGGACCAAGATATGGAGGAAAAGGTGAGAGAAGGTAGGGAAATGAAATAAAAAAGATTTTTAATGTATTGTATACATATACCAAATTCCCACAAGGAATGTGATCATTGTGTACTAAAAATATGTATACCCCCAAAAAGGAGAAAGGGTCCAAGAGATGAAGGGAGGGAGAGGGGAGGGGAAGAGGATAAAAAAAGAATTAAGATATGTTGTGTACATGTACCAACTCCCATGATGAATGTAATTATTTTGTACTGCAAACTGTACTAATAAAAATAAAATTAGGATATAGTTTATATAACACACAATCCATCCTTTTAAACCACAATTAGTGATTTCTACTAAACTCACAAAGTTGTGCAGTTATTGTCTCTAATTCCAGAACATTTTCATCAACTCCCAAAAAGCACCCCTCACCCATTAGCATTCAATTCCCATTTTCTTTTCCCAGCAACTTCTGGAAAGCCCAAGTCAATTTTCCATCTTGTAGATTTGCCTGTTCTGGACATTTCATACCAATAGAATCAAGCAGTATGTTTCTGACTTCTTTCACTAAACATAATATTTCTGAGGGTTCTCCATATTGGAGCATGCGTCTAGACCAAATTTCTTTCTGTGGCAGGGATAAACTTTTTATTCTTCAAACTTCTGTCTCAGACAAATTGGGTCACACAACTGAACTCATACTACCTTAGAAAAAGAGGCTACACTTTGGCACACATACACAGAACTTTATAATTTTCAAAGCATTATCACAACATAACATGATGGAAGCCTTACACCAATGCTGGCACATAGAGCTGGCAGGGATAATGGTCACTGTTTTTGTGGCTGAGAAAACAAGGCAGAGTGGGGAGTATTCTACAATGTGATGTACCACTGTGCCTTTTCAACAAGTGCAGGTAGGAATTTAATGGGTGGGAAGGCATAGGGTATAATATAGGTGAAGGAAAGAGCTGAAAAGGCATGATAAATCAGGGCCTATTAGGAAAACAGGTCATCCTGCTGTAGTGTACAGTATGAGGTTGAAAAGACAGACATATAGGCAGGGACCATATCACAAAAGACTTTGACTGTCACCCCAAGGCCAGGAGGAAGGTCGTGGGATCGAATGGTCAAGTCTAGCTCCAGAGACAAGCAAGCTAATCTGATTTTGAATTCCTGTTCTTCATTTTCTTGCTGTGTCCTCTTAGCCACATTACGTAACTTCTTCATGCCTCAGTTTGCTTTTTTTGTGAATGTAAATTGCTTAACTCAGTACCTAGCACATAGTAAATGGTAGTGTTGATGTAGTTGTGTCGTTAACCTTACTGTAATTCTTGAGCTCAGGCTTTATCCTAAAGATGAATGGGAGCTCCTGAAGGACCTTAAAAATGAAAGTTCCTTGGTTAGAATTCCATGTTATATTACTTTGCAGTCAGGTGAATGATTGATGGATTGATTGCTGACTGGTAAAGTCAGGGAGGCTAGTTAGGAGGTTATTACAGAATTTCAGATAGAATGAAAGTTTGTACTGTAGCAGTAACACTTAGAAAAAAGAGGAGGTGAGAGATTAAGATAATAGTGGACAAAGTCACAAGACCTGGTGTTTAGATCAATGTAGGGCATGAAACAGGGGAAGAGTCAAGAATGATTCTCAGATTTTTGACTTGGCCAGTTAGAGAACTAAATGGTCTTTTTCAACAACATATTCCACTTTAGATGAGGAGTTCTGAGGAATGGACCAAAGAAAGGTGAGAATTTCTCTTCAAGTGCCTAGGAAACTTCTTGGTAGGGGGACTAAAGAAGCAATTGGTTCTCAAAACACCTGGATAGCAGTTAGACTGTCCATGGAGAATGTTTAAAGCAGTGAGCCCCAAACTTTGTTGTATATTGTAGTCACCTGATGGATCTTTGACAACCAGTTTCTGGCTCACATCCTCAAAAATTCTAATGTGATTGGTCTAGGGTGTGAGGTGAAAGTTTCAGTTGTTTTTAGTTTTTAAAGCCAGAACATTTATTATGTAACTAATTGCTGAAATTCTCAGGTTGAACTGGATGCAACAAGAGCTGCCCTCTTGGGCTTAGATGTTTGTTGTTCAAGAATCCATATCTGAAACTGTAATATGCAATTTTTACATGCCTTATTCAACCAGTCCTGGTTGTATTTTGTCTTTTAGCCTTGATATTCTAGTTATTTTTTTTCTTGCACCTGGCAACATAGCTGCATTTGCCACAAGTTGACTTATGAACGCAGTAGGCTTTGGAGCCACAGTGGTGGCACAACGTGTCCATCTTACTATAATATTTTCCCTTAATTATCTTAATTCTGCCGCTGAGACCAAACAGCGAAGTGGGAGTTTTAAAGCTTCCCGGGTGATCCTAATATGCGGCAAAGTTTGGAAACCACAGGTTTAGAAATAATAGTTAACTATTTTTTCAGGTGAGAAAGGAGTTTGAGAACTATAGTCCAAAATTAGGGTGGTAAGATGAGGAGTTTGTCAAGAAAGCTGAGTAGATCATAACACAAGATTCTGGACAAACATTTCTGGAGCCAAGAAAGAAAGTTTAAAAGCTTGAACACTTTTTTAATATTAGTTTAAGATAAAATGCTAGCTAGCTTGGTCATTTATTTCTCTTAATATTCTAAAGTCTGTGTATTTGACACATTTTGGTTTTTTATATTTTTTAACAGCTGGTTTATATCCTTAGATCTTATGTATATTGGAGTTTAAGTGTTGTAGGAAAGTTTATATTTTTTCTGTTTATTACTGTCATATAGATGACCCATCTTCCCATTTTTCATTCCATTTATTCCTTTACCAGTTATTCAAGTTACCAAATACAGTATTTATTGAATTTATTAAATGTCTATTTTATGTTAGGAGTTAGAAATACAAAGATGACCAAGACAAAAACAACAACAACAACAAAACAAAAAAACCCCTGCCTTCTAGTTGTTTATGACCTGGCCAAGAGTATTTCATAATTTGGTTTTACCTTTCCTCTTAAATTCTAGAGTCTTAGACTTGGATAGCATGTATGGGTGTAGTCCTCGTTCAATTTTAATCATCCACCGTAACAGTCCCTAACCCGCAGACATCTTTTCTATCCAGACGATGAAAAGTTGTCTCTCCAACAGTGTAACTCATCATAGATTTTTTGTTTTGGAGAGAAGGGCATGTTTGGATTGGCAGGTACTATAGCACTTAGCTACATCCCTGGCCTTTTAAAAAAATTTAAAAAAATTTTTATTTTAAAGAGGATAAAACCAAGGAAAATAAAACAGAATAAAACCAATCAAAATAAACCAGTATAAGTAATATAGGACTTCAAAACCTTATGAAATCAACAATAGTTACCATAATGCCTTTTGTTGTCTTTAAGTAGCTGCAGATACTTCGGACATAGTAAAAATCAAACAGAACAGAATAGAATAGAAACAATAAAAACAAAACAGTGAATGCAATGAAGGACTTCAAAACAAGCCAATAGTAAATCCAAAATAGCTACCATAATATGCCTTGCTATCTTTCAAATAGCTGCTCATGTCATCAGATTTAACATAATCGAACGAAACAAAAGAGAATAAAACCCAACCCAACAAAATAATGAAAATGATATGGTTTCCCAGACAGGATTGCTTCCTGGTGACACCTGGTTCTCTCCCTCCGCAGACCACGAATGGCGCTGACTCACGAAGAGAGGCTTGGGTGTGGCTGTCCCCACTCTGGCAGCAGCCCACCATGGTGCTAGATTCCAGGTGGGGATGCCCTCCTGCTGAGGCCTCATTCTCAAAAACTTTTTATTTTGACAGGAAGATAGACCTTTTACAAATGGGAAAGGGACCAAAAGGTAGAGGGAAAGGGGAGAGGAGTAGAAGGAGAAGGGGATATAAAAAGAATTAAGATGTGTTATGTACATGTACCAACTCCCCATGATGAATATGATCATTATGTACTACAAACACATACTAATAAAAATTAAGAATAAATAAAATAAAATTTTATTACTTAGTATCACTAAGTTACCCAGGCTGATCTCAAACTCAAGATATTCCTGTCTCAGCCTTCTAAGTTTATAGATATGTGCCACTACCCCTACCCCAGTACAGTTTTGATACCTCTTGATTATGAAAATTTCTTTATAAGATGGGCAAAATGTATGAGTGTTCAAACTAAGTAATACGTACACGGAGATTCAAGATATTATTCTATCTACTTTTGTGTACATTTAAAATTTTCCCTATGAGAAATTAAAGAGCAAAGTTATTTGAATCAAAATTTGTCTTCTTGAACATAGGTGAGTTGTTACTTTTGGGCCATATAGAACAGGTTCAGGCTCTTTTTTTTAATACACAAAGTCCATTCCAGTACTTGGAATTGCTCCAAAAGTCTCCTAAGTCTTCACAACTGAGCAGTATTGCCCAGCTTACTCATGAACTCCATCCAACATTTTGAAATTGAGTCCCGTATGTAGCCACCTGCAGGCACTCATGGTTTAAAATCTTCCTCTGCTATATTTATTTCTCATTTCTCAGTTGTGCTGCATCATACTGACTTGTAACTCTAATGTTGTGAGGAATCTTGTAATTTTGTTTTCTCTTTTAACTGGAATGTTTCTATTTTTCTTTCTAGAATAACATTGAATTAGCTGGTGTGCTATGTTTACATTTTTTTTAATCAAACAAGGAAATAAGGTTACATGTAGCAAATGATTTCTAGCTTCTTATCATATGATTAGTAGCCTGTTCTATTGTTTTTTCTATTTGTAAGATAAAATATATTAATAGTTTTTCTTAAAGTAAGCTTTTCTTACTTTCTTAGGATAAGTACAAGTTGATTATGGTATATTCTCCTTATAATGTGTATATTCTCCTTATAATGTGCTGACTTTTGCTCACAGTATTTTTTATTCAAAAATGTATTAAGAAAGGTGAGGGTTATAGCTCAGTGGCACAGTGCCTGCCTGGGAAGTGCAAAGTCATGAATTCAATCCCCAGTACCCCCCCACAAAAAAGTATTAAGAAGAATTTTAAATGTGTACAAAAATAGAATAGTAAAATGAACTTTATGTACCCTTCTCTAAGCTTTAAGAGTTAATCACATTTTTCACCTGGGTTCTCATTTCAAAAGTGAGTGAGTAGTTTGCGAGTAGGTCAATCTCACTCATTTTTTAGTATAATCTGGGTCAGATTTTAAATTCATGATTACCTTTGCATCATTAAGAAAACTTGGCAGCATACCATTGTTTTCTTTTTTTAAATTAAAAAAAAGAAAAAGAAAAATGATGATACAGAATTTCAAAACAAAATAATAGGAGATCAATAGTGGTTAATATATTGTGTGTTATCTTCAAAATAATTGTTATTTTCTATTGATGAATATTTTCTCTAATTTTTAGGGAAGAATTTGAAGTAATTCTTTATTTAATTTATTTTTATTTTATTTTAAAGCATATATAACAGAATAAAAGCTATCAAAACAAACCAGTGTAAGAGATACAGGACTTCAAAACATTATAAAATCAACAGTAGTTACCATAATGCCCCTTGAGGTCCTCAAAATAACTGCAGATAACTTCAAACATAGTATAAATCAAACAGAATAGAATAAAAGTGATCAAAACAAAACAATGAATGTGATAAAAGACTTCAAAACAAACCAATAGTTAATCCAAAATTGCTGCCATAGTATATCTTGCTATCCTTGAAATAGCTTCTCCTGCCATGGGATTTGACATACTCAGACAAAACAAAAGAGAATAAAACCCAACCCAACAAAACAATGGAAACGACATAGAACCTCAAAACAAGACCATAGGGAATCAACAATGGTTGCAACCCTCAGAAGGAAACACCCCCTCCCCAGATGACACATTGCTTAGTAATATCCTCTGAACCTATGATCAGACCACTGGCCCTAGACCTGCAATGTTAGTGAAATACCAAAGCACCACAGGCATCCAATTGCATTTCACCTTGATAGCTATCGTCACAGCCTGTGTTTCTCCAGATAAGCTGGTTGCTTTGGTGGGGTGGGGTGGGAATGGTACTTTTTGTCTGCCAGCCCTCGCACCAGAAGGGGCTGGGGTCTGGCTGTTGCCAGTCCACCAGAGGCCCGTGCATGGTGCCGGTTCCCAGACTGGCTTGTTTGGTGCTGTCGCCATTCTTTGCTCTAAACCTGGTCCGCAAATGGCGCTGACTCAGGGGGAGAGGCTTGGATCTAGTTGTTCCCAGTCTTCCAGAGCTGAAGTAATTCTTTAGTAAACACATCACCACATCAAGTTCTATGGGAAGGTTTCTGTTTTCATGGATTTTAAAAAATTTTTTGCTTAATTTCTTCTACACATAGATTTACTTAAAATTTTAATTTTGTTGTTGAGGTGAGTGATGATGACTGTTTTGTTTCTGATCCTTTGCTTTGGGGAATAAGGGGATGGAACAATCTTGATTTCTGTTAACCAGGTTGTAGTTGATTGGTGTTTGAGTAGGTAAAGAGAGAAGCAATTTGTGGAAATTATAGACTACATTATGTAAATGCACTGACCACCTTGCTAGGCCTCTTGTCACTGGTCAGAGAACAATTCATGGACTGAATCTTTCCTAATGTAGAGGTTGTTATCTTATTCATTGGTCAACTACATTAAGTCACTTTTTAGGTGAATGTGTTCTCAGTGAATTGGATCTTCTATACCACAAATGGTATGTTCAGCACACCCAGGAAATACAAGTATCAACCTCTAGGTTCCTTTGTCCTAGAGTCTACCAGGGGAGAAAAAAAAATCCTATTTTTAGCCCCTTCTCTGGGTTTTAGATTCTTTTTTAAGAGCCCCTATGAAAAGTATGCCTTCCATTATACCCAAGATCTAAGGAAATCCCTTGATAGGTAAGAATGCACCAGAAGGTTGATACAGGAATCTTAGCAGACACCATTCTATGAGGCTGATCTTGTTATTCAGGACACTGCTCCTCTAGAATTAGCCAGAAAAATACATTTCTCTACCCATGCATGGTGGTATATACCTGTAATCCCAGCACTTGGAAGACTGAAGCAGGAGGATCACCACAAATTCGAGGCCAGCCTTAGCTACATAGTGAGTTCAAGACCAGCTCGAACTACATTGTGACACCCTGTTTCAAAAAACAAAACAAGAAAGAAAGAAAGAAAGAAAGAAAGAAAATTCTAATACAGTCTGCAAAATCACCTATATTGCATAGCTTATCTAAGTTATATAGCACTAATATTATCTCATAATGGTTTTTTTTTTTTTGCTCATTTCTTGTTTTGTTAAGAATAACTTAATAAATGTATTGACTTTTGTGACTTTTTTATTTGTCTTTTTGAGATAGGGTTTCTCTATGCAGTTCAGGCTGACCTTGAACTTGCAGCAATTCTCCTGCCTCAGCCTCCCAAGTGCTGGGATTGTAGGCATGTGCCACCATGCCTGGCTGTCACTTTAAAAAATATATTAACTTTGTCTCTATTAAGTGAACTTTTATTCTATTTTTCTGCTTTTATTTTATTTTTCATTTATTCATTCAACAAACATTTGTTAAGCCTTATATATTCTTAGAGAAAACAAATACATGGTCTCTATACTCAAGCTGCTGATAGGTTAATAAAGGCAGAAAAGAAATAGAAAGAAGAAAGAAAGAAAGAGCTGACAGAAGATCTTCACTGGTGGGTGAAAAAAATCACAGAATCACTCCTGATAATGTCTTTCAGTGATAGAGTCTCAATGATATACATATAAAGCTCTTATATTACCCAAAGAGAAAAATAATGAATGTGATCCTATACTTCCATTATATACCACAAAACATGAGCCTAATCTTTTCTTTTGCAAATGATTGCATGTTTTCTTTTCCTTTTTTAAAAATCAGTGTTAAGCTAAACACATGCCACGAGTAGAAATCTAATAACCTGAGTATAAAATTTTATGTCATAAACCTGAGATAAAACTAATATCAATAAGAATGAAAATGGGGAATGAGGATTTAGAGGATGAGGGAGAGAACTAGAAAAAAGAATAAAACTGTGTTATGTACATGTCCCCATTCCCCAAGATGATTGTAAACTGCATGTTCTGCAAATATATACTAATAAAACAGGTTTTAAGCATTATTTTTGGTCTAGCACTGGGGATCAAACCCATGACCTTACACAAACTAGGCAAGAAATAATTCTTTAATCTTTGAAATTTAAGATTTTCAGTTTATGTGTAAGGAAAATTCCTTGGAGTGTATTTGAGAATTGCTTTTAGTACTTGATATTTGAAACATATTTTTCAGCTCAAAAATGTCCTTATTTCTTTAATTATAATTTTATACATTCCTTTTCTATTTTTCTCTGCTAGTCCCTATTATTCGTAAGTTGAATATCTTCAGTTTGATTCTATTTCTTACAGTTTCATTTGAATTGTTATCCAGTTTTACTTTATTTATTTTTATTTTTATTTTAAAGAGAATAAAACCAAACAAAATAAAACAGAATAAAACCAATCAAAATAAAACAATGAAAGTGATGCAGGACTTCAAAACAAGATAATAAGAAATCAACAATGGCTACAATAATATATCTTGTTATCTTCAAAATAGCTGCCCATACCATCAGACATAATGAAATCAAAGAAAACAAAACAGAATAAGACCAAACAAAGCAAAACAATGAAAATGATACAGGACTTCAAAACAAGATAATGGCTACCATAATGCTTCTTATTATCTTCAAAATAGCTGTCCAGACCATAAGACATAGGCATATACAATTAACTAAACAAAACTAAGTTGCTCCTTTACTTCAGTTGTTATCTTTTCAGAAATTTCAGGTGTGTGACTTCTAATTTCTACTATGTCTGTGTCTCCTGAACTTGCTCTGTATGGGTTGGAGGTCAGAGATTGTATTTTGCTCCTTCATCTTTTTTTTTTCCAGTACCAGGGATTGAACTCTCAACTTTGTGCCTGCCAGGCAGGCGCTTAAGCCACTGAGCCAAATTCCTGGTCCTATTTTTTTGAGGCAGGTTCGCACTATGTAGTTCAGGCTGGCCTAGCTCATGTTGTAGCCCAAGCCAGCCTCAAACTCACAATGCTCCACCTACCTCAGCCTCTCAAGTGCTGGTATTAAAGGTGTGTGCCACCACACCTGCCTGATTGCTCCTTCATCTTGACATTTTCTTATGTTCCTCTGAATCAGCTCATTGCTGCATCCTGGGTGTTTCCTGCATTGGCTGTCAGTCCCTTGTTGTAGTGGATTGGACTAGGCACCTGAGTTCCTCTGATCTGGTGTTCCTAGAGTGGTGGAGAGGCTCGGGCAGTAGTTCACTAATGTTCCCCTGATGGCAGCAGGGCCTCAGGGTGTGGCTTCTTTCTATTAACTCCATTTATTCACAGGTTTGGTTTAACTCTGATATTTCTTTGTTGATTTTCTATCTCGTTGATCTGCCTCTCTGTGACAATGGGATATTGAGGTCTTCTGTCACAACTGTGTTATTGTTCATTTGATTTTCCATGTCTACCAGTAACTGCCTTATATAGTTGAGTGCTCTTATATTAGGTGCATATATATTTATGATTGTTGTGGCATTTGTGCTATCTCTAGCTTTCATATTGACCCCAATCAATCTTGTGTTATTCTTCTTTGCTTTGTCTTGTAGCTGTTGGATTGATTTCTCATGGTCTCATGCTATTTTTGAGATACCTTTCTTTTCATGATCACTAATTGCAATTCTGTCTTCAAGATATGAAATTCTATCCTTTCCTTCATTCAATCTGTTGCACATACTTTCAGTGGAGGTTTTAATCTCCTGAATCTCTGTTTGAATCTGTTTCATAGATTCCATTTCTCTCCTACATTGGGCATTTTTTTCTTTTCATCTTTTTCTAAGCTCATCTAGTGTTTTATTTGTGTCTTCTCTATTATCTTTGATTTTAAGCATCATTTCTTTTTGCACCTGAGAGATCATTTTCTCAATAGCCTTTTCCACTTTTTTTCACTTCTGTTGTTATCATTTTCAGAAAGTTCCAGTGTTTGACTTCCTACTTCATCCATCTTGAGTTCCAGACCTGTCCTGGGTGGGCTGGGGATCTGGGGCCATGCCCTGCTTCTGTGTCTTGCCATTCTCTGCCTTCTTGTTTTTCTTTTATTTCATCTTCTATGTTGATGCCCACCAACTTCCCATGATACAGGGCTCTACCTCTGGCATTGAGGCCTCTCTCAAGAAGGAAAGGAGATGTCTGTTCCTCAGAGATGTCCTCCAGAGGTAGTTGATTCTTAATAGCTAACCCAAGAACCTACCTTCTTCTGGTGTTTACAGTTCTGTGATAATGTCCATGATACATCCCAAAGATGTGCTGGGTATGGAACTGATCTTGGCCTCTGGATGTGGTGGCTGGGACTGGTCTTCTGTTGGTGGAGTTCTCCAAAGTGCAACTGCTGTCTCCTCACTGCTGCTTTAGATGCTTCCTAGTTACTGGCCTCGCTGATTACTTCACCCTCCAAAGGTGTGTGTGTGTGTCTGTGTGTTAGGCTGTTGTCCTGGGTCTTGGAGTTCTGAAGGTCTCATGCTCTTCCAGCCGGCCCTGCTGTCTGGAGAGGTAATGGAGGAGGCCCAGAGCATGAACTTGCTGTCCTTCAGCCAGTCTCACCACCTGAGATATAATGGAGGGGCACAGAACATGAACTCACTGTCTTCCAGCCAGCCTGCCCTCCAGGATGCGATGGAGGAGGCTTGGATTGTGAATTCACTGTCTTCTAGTAGGCCCTGCCATTTGGGATATCCAGTTTTATTTTAAAATATCACTTTAGTGTAAGTGATTTTTGACTTTTCAGTTTCTCTTCTATCCTTTGCTAGCTCCATTATTGTTTTTCATTTCTTATTAGTATGTACTAGTTACTTGAAATATTTTATTACCATGTTTTTTATCTCTTTTGAATGCTTATGGCCTTCATTTTCCACTTGCCTTTAAGATGACTATCATTTTGATGTACTGAATCATCTTATCTATTTGGAAAATATTTTGAGATACTTTGCCTTTTCATATTCACTTTGTTCCAGACAATCAGAATGTGTTCAGTTTGGGAATTTGTGCCTTTTTGGGGATTTTACCAAGTTGGTATGTGCCCAAAGGAGTGTGATCTAAAGCAATGCTGTACTATGAGGAACTCTTAGAGGAACTGAGATATACAGTAGAAGAACAGAGATATAGTGTGGAGCAGAGAAGACTTATAGATAATTGCTACAACTCATAATAACTAAATCTTGGAAGCAGCCCGTATGTCCATCAACAGATAAATAAATAAAATATGGCATTATACACAACAGAGTACTATTTGCCATAAAGGAGGATAAACGAGCCATTTGTAGGAAATGGATAGACCGTCAGACTATAATGTTATAGCTTAAGTATCACATGGTTTCTCTTATATGAGAAACCCAAAATATAAATAAAGAACAAAATAAAATATAACAGGAAATAGGGAGATAGATCTTTTGTAAAAGTGTAGGGAACCAGGAGATGAAGGGAGAGGGGAGGAAGAGGAAAGGAAGGGGATAAAAAAGAATGAAGATGTGTTATGTACATGAACCAACTTCCCACAATGAAAGTAATCATTATGTGCTGAAAACCTGTATCAATAAAAAGAAGATTTCCAAGTACTAATTCAGAAAATCTAGTTTGCAGAAGAGAGAGGTGATTTGCTCTGGTGGTAGTAATTAGGGTGGTCAGAGGGCTACATTACCATAGAGGTCAGAAGCTACCAAGAGGAAGAACTCAGCTTTAGATAAAGACACTTTCTAACAAGACAGGTTCAGCAGTGAATGATAGAACCATTAAACGAAGGCCAGATGATTTCTTGGCAGTAGAACTATAGAGAAGATTCAGATGTTTGGGGATTGTCTGCGTTCTTACTTTGTTCCATTGACCCAACAACATAGATACTACTATCAAAGCTATTAGCAGACCATTCTCTTGATTTTAAACTGTCCTGCTCAGACCTTTCTGAGTCAGGAAGCACTTTTAATGGGTTGGTTGATGTGGCCATATGTTTGGTCTTTAGAGATTCCTGGATGAAGTCACATGCTTACCCATAGTCCAGATATATAATGTAAATTAATTCTGTTAATTAGAGTAATATATGTTTATAGAGATCTGTTAGCTAAATTGTATTTGGTAGCAGTTTCTTCACAATCACCCTAAGTAACTACTGCAAGTTGGAAAGGCTTGCTGATCTCTAGTCATTATGGATATGTCTGAGATCCCTGACAACTCTGCATTCATTCAAAAGCTGAAACAATGTTGAGGTCAGAAATTCTGCATCTTCCAGTGCTGTGGTTACTTCAGGATGTTCAAATACTTGAGTTAATGTAGGGTTTTGAATTTCAAGAGAGAGGGCAACAAATATTATCTTGCCTGGTTCCAGATCTAGTAGTGACTTCAAATTGCATGGATGGAAGGACCTATAGAAGTCATGTAATCTGTGTATTCCATGAAAGTCTCCCCATACTCCATTGTAGTACAGCTATTTCTCCTCTTATTCCTCCTCCTCCCTTTCTTTCTCCCTCTTCATCCCAACCCACATCTTGTTCTTGGCAATACAGTTTGAATTCAGGGCCTTGTGCATGCTAAGCAGTGCTCTGCTACAGAATTACATCTTCAGCTCTTGTAATACCTCTTCTACATCCATGCAGGTTAGTCTCTTTTCAAATACTTTTAGTTACTGAAATCTAGATAACTCTTGAAAAAACTTATTCCACCCTCTGGACCACAAGGAACACTTCAGAGGTCTTGATTTAGCGTGAGGTAGAGTCTCTTTGGCATTTCCCTCATTAATCCTTGCTCTGCATCCTAGAATCACGCGGAATACGTGTCTTCCGCATGGTGGCCTTTGGACTATTTGTGAACCATAATAATATAGGCCACCTCCACATTTTTATCTAATGAGCATTATCGTATTTCTCCCCTCCAGTCTCCTCTCCACCTCTGAGTTGCTGAGGATTGACCCAGGTCCTTGTTCTTGCTAGGCAAACACTACCACGAAGCTACATCCCCAGCCCAGAATACTCTGATCTCAATAAGTCTTTATATGATTTGGTTTTAAGTTTCTGAACCCTCCTTGACCCCTGAAAGTATGCTGCTCAGATAGAAGACAGACCAAGTCAATATCCATATTCTATTTGGACTGTTAGTCTGGTTATTATTCTGTATGTATGATAATCAACTTTATAAGAACTTATACCTAAATGAATCTGATGCTGGCAAAACAGAAGGGGTGGAGAGAAGGGAAAAATAATTGAGATATGTTATGTACATATACCAATTCCCTACAATGAGTGTAATCATTATGTACTGCAAACATGTGCTAATAAAAATAAAACCATAGTTAATAATTCAGAAGGAATTCTCACTTGAAAGCTTTCCATGGGAACTATACATCTGTACTCCTTAGAAAAAAAATAATTTATTAAGCTGTCTATGTACAGAATAAGATAACCTGTGAAGTAAGTAATCTACTTTACAGGTTTCTTTTTGTCTCCAATAGGAGTATTATTTGAATGAAAAATTGAACTTTACATGGTTTTTCGGTTTGTGTTCTAATTCAATTTATATATAGATCTCATACAACCATGTTTTAAAAAATAAAAGAATTCTGTGTCATATGTTCCCCCCCGCCCTCAAAAAAGAAAAAAAGAACATGCCCTAGAATTGTCAGATAACTTGATCCTATGGGAGGCCTGGCTAAAGCAACTGATATTTGGAACAATATCCTGTAGACTTCACTAGACATTTATTTTTCTTTCTTCAGTGACTAGTCTCTGTATTTGTCAGGAAACTAGACCTACATTCTTGATCCTCCATATTAAGCATCACAGAAACACAATAATTTTGTGTCCTTGGCAAAGGAACATTAAATAATCTTTATTAATAAAAGATTTTTTACAAATCAATAACAAGAAGACAAACATTTCAGTAGAAAAATAAGGAAATGCCAGAAACAGAAAAGTAACAAAATAAATACAAATAACCAGTGCCTAAGAAATATGTTGAGATATGCTAGTAATCAAGTAACTTCAAATGAAAACAAATAAGCTCTAATCTTGTTTAAAATGTAAAGTACATAATACAAATGCAAAGTGCAGACCACTGAGTATGCACAAACCTACCTTTGTGGAAAAGATATTTTAATATATGTAATATAGGCTTCTATACATTTAGGGCAAAGTTAGTATAAATACATACTAAATTGTTAACTGAGTTAACCTCTGGAGGTGAATTAGATGCTTGAAATAGGATAATTATGTAATTTTTAATGCTGTGAAGTTAGACCTGATATTAACTTGTTTTCTGCATTTTTTCAAAATATGTGTGCTTAAACTGCTTTCCTTCCCATTAGCAAATATTTTTAAGGGACAATATCTAGCTTTTGGAGAATGTGAATATTTACTTTTTTTGTGTCTCACAAAACATAAATATTTAAGTCAATAAATACTTGTTTCATCCTATTGGCAATTTTACAGATGATACTATTCAATATTTTAAAAGCTCTTCCTGGCAGGAATATAAATCAGTACTTTCTTGGAAGCAATTTGAAATGTTCATCTAAAATTTTTTAACGAACATATGCTTAGATGCAGTAATTTCACTTCTAGAAATTTACCCTAAAAGATACTTGGTAAATGGCCATTTGCCATGAATGAAGATGTTCATTGTAAAGTTTTTCATGTTTGTTTGTTTATGGTACTGGGGATTGAACCCAGAGCCTTTGCACTGAACTACATCACACTAACCCCTTTTTGTTTTTTATTTTAAGACAGAGTCTCACTAAGTTGCCCAGGGTAGCCTTAAACTAACAATCTTCCTGTCTCAGTTCCTGAGTAACTAGGATTATAGCAGGCAGCATTGTGCCTGGCTTATTCTAGCTAATTTTTTAAATTTCCAAGGGTTCATTCTTATTCTGTGATGGTTCACTTTAAAAAAGAAAAGATATTTCATGGCCATAATACCTTTGTGAGGATTTAAATTACAGATTTTTTTTCTTCTGTTTCCTTCATTATTTCTGTTACTTCTGAATTCCATTTGTTTTTATCTGTTTTTCATAACACAGGCTTTTCATAAATGTCCATTCATAGATAAGAGTTAAATGATTAGAGCTTTGTGTAATGAGTCAGACTCATTGGCAAATAGGTTTCAAGGCAATCTGGTAGCAAGTCACCTTTTTACTGAGACAATCTGAAAGCATCACTATCTAAAGGTCTTTTCTCTAGTGATAGTCCATTATCCCAAGAAGCATTCTCTAGTCTCTTGCTTGGGCTATAATGTCCTAGCTGCAGGTATTCTGGAAACTATGCAAAGGAAGGGGCTAGAGGTCTTGTCATTCAGTGAGAGTTTTACTTAATCCTTTTGTTTTCATTCCTGCACCTGTTATTGTGTCCCGTCTTCCCAAGCCTGTCTTGTTCACTTTTTTTCCAGCAAGTGAGTCACTTGTCTCCAGTAGGGTTGGAAAGTGATAGTTGTCAAGACGGATAAGAGGAAGGCAATGAGGATCATGAATACAATTATTGCTTGTAGAGAATTGTTTGCGTATTTTCAGCTCTATGACTCATCTCAGATTTCTCCTGTATCTACTGCCTCTTATTGCTGAGCCATTGGGAAAATCTACTCATCTTTCTTCAGAATCCCCTTATAAATATCACATAGGTTTCTGTTCACTTGGTTCTACAAAACTTGTTACTTCAGACTGGGCATGGTGTACACTCCTGTAATCCCAGCACCTGGGAGGCTGAGGCAGGAAGATTGCTGCAAGTTCCAGGCCAGCCTGGGCTACAAAGTGAGTTCAAGGACAGCCTGAACTACACAGTGAGATCCTGTCTCAAAACAAAACAAAACAAAAACTTGTTGCCTCTCTTCCAGACCCTTTCCAACTTCCAAAGCACATTAATAACTTTTATCTGTTGTCGTCTGTATTCTGAATCCTTTTGTTATGGTTTAGATCTAAAATGTCCCCCAAAATTCTTATGTTCAGAGTAAGTGGGGCTTTTAGAAGGTAATTGGACCATGGGAGCACTATCCTTATGACTGGATTAATCCACTGATGAGTTCATAGCTGAGTGAGTTGAAAAGAAGTAAGGCCTGGTCAGAAGAGATGAGTTACTGGAAGCATGACCTGAAAGGATGTATTCTTGTCCCTAGCTTGTCTTCTTGCTCTCTCTACTTTCTTACTGCCATGGGGTGAGCAGCTTTCTTCCACCATACCCTTCTACCAGACTTTTTCTGCTGTGAAGCTAGATTACTATGAACTGAACCCATTGAAACTGTGAGCCAATGAAAACCTCTTTTCCTTTAAATTGTGGATGTCAGGTATTTTGTCACAGCGACAGGAGAGTAACTAATATACCCTGTATTTGTTATCCCAGAGGTTGACACCTTTTTATTCCTTTACTGTGATTTCTAGGGTTTAGAAAGTAGATATTAAGATGTTTCAATTTACATGTTTAACCAGCAATAAACTGTTATTGCTTTCATACTTTTTAAAAATGAGATACCTAGAACAAAAGACAATACTCAGGTCTGATGTTCCCATTGTAGAATAAAGCTAGACTGACATATCCCTTGAATTAAAGAGAATTCATTTTTCCTTGCAGACTATGCCCTTTTCACCTTTCTGTCCATTAATCTGGCTTCATTTACTATAAAGTAAAAGTCTCTAGCTTTTTGGAGCGATCAGTTTGTGTGTCCTGTGTTTGTTTTTATATCCTGTGGTTAGTCTCCTTTTCTCGCACCAGTAGAATAGATCCACTGTTACTTTTTTGATTGCCATTGGATTATATTGCTAATATTTTTAGTATACTTTTATACTTGTAAGGGAGATTACATTTCTATCTTACTGTATCATTTTTTTCAGAACTTATATGAATGTTATTCTGACTCCTTAAAAAGAATTTGGAAACTTTCTTTATGGTAGGGAACAGTTGTAATAGCATTGGGGAAAAATTAAACTGTCTAACTGCAAAATGGTATCCTGGGTTAGATCATGGAAGAGAAAAGAAACATTCAGGAAAAACTGATAAAATTTGAATATCATCTACAACAGTGATGGCAAACCTTTATGAACTTACAATGATAACAAACAGCCATTTACAAATGCAGGTGTCACAGGTTCACCACCACTGGTCTATAGGCTATAGTATTGTGCCAATGTTAATTCCTTAATTTTGAAAATATGTATAATGCTTTTGTAAGATGCTAATATTATGGAAGCTTTGTGACCTTTTATGTATCTAAAATTATTCCTAAGTTAAAAGTTTATTTAAAGCAAAGCAAAAGAAATCATAAGATGAGTTTCATTTTACAGATTTGTAAGAATTTACCTTTGACCTTGTCTGTGGCTGGTTTGGGGAGATGTACGTGAAGCTTTTAAACAAATTTTTCTCCTATGATAATTTTTTTTTAGATTTTTCTGTCGCTGTTAGAGTCATCTTGGAATAGATATAGATATAGATAAAGATATAGATTTTTTTTTTGTACCGGGGGTTGAACTTACAACCTTGCACTTGCCAAGCAGGCACTTGTGCCACTGAGCTAAACCCCTGGCCCCATATATATTTTCTTAAAACTATCCATGTCATCAGGGTTTTCAAGGACATTTGTATAATATTAAACAGCATCATCTGTTATCATTCTTTTCTATTTGCTCTGTGTCAATGTTTACTTCCCAATGTTATATTTTATATGGTTATTTGTTGGGTTATAAAATCAGTTTTTTGAGTTGAGACCAATTTTTAAAAGTGAAATAGAATAGAAAAATATAAATATATATTGATTCATGAAACATTAATCTTAAGCACACATACGTATAATTTTTCTTAGTAACCTGACATTATCAATCAAAGCATAAATGCATGTAACTTTTGATCTGGCAATTTAGTATTTGGGAGCCTATCCAGATACATAATAGCATATATGCAGAAATGGTATATATACAACATAATTCACTGTAATATTATTTATAATAGCAAAATATTGGCAATAATCCAAATGTCTATCAATGGAGGGGTTATTCTTTAAATTATGGTACATTCATACAATGGCATACTCAATAGTTGTCAGAAAGAATGATGAATGATTCTAGTACTGATGTGGAAAGATATGAAAGACACATATTCTAAAGAGAAAAGAAGCATGGTGAAGGACTGTGTGTATGGTATACTATCCTTTGTGTTAAGAAAATATAAAATCTATATTTGTTTTTACAATATTTATATAGGCACACACACACACACAAACCCTGGAAAGATTATCAGAATGAGAAAACAGTATGAGCATGGGAGCTAGGTGGATGGGGAAAAGTCAAGAGAAAAGGGAAACTTCATTATATACATGTATTTTACTGTGGTAAGAACATTTAAACATTGGATCTACCCTCTTCACAAATTTTCAGAGTCCACAACACAGTAACTATCTTTTTATGAGCTGCCATTGAATTATACAAGTGAATTACCTATTCAAAATTAAATATAAAACACTGAGCAAAAGAAGTGGCACTCAGAAGAATATGCCCAGTCATCTGGTGAGGAATGTTTCCATACCTGCAGCTCCTGATGCAGACAAACTGAACTGTGTTGTCCAGGGATGCTCACAGTGTTGGAAGAGAGAGGAGAGTGTCATGTAGTAAGGTGTATTTCTTCTTGAGGGTCACAGTCACAAAGGTTGAGCAGCCTTACCTATTGTATTCTCTCTTGTTTAAAACAAAGCCACTCTGTTTACCACTAGGCTGGACTCTTCTGAGGAGAGGTTGCTAAAGTGTTACTCTGTGAAAGTCCATCTTTATGTGGATTTCAGATAGAAAGCACAGCCGGGTGTGGTGGCGCACACCTTTAATCCCAGCACTCGGGAGGCTGAGGCTGAGGTAGAAGGAGCGTTGTGAGTTCGAGGCCGGCTTGGGCTACAACGCGAGCACAAGGCCGGCCTGAGCTACACAGTGCGACCCTGCCACAAAACACCAGGGCCGGGAGTTTGGCCCAGCGACTTACGTGCCTATCAGGCGGGCGCAAGGTTGTGAGTTCAATCCCTGGTGCCACAAAAAAACAAAACAAAACAAAAAAACACTGGTTATTGTTTCAGTATGTCTTCAAATGAGCAAACACAAAAAGTGTCAGAATTTGACGCTTTTTGACAAAATTCTCTCTGTAATGTTTTGGTTAGCTTCTTATAAAGCACTCTTCCTTTTAGGTAAATGGACGAGCTGGAGACCAATATATTCCAAACTCGGAAAGCACACAGAATAGAACAAATGGTGGCAAGATGGCTTCGGCGCACGCGGGACAGCTCTGCCCGGTAAGGCTCCTAGGGAAGCAGAGATTTCTCTCTACCAGCTTCGCGTCCCGTGGGAGGGGCTTGTGCCAGTCCTGACAGTACCTGGGGATCACTGTCTCTGTCTGTCTGTCTGGCTTTGCTTTTTTACCAATGATTGGAGAAGGGTAAACATTCAGCAGTGTGGCTGGGGTCCCTTTCTTTGTATTTGACTCCTAACATGCACCCCTTTGCACAGTCACACTCACCCCAAACTCACATCACATTCACAGAATGAGACGTGCATGCAATCAGACTTCACATGAATGCACACATATATATTTGTACACATGTCCATAGGCACTTTCTGGAACATACATTTACACACACACACACACACACACACACACACACTTATCTTTTCTTAGTACTTGATAGAGTCAAGCAATCTGTTGTTTATATTCTTTCTTCTCTTTGTTTCCAACAGCTGTTCCTCCCTTGTAGTGTCTATTTCATTCTAAACAAAATAAAATGAAATCAAATACAGATCTGATTTGACTGCTACAAGAGAACTTTAAAATATGCTCTGTTTCAAAGCGTTTATTTTCCATCTCAAATTTCCCATCTGGCCCTGCCACAGAGATGAAATACTGTGTGTCAGGTGTTTCTGAGACACACACATTCTTCCAAAGGAACTGGAAACAGCTGTTCTGCTGCCAAGCAATAAAACTTTGCTCAGAGTTGTGCTGCCTCCTAGCCAGGTTCTCCGATCCTCACACATGGAGGTGAGATAAGGCTGGTAGAATTAGCCCATTTTATGAATGAAACACCTGATACCCAGAGAGTGACTTGTTTAGGTCTGCTCCTACCCCTACTCAGGAACTTAGGGGGTCCCCATTTCTTATAGAATGAAGTTTAAACCTCTTCATTTTACAGAATGAAGTTTGACATTTCAAAGTTTTGTGTGATTGACTGACAATCCTCTAAGTTATTTGTCTTACTACTGTGGTTTATTCATATCATTCTCATTCATATTATACTTCGTTCACATAATGCTAAAGTGAACTAGTACAACCACCTACTATACCCACCCCCTTTTCCCTCTGCCTCTTACATCTGAGCTCCTGTGTGAGATTCCTTTGTCTGTGTGTGTGTGTGTGTGTGTGTGTGTGTCCAGAATCTGACCATGGTTTAAGAACTGACTGAAGTTCTGGGTCTTCTCTATAGTGTTACTCAGTCCATAATCAGAATGAATCTCTCCTGTGGGATCCTATGGTGTTTGAATGTAGCATCAGCATTGAGCTCCTTCTAGTATATTCAACTTATTTAAGACCTTCCTTTTCTTTCTGCTGGACCAGTCTTTTATGAGAAGTATCAGCTTCATCTATAGCCCAAAAGTGACTGAGTTAGAAGAATATTGCAGGTGATCAGGTGGTGCTTGATGAATGAATAAGAAAACTACTAAGTAACATGCTTCCCAAAGTAAGTTCTGTAAAACCTAGTCCTGTGTGGTGCTGCTCCACTAAAAAGAGGTTCTATGAGCAGATATTTGGAAATGATGGAGCCTATATCCCACCCACTTTGTTGATTTATTATGTACATTATGAACATAATATGAATTAAAGGATCTGAGAAGTCATATGGAGAAGAGACCTCTAAACCTACAAGAAACATAAACTCTAATTATAAACGTTCGAGTTTTTTATATAATCCTTTGGGTTTTTAAAACATTTTTACTATTATGAATAATGCTTCTATGAACATTTTGTCTTCAGTTTCTTGGGTTTATATTTAGAAGTAGAATAGCTAGTCATATGCTAACTCTGTGTTTAGTCATGGAAAATTTGCCAAACTGGGTTCTAACACAACTGTGGCACTTTACATTTCTACTCAGTATATGAAGTTGCCAATGCCCTACATTCTTACCAACACTTGCTATTAACTTTTTTTTTTAATTTTAACCATACTGGTGGATATGTAATGGCAACTTGTGGTTTTGAGCTGCATTTCCTTAATGGGTAATGACACTAAACATCTTTCCATGTGTCTGGGGAGTTTTATTTTCTATATGCTTGAGAAAGAGAAGGAAAAGAGAACGTTTCTTACCGGTGCCCATGGAAGACATCTGTGTTTCTAGGACAAGTCACATGTGACCTTGTTTAAATCGTTTCTCATCTCTAATCCTGCCATCCTGATGTTGGCTGGCTTCTTGGCATCCTCAGATTACTTTAAAATGATCAAGTATTAAAAAATAATAAAAAAATAATAAAATAAAATAAAATGATCAAGTATTGAAAATGCTAAGTTTGGGGTAATTACATTTTCCAGGAGTAGGGTAAATTGTTCTACCTGCCACTTAGTTGCTTAAAATCAAGAAACCTGAGATTGATCTTTTTTGTTCCAGAAATCAAACACAGCACCTTGCAGTTGCCACTGAGATTCATCTTGAACGTCTGTATTCAGCCCATCAGCAGCTGTAGTTTGTCTTCAGACATACTAAGATCTGTCTTCCTCTCTCCCTAAGGACACTACTATGATCACTTCCTCTTTTCCTATTCCTGCAGCTTTGTGGACTTATCAAAATACGAAAGACTCCATTCCTTGATTTTAAACCCCTAACTCCACCTCACGTACCCCACCTCAAACCATTCAATGATTGACCTACCATTGTGCCACAACCTTCAATTCCTTTCTTAGTCTGGTACCAGCCTAACTCTCCAACCTTACTTCTTGTTTCCTTGATCACCATTCTCCATTATTGTACTTCATTTACATTTCTGGAACTAATCTTACCTCAGGGACTTTATATTTGTGTTCGATTGGCTAGAAAGTTGTTTTTTTTTTTTCATTCTCATTTAGTGGCAGCTCCTTGTTCTTCAGGTTAAATTTAAATGTCACTTTCTTATGCCAAGCATGGTGGCACACACCTGTAATCTCAGTAGTTGGAAGGCTGAGGCAGGAAGATTGCTGCAAGTGTGAGACCAGCCTGAGCTACAAAGTGAACTTAAGGCCAGCCTGAACTGCATAGCAAAACCCTGTCTCAAAAAGACTAAGAAAAAAAAAAAGTCACCTTCTTTATAGGGACTTTTCTGATCATATAAGGAACGGCAGACTCATCCCTCCACAATTGCTTCTTCCAGAGTGTTTACCCACTCATCATACTTTATAATAATGTAGACTTTATTTACTTGTTCACTGTTACCTCCCTTACCTGCCATCCTGTAATATATGAGACCAGGGACCATGACTGTCTTGTTTTACAAAGAATTCTCAGCCATGGCAGTGTGCCTGCTGTGTAATATATATTTGGTAAATTTTTAGTAATAAAGACTTTCATAGTAAGGGGCTGTATTATTTATTTAAATATATTTAAATTTTCCATCTCTCTTACAGGAAGAATTTATGAAGACTGATAGTTTTAAAACATGTAGAAAAATTTAAATTTTTCTAGATAGGGAATAAAAATGATAACAGATTGCGAACCAGTTAGATTTAAGATTGGGTGTTTGAATACTAATACTAGCTCTGAGTTTCCTGGTAGCTGGGTGAGCAATGATAAAAGTACAATGAATTATTTTCTATTGTCTAGAAAAAAGAAAAGACATTCATCTGCAGTCATACCATCTTACAGGCATAGTCTGTTATTTTTTCAGACTTTTAAAAAGCATCCAGTCATTTCAGCCTGTACTCATTTTACTTATAACTGGCATTTTTTCATAAAATTTAAACATTATCTCTGACATATTGCCTAGGGGTACATTAGCCAAAAGGAACTTTTCCCATTTTCAAACATTATTAAACAAGTTGATAGCTTTTATGCACCCAAGGTAATATTAGAAAATTATAAAACATTTTAGGTGTTTTACTTGGGGGAGATTAGGGAGTTGTCAACTCCCAAAGCTACTTTGATTTCTTAAATTTTAAACGACTTTCCAACAGTTGTTATTGTTATAGTCATTAGTCAAATTCAAATGATGGTACTTGGTTTGAATGGGTGTTTATACATGGGTAGGTATAAGCCTAGTGATACTTACAGGAATGGAAAATTATTCCACTCTGGTGAAGCTAACTCCCCTGTGACCACATGATTTCATATTTCCATATGAAAATAACATTTACTATAAGTGTTCCTTTAGATATAGTTAATCCTTCAAATGGCTTTAGTAATGTGTTTTACGTTTTTATATAAATAAGCAAAGCTAAGCTGAGAATGTAACTCAGTGGTACAGCTAGGGCATATGCTTAGCATGTACAAGCCCCTGGGTTTGACCCACACAGCAAAAATAAATAAATAAATAACAGTAATAATGATCCAATACAAACCACTTAGTAAAAGCTGCATATAATGAGGTTACATTACAAACTAATTAATTTTTAATAGTTTTGCTTTTAATTAAATTATCATCTTATTTACAGCTTTGTATGACTGTGGAAGTGATTGGACTTATAGTATACATTTCCACATGATTATGTCAGTTATTTTCCTGTGAAATTTTCCATTTATATAATTAAATGGAATTATTTTTCCTGATGATTTTGTTGATTGGTTTACAAAAATCTTCATTCCATAGAAGTTTAATTTTCAGTTTTATCATTTAAAAATATTGCATATTTAATTTTTGAATTTGTAGCTTATTTAATATATGCTAGGAAATGAAGCTGAGTATTTGATTAATGGTGAGTGGTTACTAGCTTTTTCTTCTTAGCCCCTCCTTCTGCGTCTTTGAGTGAGACATTGAGTAAGTTTGTGGTCTAACTATCCTGTTCCATTGATCTAACTGCTTGTTTTTACACAGTTGCATTAAAATTATCTATGTTATTATATTATTGTGTATCTCACAGTCTATTAAAGTAGACTTCTGTTAGTCGTTTTCAGTGTTTTTACTCTTATGCTCTTATTCTGCCATACGAACTTTAGAATAATTCAGTTAAGTATGAGATTCACTGAATTCTGTCTTTTAGGGGTTGCTTTGAGACATTCTCTTGCTATGTAGTTCATACTGGCCTTGAACTCACTATGTGATTACTCTAGGTGGCCTCAATCTTGCAGCAATCCTTCTACCTAAGCCTCCCAAGTGCTGGGATTGCAGGTGTGTGCCACTATACCAAGCCTATTCACTGAATTCTCTTTTGCTTACTTTAGAAATCTTGATTACTATAAAGCGAGATATAAAGAAGCATGAAAATCTTGTCTTCTTCACTATTGCTTGGTTTATCCTCGGGGCTTGAAAAGAAGATTTCTTTCAACCTGCTTTGACTCTTAATACTATTGAATACAATTGCACGTGTCTGTACACACCATGACACAAGGCACATTCATGGGTACACGTGTACACACATGTATACACAGACATATATATATACATATATGTATACTCATGTACCTATTTTGGCATCTTTGTGTTAAATGCTCTTGCTATTGGTTTTACATGCTTCCTGAATTTACTTGTGTGTTACAGTTATGCATAACCTATACATAATTTTAGAAATAAGTTTTCCTTGGCCTTTCTAATATTCCTAGTATTGTAAAAAGTCTCTTTTAAGGATGCATGCATGTATATATGTGTGTGTGTTCTCTGGGGATTGAACCTAGGGCTTCACATTTGCTATGCATCAGGTGCATACTAATTTTTTATGACTTCTTGACCTGTGAGCAAAATGGAAAGATTTAAGGAGCACATCCTGGATGTTTCTTGAACTGAGTCTACAGAGTTCCATTATTTCCAAAATCTTCTTTTTAAAATAATAATGGAAGAATTTCTCTTCTCAACTGTGGAAGCACCATATTCACATAAGCTACATTGAGTGGCCTCATCAAAATTGCCATGATCATTAGCATATTCCTGTGATTGTAACTTTATGCTAAATTTCTTTCTGGTATACACTACTATCTCTGTTTCTGCCTTCTATGAATAGACTTTAAATTACAAAATCCAGTTTGTACCAGATTTGGCTTTTAAAATCATTCAAGCTGAACATAGTAAAGTGTTCAAAAATAGATTCAAAATAGTTTCTCCACATCCCTCTGGAACATGAAGGCAAATTCTTTGTTGTTTCAGGATAAGGTAATATATATTTTCTAACTTATCAGAGAACAAGTAAAAGCCAGAGAACCATAATCTGTTTCCATCTGATAATTTTTCTTTTTATTTTCAGTTTTATTGATTAGTTCAGTATGAACTTATGACCCATAAAATTTAGAGTTAGCCTACATAAGACTGTTTTCATGATAAATTTAACGTGTTTTTTCTAGCTCTACCTCAGGGCAAATCCAACTGTCTGACAGGAATTTCATTATTGTGGCAATGGATCATGCTTTTTCAATGCAAGAGCACAGAAATGACCTCAGATTTATGGTTTGAAACTAATATCAAGGCAGCAGACATATGTTTTTGGATCAGTGCTCAGTTTGATATTTCTAAAATGCTTCAGAGGAGGAAATTTTATTGCAGAAATCGTTTCTTTTAGCTTCTGTCAAATATTAAGTTTTCTCTGTGAGAGAGGCCACAGTTTGGTCATGTACTTAGGTAATCCCTTTCCAAACAAAAGCTAGAATGTGGCCTAGGAGAAAATGTCAAATACAGATTTTGGGCCAAAGCCACTGACACTATCCAGGGATTAGTCAATACAGTGGCATTTCACTTGTCCACCATTGTTGAAGAATACCCCCTTCCAAATGGGAAGTGTCAGATAACTGAAGCCCACTCATTTGGAAAGCATCAAAATGTATTCTGTGGAAACTCCGTAGTAAGATTTGTTTCATCTTTTATTTTCCAGACAGTTGTGAAGTTACATTGAGCTCCATGGCTGGCATTGAGTTCAGCACGTGGAGCAAGAAATGCTCAATTTGCTATGCAAAGTACAATCTAAAGAGGACAAGAAACTTCACTTTGGTCCTTACAAATCTGATAGATGTTTCAAAATGGGATGAATAGTTTTGTGGAAATGCTCAGCAGGTAACAATATTTCCACCATAACCAGAAGACTGAGTAGGAGTTAGGCAGCTAAAGTATAGGTTAGAGGTCAGGCGTGGTGGTGCACACTTATAATCACAGCATTCAGGAGGCTAAGGCAGGAGAATTGCCATGAGTTTGAGGTAAGCCTGGGCTATATAATGAGTTCAAGGCCAACCTGATCTGCATAGCAAGATTCTGTTTCAAAAGAGAGAGAGATAGACAGAGAGCCAGAGAGACAGAGACAGACAGAGAGACAGAGATACAGAAGAAAAAAAGGAAAGAAAAGAAAGCATAGGTTAGATATGTTGAGGAGAGAGGGTGGGTGACAAGAGAAAGCAGACAGAAGAATGGGGAGAAGAGGAGAGGGGGAGCAGGGGAGGTGTCAAGGTTAGGGAAGATTCTAGGCAGAGGGAAGAGCTTATCTAAAACCCAATGTGTTTAAGAAACTCAAGACAGATAAGTATAGTTGGAACAAATACATCAAAGAGAATGAATGGCTTGGTCTCAGATACTGTAGTGATGGGCCAAGGCTGTGTGAAGCCATATTCATGAGTTTAAACTGGGTCATTCAGCAGGGGAAACAAATAAACAGAGTTGCATCTATAAAATTATGCTGGCTGCTGAATGGAGAAACATTCAGGAAAGAGAAGAAAAAAGTGAGGAGGTCAGTTAGGGGCCTATTGCAGAAATCCATCAGCAGAACTCATCAGAGAGGCCTTAAATAGAAAGGGGGCTGTGGTGATGGAAGGAAATGAACCTCTATAGAAATCTGTATGTGTTGGGACTGATATGAAATTAGGGACGAGAACAAGAAAGAACAGGCATAACTTTCAGGAGTCTGGCTTGAGCAACTGACATCATCCTCATGATACCATTTACTAAGCTCTTGAACATGGAGAAGATGAGTCTTGGTTAGGACAGTAGTCATAGCACTAAGTGGTGTATAAAGGTAAGTAAAAAAGTACACTGCTAAGTATTGAACTGTACAGTTTATATTCAAAGTACTATTTACTACTGGTTTTATTTATATTTTTCCTTTTGTAATTCTATTAGAGATACTATTATATTAGGGTACCATGCTGTGTATGTATAGTGTTTGCTTCGTTTGAGCAAAAATTTGAGCAAAAGAGGTGGATAAAATATGGTTCCTGTCTCCAGGGAATGTAGTCAGTTAAGGATGATGATACTTGGAATCCGATAGCATTCAGTAAAGTTTGGGGTGCTCTAGACCATAAGAGAAAGTCAGGCTGGGTGTGGTGACATACACCTGCAATCCCAGCACTCAGGAGTCTGAGACAGAAGTATTGCTATGAGTTTGGGGCCAGCCTGGGCTACAAAGTGAGTTCAAGGCCAGCCTGCACTGTATAGGGAGTCCCTGTCTTAGATAGAGAGAGAGAGACCAAGAGAATGAGAGAGAGTGAGAGAGAGAAACGGAGAGAGACAGAGACACAGAAAGACACAGAGATCTCAGAGAGAGAGAGACAGAGACAGAGACAGAAATAGACCCAGAGACATAGGCAGAGACACAGAGAGAAAGAGGTAGAGACAGAGATCTGAGATGAGAGCAGTCATATCTGGATAGGAAACTCAAGAAGGAGGCATTTGAGCTGGACCTTGATTTGGCCTCAAACATTCCTGAAGAGGCAGCAAATGGTTAAACTGGTGTGGGAGGTAGGACTAGCCTGGAGTGAAGGCCTGGAAAGGTGGGTTTTGGCCAGTGCCTGGGTCTGCAGACACAGAACCAGGAAGGCAGGACTGAGGAGTTTGACTCTTGCTCTGTGAGTGGTGGGGAATTATGACACAGACTTATCCTAGCTTCACCTTAAGAAGATTCCAACCCCATTTCAGAGACTGCTCTGGAAGAGCATTTTCTGAGTTGTGGTTCCTTGTAGCAGCTAAAGTGTACAGGTCTGTGATATTTTGTTGATATAGAGTCTTTGAAGTACTTCTTTGCTGTGCTTGTTTTATTGTACATTGGATTATTTCAAGTTTTTCCACTATTCTAAATACAGGTGTGAGGAATATATCTGAATATTCAAGAGCCAGATTTGTTTTGTATTGTTTTGTTTTTTGAGCTCATACCCTGTATAGACCTTTACTACACACAGCAGACACAGGGATAATAGATGCGACCTTTGTCTTCTGTGGACTCATAGTCTAGTGAAAATGATACTGTATTTAGGGTCACTACTTTTAAAGAATGCCACTCAAAATAGTAACAGTGAAGAGCCAGATGTGATGATGCACACCTGTAATCCCAGCACTTGGGAGGCTGAAGCAGGAGAATTGTCATGAGTTCAAGGCTAGCCTTGGCTACATAATGAGTTCAAGACCAGTCTCGACTATGTAGTAAGACCCTGTCTCAAAATAAAAAAAACAAAAAACAAAAAACATAGTAGCAGAGGATCAAGGAAAATGATCAAATACTAAATTCATATTACAATTTCCCTGATTATTTCCTAGAGAGTTTGAGTAGTCAATTTATATTGCTAGCCCTAAATTTCAGGGTCAATAAATGTTGTACCTTATTTTTATTCATATTTGATACTTCAGTAGACATAATGGAACTCTATAGTCCTTTCTGTTGTGCTTCTTTAATGAATAATGTTATACATTTTCTATGTTTCCTTTCTGAGGTGCTGGGGATTGAACCCAGGGCCTTGACAACAAACAATATTCCCAGCCTGTTTTTTATTTTTTATTTTGAGAAAGGGTCTTGGTAAGTCACTAAGTTCTGTGCGCTGGGCTCAAATTTGTGATACTCCTGCTTCAGCCTACCAAAGTGCTGGGATTGCAGGCCTGTATCCCCACACCTGGCTTTTCTGTGTTATCAGCTTTATTTCTACACGTGACAGTTGTCAATTCATTTGCTTTGAACATGTGGAATTTAGGTATTTTCCACATGAGTTTTGGTGCCTGTTGTTCATATGTTTGTACCATAAGCTTTTCTTTCCCAGGATACTATTTTTTATTGATTTACTTATTTTATTAAGATGTAACTTATATACTATACATGTGCTCACTTCAGTAGCACATTTACTTATATACCACATACAACCATATACACCCATGTAAAGTGTACAATTAAATAATATTTAGTATATTCACAAAGAAGTACAACCATCACTATAATCAATTTTGAAGAGTTTTGTCACTCCAAAAAGAAACTCTATGCATATTAGAGTTCAACTTCTTCCCATAGCAACCACTAATTTATTTTCTGTCCCTGCAGATTAACCTGTTCTGGATATGTCACATAAATGAAATAGTTCAATAGGTGGTGCTTTATATCTTTTTTCAGTTATCATAATGTGTTCGCAATTCATCCATGTTACAGTATGAGTTTAATATTTTCTTCTTTTTTCATGCTGAATAATATTGTTATGGAATATTTTAAGACTTATGGATGATGCTGCTATAACCATTCATGAACAAGTTTTTGTATGGGTGTATATTTTCATTTTTTGTATATTTATACATAAGTGGAATTGCTAGATCATATTCTACTCCATTTTTAGTCTTTTGAGGAACTGCCAAATAGTTAAAGGGTTTTCTAGAATTTGTACTTTATTTCATTAGAAGACTGCAGTACACAGTTATGATCATTGCCTCTGTCTGATAGGAACTAATGAAAACTGTAATCCTTAGGGGAGAGAGAGAGAGGTTATACATGTACACACACTCACATATGTGCTTACTTGTTGCATCTGGTCTCATTCTTATAGAAGTATGTAGTGTTTAAGAGCTCAGGATCCCAAGTCAAATTATCTAGGTGCAAACACAGCTCTGTTAGGTTTCTAAGCCTTGTGTTTCCTCATATGTTGGAGGTCCTTATGTGTGATATCAGCCATATTATATGAAATAGTCCATATCTCATAGTATTTTATAGGGCTAGATAGATTTGACAAATTGACATGTGTGCATTTTTAGATGTTTACTTCATCACCTGTTAATGACATTTTGAAATCAGAAGTTTTCTTTTTGTATGTAGAAGTCTTATTTTTCATACATTTCCTTAGTCCCTAGATTTTTGCTATCCAGTAGGGTCACCACTACCATAGTGGTATTGGCTATTAAACATTTGAAATGTGACTGGTGTACCTGGAGGACTGGATAGTTAACTTTATTTAATTTTAATTAGTTTAAATTTAAAGTCTGGTGAACCCTAACCCTAAACATATATACATATATACATACCTATATACATTTAAAGACTGATAAATTATGGGAAAGTTTAAGTATGTTTGGAACTTAAGACAATGTAATTTGACCTTTTAACTGTAAATTTCTGAGAAAAACAGAGTCCAAATAATATGTACTGTAAGTGTAACGTGCACAGTTGATTCTAAGGTGTCTTATAAAATAGAGTATAAAATATCAGGTTTTTTATTAATTACATAATAAAACGATACTATTTTGGATCTATTGGGTTAAATAGAACTATATTATTAAAACTAACCTCATATGCTTCTTTTTCTTTTTTTTTTCTTTTTTCATATGGCTATTAGAAAATTTAAATTTCCATGTGAGTCTTGGCTTGCATTTCATTTGAATAGCATTGCCTTAGAAGTTATGTCTTTTAAAGATTGTGACCCTAATTTGAAACCTACCTCTCAGATGTGTGACAAAGTAAGTTCAAATCTCCCAAATCAAAATTCAGTCTCCTTATCTATAAAATAGTGAAAATAAGCATATCCATATCATACATTTGTTACAAGGACTGAGTGCAATATATGTATAAAAATAAATAAGAGCATTTCCTGATATATAGTCAGAGATCGTGTTATTATTATTATTACTATTATTACCACTATTCTCATTAGTCTCTCAAGTTTATTTTTTAATCTGGAAGAATTTTTAATCCATACTACATTAAATCTATATGTTAACTTAGAGATTTTATTTTTAATATTTAATCTTTCCCACCAGGAGCCCAGCATAACTTTTGCCCAATTATTTTGTTTTTTTCCCCAATTATTTTCTTTGTTGCTTTAAGGAAGGTTATACTATTCTCCTTGAATAAATCTCTCTTACCCCTGAGTAAATTTAACACAAACCACTAATTTTGTTACTTGAATCCTTTTGTGGTATTGTCTAACTTTTTAAGTGTTAGCTCATTAAGAGGGTCTGGTGCCTAATATACATTCAACGAATCTGTTTTTAATGAGCCGTTGAAGGCTTTTTGTGACTGTTTTTATCCTGCAACTCTACTAACTTATTTTGCAGCACTACAAATTCTCTTTATCATCTTCTGGGTGCTTGTATGTCACACACACACACAAAAAACCTTTCTATTTCTTGTGTTTATAATTACTCTTATAATTTTTTCTTCCTTGATAAACATTAGCATTTCCCCTGCCACATTAAATAGGAGTAATATCTAGTAATATCTCTTATTATCCTGTTGCTTTTTTTTTTTTTTTTTTGAGATAGGGTCTTGCTATGTAGTGCAGGCTGGCCTCACTAATGTAGCCCAGGTTGGACTCAAACTCAAGGTGATCCTCCTGTCTCTGCCTTCCAGGAGCTGGAATTACAGGCTCCTGTTGTGTTTTTAAAAGAACACAAATGTTCATTTTTTTTTTTGCTCTTAGTGTATATTATTATATTTAGAAAGACCCTTTTAAAACCAGGTATAATGACACACACTTGTAATTCTAGCACTCAGGAGGCTGAGGCAAAAGGAATACCATGAGTTCAAGGCCAGCTTGGGCTTCATACTGAGTTAAAGGTCAACCTCAACTACAAAATGAGACCCTATCTCAAAAAAAAGAAAATAAAAGGAAGGCCTTTTATACTTTTTTTTTTTTTAAGAGGCAGGGTATCATTCTGTTGTGCAGGCTGGCCTTAAATTCCTGGGTTCAACAGATCCCCTGCCTCAGCTTCTCAGGTAATTGGAATGCACATAACCACAGTACCCCTTTCGCAGCTTTAAAGTTTTGGCTTTTAAATTGGCAATCACTATAGGTTTTACATAGCGTAAATTTTCAGTTTTCTGTGTCTTCCCTCCTGTGAGGTCACTCTCTTAACCCTTCTTAGCATTACCTATGTGCTTTCCTAGAAGAAATCCTCTCTCCACTCATCTAAGCTGTTGGGCTCAGGTCAGCTATTCAGACAAAGCTAAATCTGTTCAGCCACCCAAGCAGCTCCTCAATGGATGGTGCGTGATGCATAGGAATGCTTTGTACCTGGACTTGCTACATGTCTTTTGGCTCCAGGAGACAGTTTTTCCTATTTTCTGGTGCTTGTTGAAATTTGAGGTCATGATAAATGACAGAGAGGTGATTTTCAGATAAGTGAGGTCCTATTGCAAGAGACCGAGTTCCTGACAGTGTTTGGTAAATGGATGAAAATAAATGATAGACGTTAAATGCGGAACCCTGAGGGAGCTGTTCTCCACATCTCCGTTGTTTATAATAGCAATAAATACCTCCTCCTACCACTATTTGACCTTTCTCAGAAAGAACCATGACTGAGAAAGAAATAATCATTTGCCACGGGCAAGTGAAAAATAGCTTATGACTAGCCTTGTGGTTTTAAGAAATATAAAATACAACTTTCAGCATACTTACTTTTAGATATAGAGAGAACATATATGGTTTTAGAAATTAATATAGGTGGATTCCTTGCTATCTGGAATTTCATATTGGAATTCTCAGTTACAACGTTTAAAGAAAAATGAAACTAACATACAGCAAAAAAAAAAAAAGAATATATCATCAAAGAAACAACTCAGCTATACAATGAGACATCATCAAACATTCAAATCTATTAACTCCTTTTGTTTATCTGAATTCAAACAGTGCCTTTTGCCTGGATTGCCTGTCTGTCCATCTATTCATTCACTCTTCCATCCATTCACTGATGCACTCTGTAGCATATTAGACATCTTCCGTGTGCCAGCATCTGAGCTACATAGGTAAACCTTAGGAACCTCCCAAGATGTATCCCGAACCGCCTCTAAGTAACAAATATTCCCTTGGTTCCCTCTCCCTGCAAAGTCAAAACAGCTCTCCTTTCTCTTGGTGCCCAAACACCTCAAAGCCTCTCCTTTAGACCATGGTTACAAGAGCTTTGCATGTTGTAACTAGCGGTGTTTGTACCATATCCCTCTTAAGAAGAAAGTTGGTGTTTGCTCAACTCTGCATCTTCCTCCATCATGCATGTGACTGACCCAGTTTGTGGTCACCATCTGGAACTTGGTCTTTCTCTTTTTTATATACTCCTTCTCTTCCAGGGCCAAAGTGGCTGCAGCCGATGGGCCTCCTGGGAACCCAACCCAGGCCCCCACCCCTGTGAGGCACACGGTAAAGATAGACAAAGACGCCCTCCTGCAGGACTATGGATTTCACATTTCTGAGAGCCTTCCTCTCACAGTGGTGGCCGTCACAGCAGGTAGGGTTTGACTGGAAAATGTGAAAGGAGTTTGGTTTCTCGGGGGCAAAGTAACCTTGGCTCTCCTTCCACTTCTCTGTACTGTAATGAAAAGCAGAAAATACTTCTCCAGGAAGTTAGAAAATTCTGACCTCATTCTGTCTTGGCCTCCGTACCTTCCTTTGGTGCTGGGAGGGAGGGACCCTCCACAGCAGTTGCTACTCTGAGCCTCAGTCTCCCACTGGCCTTGGCCTGGGCTTAGCCCTCCCTCAGCAACCTGGCCAGTCTCAGAGACAAAGAAAGTATTTGGATAAGTTGGCATTCTTCTCTGAGCCTTGCATTCTTCTAACTGGTGGAAATTTCTGGGCAGACAGTAATAGAAGCTATTGATTTGTTTTCACTTGAATCTTTGTGAAATATAGATTGTACTGGAATGGAGAGGAGCAGGCTGGGAAAGCCTAGTGTTTGTTTTCATACTTGAGCTATGTATTAATGTTAGCTCTTGGACTAAATTGTATTTCAATTTATATACATGTGGGTGTGCATATACCTGCACGTGTACATCAGAGTTCATTGGAGATGAATATAATAAATTCACTGGCAAGCTCTATTGAGTTATAAGGTTTCTGCTAGTTTTCTTTTTCAGCGCAGTCTCCCAATACTCCCTTGAAGTTGATGGATTATATACATTATCCTGCTTTATAAAGAGAGATTCATGTGGGTCAGTGCCCGAAGGACTCAGGCTGCCATTCAGCTGTGCCACTGTGACACTTGGGGTCTGGGCCTTTCTGGCCAGAGCACCATTTACTTATTTTCTGTCCAACAGGAGGCTCCGCTCATGGCAAGCTTTTCCCTGGTGATCAGATCCTCCAGATGAACAATGAGCCTGCCGAAGACCTTTCCTGTGAACGAGCAGTTGATATTTTGAGGTACTAAATTGGCTTCCATCATCCAGAGCTGCAGAGATAATCATAGAGATAATTGCCTTTAATGCAGCAGGAGCAGCTTCATTTTAGGATTTCAGCTTTGTCTAGTAGGATGGCTTCTCAATGGTGGCTATAAACTATCTCCTGTCTTTCACCTGCCCACACAATAGTGAGGAAGGCATAGAAAGCTGTATTTATGAAACCCCTGCTATGCCCAAGGCACTGTGCTAGATGCCATGGGGAGCATGCTAATGAACACCTCATAGGTCTTACCCTCTGAGAACTAATGGTCTTGTAACAAATGCCAAAGACAGCCAGGCGTGGTGGTGCATGCCTTTAATCCCAGCACTCGGGAGGTTGAGGTAGGCGGAGCATTGTGAGTTCGAGACCAGCTTGGGCTACAACACGAGCACAAGGCCGGCCTGAGCTACATAGTGCCACTCTGCCTCAAAAACACTAGGGCTGGGAGTTTGGCTCAGTGGCTTAAGTGCCTGTCTGGCAGGCATGAGGCTGTGAGTTCGATCCCCAGTGCCACCAAAAAAAAAAAAAAAACCACAAATGCCAAAGACTGAACTAAATAGATACCAGATCTGTTTGTTCTTCTTTAACACTTTTGATATCTCTTCTTACATGTTCCTGCAGGTAGAGCACCCGTGACTTTCCTCCCACTATTATTATGATTTGTAAATGCCTCACCTGTTGCCTAGATCATGATCTCCTGAGATCAGGGCAGGTACACAGTAGATGCTCAGGTGAACCAGTGAATATGGTTTGCACTGGGATTTGTTGACACTGGTTTTAGGACAGAGAAATGTCAATGATGGGAGAAAAAAGGATTCACAGACATTATGTAGGCCATACAGGTTTTGACTTTTAATTTTTTCACTGAACCCTATTTTAATGACTTTAAATAGAGACGAGAAGTAGAATTAGGTGAAAGCTAACTTAAAGATACATCAGTACCTAAATTTGAGCCTTCTTGTGAATTTAACTGATCTGGCCTTGGGCCGGTAAACATTTCTGAGGATATATCATATACAGTGCACACTGAACAGCAAGTAGCAACTACAAGGCAGAAAAAGAAAAAAATGAAGATGTAAGATGCAGTCTCCACCCTCAGAAGCACAGTCTCACAGACAGGCAGACAGACAGACAGACACACACACACACACATAACACAGAATTTAAGATTTACAGAATATCAACACAATCTCTTCAAACAAGCCCAGTGTTGCTTAAGGGATGCCAGAGACTAAACTGAGCAGGTGGAGTAGCCAAGGATGGGATGATTTCATTTAAAAATAGAGAAGTACATTTTGAAAATCATGAATTTTGCTTTCTTAGTTATTGTCCCAAAGATGACCACTTTCAGTAAACAAAATAGAGCTTCGGTGTTGCTAATATTTCTGTTAGGTTAGATCAAGCTGATGAATCAACAAATGTATTTGTAACTTTAAGAAGTAGCACAGAATTTGAACATTTAGATGCATTTACCCCTATCTGTTTACTGAGTTGCCTACTCCAGGCAAGGAGCCCTATGGGCAACAGTAGCTCCATTTGCAGGCTGCTAGTGCAGATCCCCACGTGCATATACACGGGACTGAGAACAGGTACTGCAGCATGAAAAATAGAAAAAGTGGATTGTGAGCCCTGGAGATTCTTGCAGCCTAGGAGGAGATTATAGCTGAACAAAGCAAAAAAAGATCCAGAAGCATTGAAGCTGCACCTTTGATGCTGGGGAATTTGGCCCACAGAGATGAAATTGAAAGGAAAGGCGGGGAACACGATAAGCTAGAGCAGCATGGTGACCAGGGTGTGCTGAGCGGATCAGTTTGCCTTGAGAAAGTTTTGGGGAAGTGAAGCACAGATTATGGAGGGTCCTGGATGCCAACATGGTCAGTTCCAGCACTAATTTCCTGAGAAGAAAAGTCACTGTTGGCTTTGAGTAGTAACTTGAGGTGTATAATGCATCTGTCCCCTGTGCCATTTTTGTGTGTGAGAATCCAAGTATCACTTTTTTTTTAACTTAGTTTCCAGTGTCTAAAAGCTGCATAGTATTCATCGTCACTTGTGGGAGGGGAGCAAAATGATACAACAAAAATGGCAACAAAGACTCTCTAATTCCTTCAACTATCTATGAGACAAAAGTGTCCTTTGAAAAGCAATAGGACCTCAGTTTATTGTGATTTATCTCTGAAATGGCCTGTTCTCACATAAAATGGGAAAGCAGCAATCCTCAGACACAGAAACCTCAGGTTGATTTATCCATTGGAAGAAGTAACCCACAGCCACCATTGACCTAAATGTTCATATTGCAAGAATTTAAACAAAATTATTTTATATGCTCTTTCTCTATGTAGCAGTGGCAAAGAGAAAGGAAAGTATGAATCAATTCTATGATCCTGCCTGCTAGGACAAAGCAGAGGTTTGCCAGTTGCCTGGTTGTTTTGATCACTTTTGAAATCTGTAAGAATAATACAAAATAAAAATGTTTGATATCTTGATTGCATGTTTGAACTCATCACACTGACATTGTGCTTCTAAATACCACAAACTAGTTGGCTTTTATCTGATCAGTGTTGTCTGTAGACGTTCATTCTATTTAGTGCAGTATTTGGCCTAAGTTTTCTGAAATAGTAACTTAATTTATCTGTTTTTGTTTTCTCTTTAAACATAACCTTAATTAGTATCAGCTGGATGAGTTCTCCATCATTTGAGACTAAATTAGAAGCTTTACTTTAGTGGCTGTAGTTGTAGACTAGATAGTAGAGGAGGATATCTGAAGATTCCCTAGAGGTCGGAGGAGCATTTTGGGCCAGCTCAAGGTCATTGGCAGGTCACTGCTTTCTCCAACATTGTTCTTAGTTTTGCTGAGCCAACATTACTGATGGGAAACAGACTGCTTTATAATGATGCTGCCAGTCTTTTTTAACTTAGATGCATTCACATATTGCACAGAATGACTGAACATTTTTGTCTTTTTTTCTTTTCAGGGAAACTGAAGATTCTCTTTCAATCACAGTTGTTCGCTTCACATCGGTAAATTTCTTTCTGTCCTGTGTATTAATTTCACATTCTGTGGCCCCCAAGACCCTGCACCTCTGGAAGATATCTGTCATAAAATGATCAGGAAGGCCAAAGGGCAGGGGGGACAGCTGCTGGGCAGTGGGTGGCCAGTCAGTCAATGTAGCCTGAAGACGTACTTCATGCAGGTGCCATGGAAGAAACATGTGGTGTGGGCCTCAAGGACTCATGATTCAGTGAGGAGACAGAACTGTGATTATGCAGACTGGGATGATGAAAAGACACCAAACTAGGAATTTCAAGACAGCTTTGTGTGGTATAACTTTGAGAGAGTTACTGGCTTCAGTTTTCACTTTTATAAAACAATGAGGATGACAATCACTGCCTGGTCTGTCTAATGGGTTGTCCTGAGGACCAAATGAGGTGTTGGATGTGACCATGTTTAATCAGCTCTGAGACTCTCACCACTAGGCAAGGTTAGGCACAGATGAGGTGCAGCAAAGAAATGGCAACCCTGAACCATGGCCAAAGGGATCTTTATATATTTTACAGAGGAAAATGTATGGTCAAGTTATAAGATCAAAACTACCAAGGAGGAAAAGTTAACAGAAAATTCTCATTGTGAGAGACCTTAATATACTTCTCTTATCCTTGATCATGATAGACAGGAAGGAAGGAAGGAAGGAAGGAAGGAAGGAAGGAAGGAAGGAAGGAAGGAAGGAAGGAAGAAAAGGTTGGGGGACAGAGAATTTTAATAATGTGTTCAGTAATTTAACCTAAATGACCACACACTGAGATTCCAAGAAAATGCAGTAAATTTCACAAATTAAAAATAAACTATATAGGTCCCTTTTCCTGAATATAATTTAAAATGGAAACTAATAACTGTCAAAATTTAATTAAAACCATCCAACCATTTGGAAATAAAAATGCAATTTCCTAAGTAAAGATGGAGTCAAATAGAAAAGCAAAACTACAATTATAGACTGTTTAGGAAATAATTAAAAATTAGAACTCTACTTCTTAAAACTTATTATGTGCAGTTGAAGCAATACTCCGGGTAAAATTCATAGCCCTAAGTGGCTTTTTATTATTTAATAGGGAAATGAATCAACTAAATACTCATTACAAAAACTTGTAATAAAAGTCTAATAAAACTAATAAGACTAAAGAAAATAATAGAAGTCAAAACATAAATGTCGCTTTGGAAAACAGAACAATTGTAAAGTTGGTAAATCCAAGCACTTGTTCTTTAAGGGGAAAAAACATAAAATAAGAAAACCTTAAGGAAGAGAAATATGTGGGCCCTACATGAAGGACACAAAAATATTATTGAAGGGGTTTGTAGGTATAACTTATTGCTTTGCACAGGTGAGGTTATGGGTTTGATCCCCAGCACCACACACACACACACACACACACACACACATACTGAGGGATCTAAAGACTAATTCTTGAATCTAAAAGGAGATATGCACTATGTTCATTGATTGGAAGACAGTATTAATATATCAGTTATTGACCTAGCAATTTACATTCTTAACGCAAATTTGAACAAATTCTTTTTTTAAATTTAAAAAAAAAATTTTATTAGTACATGTTTGCAGTATATAATGCTTGCATCCCTTGTGTGGAGTTGGAACATGTACATAATACAATTTAACGTGTTCCTACCAGCTTGAATCACCAGAGGTACATGAATGGCTATCTCATTGGACAGCTTGTACCGCTGGTGGCAGAAGTGGTATGGTCATGGAACAGTCATGAATGTACCACCAGTGGTTCAAGCCACCTGGCAGCAAGACACACAAATTATGGCTGTGTCATGAATGTGTTAATTCCTTTTTTCATCCCCATTCCCTCCCTTTTTTCCCCTCCCTCCATATCTTGATCTCCTTCCCACTTGAGAAAGATCTATCACCCTACTTCCTACTATCTTTCATTTTGCTCTCAAACTCTTAAGGGATTTTTATTTGCATTTTAACAAAGTTTGTCAAAGCGAGACATCAAGAAAATCCTTTTTGGCCAGGAAGGCATGGTGTCACACGTCTGTAATCCCAGAACTTGGGGGACTGAGGCAGGAGGATCGCCATGAATTTGAGGCCAGCATGGGTTACATGGTGAGTTCAAGGCCACCCTGAACTACACAGCAAGACCCTGTCTCAAAAAAAAAAAAAAATTCTTTTAGAAAGAACAATGAAGATAACCTTGATGAAGTGATTTCAAAACAAATAATGCTACAATCATTAAAATAGAATGACTTTAGTGAAATATCAAACATTGATATAATCAAACAAAGTCCAAGTATAGATACTCGGTGTGGAACTTAGTATGTGATAAACATGGTTTCTCCGAAACCAGTGAAAGAAATCATCTGGACATTTGTTTAAATATTTGAGAAAAATACAGTTATCTCATACCATGTGATGTTACAGAATTTAAATATTTTTTTAAAACCAATAGAAAATATAAATGATACAGATGGATATTGGTCAGAGTACATCAATACAGATAGGTATCTTAGGTTATAGACAAATTTTGTAAGCCTGTATGGGATAAGAAAGAAGCACAGTGAAACAAATGGCTATTTGACTATAAAAATATAAAATTTCTGTGGCCCCAACACTTTACAAGTGAAGAAATTGTCTCCTCTCCTTACTGGATAGGTGTTAAATTTTATGTTATTTCATGAAAAAACAGAAGAATCCACCTATTTAGTATTAGGATGTTTGCATTAATATGACAGTGTTTTATTCACAATAAATGAATATTTTTGTATTGTAAACTGAATTTGTCTGTGAAATAATGTGAAAGCAATATAAAAGCAGAAAAGCTAGTCAGGTAATGGTGGTATGAGTGTTAAGGCATTCTTTTTATTTAGCCTACTATCATTCAGTAGGGAACATCTTAATCTTAAGTGGGGGGGGACTTCCTACTCCATTTCTAAGAAATAAACAAAATAAAATACTTGTTAAGTAAGGAGACAGGGAAACAGAATATAGCTACATCCTTTGAAAAATGAAATATAAGGGGGAGAGGACAACTGATGTGCTCCAGTACTACTCTTAATATTCCCACATGATTTGTAGGAAGAGGGGCACACAAATACTGTTTCTCCAGAGGTCCTGCAGGAAAAGCCCTTATGGTCATGGCCATCAGTGTCTCTGAAAAACACCCTGAATGTTGGCTGGCCTTTTCTGAGCCTCTCACCAAAAGTATCCTGAAGCACTTTATAAACAATGCAAAATCATCGCACATGTCTTGCTTCAGCAAGGAGCTCATCATTGTCATAGTACCTTCTCAAAGTCCTCAAATGAATTGAAATTGATTACGGTTGCTAAAGTCCAAGGTTGGAATATTAATTACTGTTTCTCTAGGACAGAGAATTTTATGGAAAATACATTTTGGTTTAATTTTTTAGACCTATATTTTTATATTCACTGTAACATATCATTTGTATTAATAATGTGTCATTTAATTTTCACCAAAAGGAAGTCCTGCAAGTCAGATACACTCTTTATCCCCCTCTTACAGATGCCCATTGTCTCACACCCAGAGGTCAGTGGGAATGGGTTGTTTTCCAGGTGAGGACTCCAGAACCCACACTTATTAACTTTATGCTGTTTTACCTCCTTAAACTTTGCTGCTTCCATAAAATGACCCAGGGTGGGGGTTGTTGCAAAAAAGATGTAGAAATGTGTTCCAACTTGTGCCTTTAATGTCCTTTTATGTATTAACTTTTACTTCAACAAAAATATAGAGATTTTATCAGCTCAAGTCTGCTGCTTTCCAATGAATTAATTTAGAACATAGGGTGAGTTTGAAGTCCTAGCTCACATCCTTTATATTGTCTTTTTAAAATACTAGGTGGCTCAAATGCACTTAGATAGGTGGTTTACAGTACATTCTAAATGCAAGGTCCATGAAAAGTAATACTGACATTCAGAAGTAAAGGTGTAGGAGTCATGCTGGGTCCTGTAAGTCGGGCATTTCCATGAGGGGGAGAACATTCTTTCTCAAAGCAGCCAGTTTCATGGTTGGGTGGTTCCAAATGGAACGGAGGCCCTTCTTCCCTGTGACTCCTGACTAGTTCTAGTTCAAAACAACTCTACCTTGTGTGAAATAACTCAACAAAGATTTGAAAGTATGGTCTCCTCTTCAGGATAAGGAATTGTTCTGTCAACTGTTCCTCCCAGATATGGTTTTCTGAATTCTCACTTTCCTGGTACTTTCTGGACAAATTCTAATTTTATGGTGATTGTCCCAAATGTTAGCAACCGAAAAGGAACACAGTTCTACCAGTGGCAAAAAGTACCATGGGGAATGGAGGGTGCACTTCCAGCATGCACTAAGAATGCTAGTGACACCCAGGATTGGGATAACATTTTGGCAAGCCTAGTCACACTGTTCACTTAGATGAATGTTGTGGTCAACTAAATACTGAGCTACTTTTCAAATGAATAGCTTCCAAGCCAGGCATCTCAACCCCATGCTTGTGCAATTGATTGTTTGATCCTCAGTGCCACACTTCACATTAATCCCTGTCAAATCCTATTGCTTTGGCCCAGTGTTCCGGCATGCTGAGGTTTTACACAGTCAGGGAATCATAGGACTGAAAGGCTTATTTGTACAGTTTCCAGCTGTGGTCATTCTTCTGTCATGTAAGAGTACCTCTTCTTTCCAAGTCTTGCCCATGTCTTCCAATTTCTAGCCAGTTAATTTTCTTTAACATGATTCAGCTCTTGGCCTAACTTTTGCAGAATTGCTCTTCTGAGAGTGAGAGATGAATCTTGAAGATTCCTTTTCTTTCCCCATTTCTCCTCTGTTCTGCCCTGATTTTTTATTCCTTTGAGTCTTCAGGCTGATGATGGTTGTAGCCATTGCTTTGATCACTTTATTCTGTTGCCTTTATCTCTTGGCAGCTCTGTCTCCCTCTCATGTTGTTGGTGGTGATTTTTTCTTTTGATTCTCAAGTTTCCAGGGCACTGCCCTTTTACAGTCCCTTTCTTTTTAATTTCTGATGACACCTTGCAGTTCTGAGTCATTCACACGTTTGGTAAATTCACTTTCTCTAACTTTATCCAAGGCATTGCTAAATATCTTTGGTAAGGATCGAGCCAAAGGGAGTTTAAATTGATTAGTTAGAAATCAGGACAATTGGTTGAGCACCGTGGCACCTGTCTGTAATCTCAAATACTTGAGATTATCTTTCTTAAATTAAAAATGAAAAAACAGCGAGGCTTGTAGCTCAATGGTAGATACACCTGAGTTCAATCCCCAGAATTGCCCAAAAAAGAATTTAAAAAGAGAAAAAAATATCAGAACTATTGAGCTGGAGGTTCAATTTCCAAAAGCAGGGGGGATGGGGCAGAGTAGATCAGGACTATTTTGATATTTTGAGTATAGATCAACCAGTTTTGAATCCACCTAATGGCTCTGACTCTGGCCTTCTTCACAGCGGGATTATAGGGGAGAGTATCAAATGCTTTACAAGAATGTAGGAATACTACTATATCCGCAAGACCCTGGTTTATGAATCTGGAATCCTATCATCAAAAGAAAAATGAATTCGGTTGGCTCTGCCTTGTTCTTGGTAACTCCTTATTAGTTGTTGGTGGTCACTGTTTGAAAGCTCTCTGATCATCTTTTGTCTTATATTTCACCAAGAATTGATGACAGGCTTACCATTATGTGTTTTCTTGAGTCCTCCATATTCATTTTCCAGGAAACTTAATATTTGACCATCACTAACTTCCTACTTGTTTTCCATTCTCTCATCCTGGGTGATGTCAATTGTTATACATAATAGGTCCATAAGCTCTCTGTTTTCTGGGAACAGAAATCTTAAACTCATTCAATGCAGTTTGGTAGTCTTACTAATTTTGGATTATAATTTTCTCTTTCCCTTGTTTTTCTATCCTTTGGATTGGAAGACCATTAATTGCTACAGGTGTACTTCTATGGAAACATTGCTACTCCTGCACTAAATGCTATTGTTATTGTTTTAAAGCAATCCATATATATATTTAGGGTAGTAAATCTTAGTTATGTAACCTGTCACACCAAGATTCTAGTTACCAAAAATATCACATTTACCTTCTTTTACCGTCTTGCATTAAAATTTTAGCATTATTTATTTATTTCATAGCATTAGTCTGTTGGTATCTGAGTCTGTGAGCATTCTTCCCATCAATTTCCCTGATGGTTTTTGTCTGTCTGTTCCCTCAGCTACACAGAATATGGCTCAGAACTCCAGCTCAGGAATCTTACACATGTAAACATTCTAAAGGACTGTCCAGATCAAGGGAACAGAGGATGCTATGCTAGGAAATAATATATTTAGGATTTCATTTTATAAGATTGTGCTCTGTTGTTTGGGTCATATGAGGTACTACTTGTCAAGTGTCACCATTTGGCCTGATACGCACCAGTCCATATGAGCTGATGTTGAATCTAAAGAAAGAGGATATCACCCAAAAGATAAGAACAAATGGGGGCCAAGGATAAAACACAAGGGTTAGAAGTTCAGGGAGCTAACTCCTACACTGCACAGATGAGAAGATTGAAAACCAGCGAGGGGTAAGGATTGGCCAAATTCACACAGCTATGTTGTTTTACAAACCCAATTTTCTTTCAAGAGAATTTGTGTTTGAGGTAGTTGTCATAACTGTTGAATACCCAATCATGGGTTGGAATCCAGGATTCCTCCTCCACAGGCCAGTTTTCTTTGTCTTCTTCATGTCATTTTTCTACCACATTGAATTTTCAGCTGTCAGACACTGAGAATACTGAATTGTAATCCCTAGATTTTAGGAAAAGAGGTTGTTAAATGGGATGTTGTCCTGTTGAATCTATAACAGCTATTAAAATTTTTGTTTTTAAGAAATGAGAAAATACACATGGTTTTCATAAAAGCACTGTTCTAAAATGTGTTATGTTAACTTTCAGGGAGTTCCAAAATCATCCTTCTTAACTGACGAGAAGAGGGCCAGGCTGAAGACCAACCCTGTGAAGGTGCACTTTGCTGAGGAAGTGCTGGTCAGTGGACACAGCCAGGTGCGTCACTTGTCAGGGGTTTAAAGTTATTCTTGATGATGCTGGCAAACTGTTTTCTGAACATAGCCCAGAAACTCTGGAATCCTCCAGCACAGGGGATACAGAAGGAGTTCCACATATTGCTAGAGGCTTTGTGCAGCTGTCAGTGAAATGCCTATAACCTCCGGACAATGGTGGGGTCTCTGAACTGTGGGTGGGTCTAGCAGAGAAACCCTGGTATGGCTCCCTTATTCTGTGACACCATTCTCCAGCCTATAAAATTGCAACAGATTTGAATAGTTAATTATGAATCCTCAAACACATTTCTTCTGCAGGTGACATTGATAATTGTGATGGTAGGGGGAGGGATTACTTTTTTGTTATCGCTTTTTTTTATTATTATTTTGACAGCACATGCTTATAATCCCAGCACTCTGGAAGGCTGAGGCAGGAAGATCACCAGTGCAAGCTGAACCTGGGGAACTTTGCAATTTAGACCCTGTCTCAAAAGGGGTGGTTGTGGAGGCCAAGTGCAAAGGCCCTGGGTTCAATCCTCAGTAAAACACATGCATGCATCCGTGTGTATACACACACACACACACACACACACACACAAAGCTCATCATCTGTTGAACCTCCATAATGTAGACCAAACTGTTTTTGTGCCTAATCTTTCAAGTCATCACAATGCCCTATGAGGGAGAGATTGTAATAAAAGAGGAAGCAGAAGCTAAGCAAGATTCAGAAAATTAACTATTAAGATCACATATGAAGAAAAGAGAGGCAACAAGCTCTATGTGGCTTCAGTTCTTTTCTTTTTCACTATGGCATACTATCTAGTCCTTTTTGATATAGAGAGACCCAGGACTGGGGGCAGGGGAAGTTCAGAAGTTGCATTTATAAAAGGAAAATATTACTTAAAGTTTGATGTTTTTAATTTGAATAGTTGAATAAAAGACTCATTTATTCATGATTTACACAATAATCTATGACTCTTCCCATTCTGAATTCAGCAATCAGTATTTGATTTTGAAACTTGCAAGTCAAAACATGTCCTTATCTAGTCTCTTTGCCATTGAGACCAACAAAGAACAGGGGACTGGGGATGCCTATGGCCATTTAAAAAAATTATTAGTAATGTTCCTTCTGAGGAATTGGTACGTGCATATAATACATTTTGAACATTTTTAATCCCTTTTCCTGAATATGACATGATTTCATTCTTCTTTATGCCTCAGTAATGTTTCATTGTGCGTATGTACTCCACATTTTCTTTATTCTCTCATCTATTGATGAATATCTAGACTGTATCCAAAGCTTAACTAATGTGAACTGCACTGCTGCAAACATGAGTTGGTGAATGTTTCACCGTAATACAATGTCTTTAATTTTCTTTTGGGAATATTCTCAGGAGAGGTATAGCTGGGTCAAATTTTATTTCTATTTTTAGTTTTTTGGAGAAGTTACATTGTATTTCCATGCTGGTCATACTAATTTACTTCCCAGCAACAGTGTAGAAGGCTTTTTCCTAGCATCCTTGCCATAATTTATTGTTTTTTTCTGTGTCCTTGATGATAGCCATTCTAACTGCAGTAAGATGGAATCTCAGAGTTGTTTTGATTTGTATTTCCCTAGTGACTAAAGACGCTGAACATTTTTCGTATACGTACTGGCCCAGTGTACTTCTTTTGAAAATATCTGTTCACTGGGCCAGGGATATAACTCAGTGGTATAAGCACCTGCCTGGCAAGCACGAGATCGTGAGTTTGATCCCTGGTACCAAAAAAAAAAGATTCTGTTCATTTGCCCATTTTTTGATTGGGTCATTTGTTTTGGATGGGTTAATTTTTTTAAATTAATTTCATTGGTACATTTTAGATATACATAATGGATTACATTCATCATAGGGAATTTGTTCCTGTACGGAATATATTTTGATTCTTTTTCCCCAGTATCCTCACTTCCCATCCACCACTCTTCCCCTCCTTACTTATAAAAGCTTTATTTCTATTTTTTCCTTCTATTGTTTTCCCTCCTTCCTTTCCCCCTCCCCCATCCATTGCTCCTTTTCCTATTTGAGCATTTTCTTCCTGTTTCCCAATATCTATTATTCATTTTGGTCCTTATTTACCTTTTTGGTTTCTCATGCCAGAGAAACAATGTGATATTTAAACATGTGTTCAATTTATTTTACTGAAGGGTAGTCTCAAGGTGCACGTATTTACCTAGAAATGTCTCAGATTTATCCTTCTTTGTGGCACAGTAGCATTCCATTGTATTAGGAAAAAAATGACTGCTGGGCATGGTGGTACGTGTAATCCCAGCACTGGGAGGCTGGAGCAAGAGGATCGCCAGGAGTTCAAGGCCAGCCTAGACTACATAGTGAGTCCAAGGCCAGCCTGAACTGCAGAGTGAGATCTTGTCTCAAAAAAACAAAAACAAAAAGCCCATCTTCTTTATCCATTCATCCATTGATGGGCATTTGGACTGTTTCCAAGATTTAGCTATTGCAAACTGTGCTGCTATAAACATGGGTGTGCATATATCACCATGGTATGATGTTTTTAATTCTTTCAGGAAGATACTGAGAAGGGGAACAGGTGGGACAAATGCAACCTCTAGTTTTAGTTTTTTAAGGAATCTCCATGCTAATTTCCATAGTGGTTGTACCAGTCTGCATTCCCACTAACAGAGGAGAAGGGTTTCTTTTTTCCCACAGCCCTGCTAGCATTTATTGGTTGATTTCTTGACAACAGCCATTCTTTCTGGAGTGAGGTGGAATTTCAGTGTTGTTTTAATTTGCATCTCTCATATAATTTTCCTGTTGTTGGTTCCCTTTCATTCTCCTCTATTTTTTGTTTTGTTTATTTATTATTATTATTATTATTATTATTATTTGCCTTGCCTGGTGGGTTCATTCTGTTGGGGTTCATAGAATTTTAGACTTTGCTATCTCTTTCTAGAATATCCTTCAGAACATTTTGGAGTGCTGGTTTGGTGGTTATGAATTTTTTCAGGTGTTCTTTGTCATGGAAATATCTTGTTTCTCCCTCAATTTTGAAAGATAGTTTTGCAGTGTACATCAATCTGGGTTGGAGTTTTTTGTTTTTTAGGGCTTGAAATACTTTGATCCAAGATTTCTTTGGCTTATGGGTTTATGTTGAGAAGTCTGCTGTGATTCTGATGGGCTTTCCTTTACAGGTGTTTTGTTTCTTTTCTCTAATTGTTTTTCATATTCTGTTCTTGTTTTGAATTTCTGGAATCTTGACTATTATATGCCTTGGTGTAGATTTTTGTCATCATAGCTAATTAAACTTCTATATGTCTCACTTATATGTATGTCAATTTTTTTTCATGCTTCAAAAGTTTTCTGCCATTACTTCTGTATTTTGTAATTTTATTTTAAAGATAACAAAATCCAACAAAACATAACAGACCAAAGTCAATCAAAACAAAAGAGTAGAACTGGTACAGAAATTCAAAGCAAGATACTAGGAAAACAATAGCTACTATAGTATATTTTGTTATCTTCACAGTAGTTGACCATTCCATCAGGTATAGTAAAATCAAACCAAAAACAAAACAGAATAAAACCAATAAAAACAATATAAAATAAAGCAAAAAATAAAATTAATCAAAATAAAGCAAAACAGTGAGAATAATATTGGGCCTCAAAGACAAGATAGAAGGGTATCCCCCATATTTGCCACATTGCATACTGTCATCTTCCCAAGAGATGTTCAGACTGCCGGCCCCAGGCCTGCAAAATCAACCAAACAATACAAGCATTTAGTTGCTTCATGTACCTTAGTTGCTATGAACTTATCTGGTCCTCTGAACCAGCAGATTGCTTAAGGGGAGGGGCTGTCCTTGATTCTTAGCCTATGTAGTGGTAGGCTTACAGGAGACACATATCTTTCTCTTCCTGGAGTCTGTGCCAGTTGTGCACCACTCACCAGGAAGGCAGGCTAGTTGTCTTCTGGTTCAAACCTCCCTGACCCAACATCCATTACTTCTGTGAACACGTTTTTTTATGTCATTTGCGCCATCTCCTGCTTTCTCATTGACTCTAATCAATCTTATCTTATTCTTCTTCGTATCATCTAGCTGCTCTTGGATTGATTTTTTGTGGTCCCTTGCTATTTTTAGCAAATCTTTCTTTTCATCATCGCTAACTGCAAACCTGTCTTCTGACCTGATATTCTGTCCTTACATTAGTTCATTCTGCTGCACATACTGTCAACAGAATTTTTAGCATCCTGGATGTCAATCTATTTCATGGATTCTGTTTCTTTCCTATGTTGGGGATTCATGGTTTCCATCATTTTCCTAAGCTCCTCTATTTTTTTAAATCTGCATCTACTCTAGATTCACTAACCATGTGTCTTGGTTACTTTTCTCTCATTGCTAGGACAAAATATCAGAAACCCAAAATGAAGGAAGGAAAGGTTTATTTAGCTCACTGTTTGTGGAGGTTTCAGTCCATAATCCATTGGCTCCAAGGCAGGGTGGCATGGCACTGGGGCAACACTTCAAGGCAGGAACCAGCAAAAGCAGCCAGGACAAATGAGGGGAGAACAAGCCTCTTCTCCTCCCTTATATTTCAAGCAGGATACACCCACCCCAGGGCAGGTATAGCACTCACACCACCTCTGTGCCGTCATTTTGCACAGGCTGAAGATATTTACAAAGTAAGGATCCTGGCTCCTTGCTCAGTCTCCTAGTTAAATTTCTAAACTTCTCAAGTTGACACAATATATCAACCATAACACCATGTCTTTCCTTATGGTCATCCTCTCTTTAGTTATATGAAAAATTATTTCTAATTTGATTTTTCCTAGAACCTCATCAGCCTACTTTGTTCTTTCACTGTTACTGTTTCAAAGTGTTCAGATGGATGAATTCAAATCATTCCACTTTACTAACCACTAGGTTTGACCAGGGTGAGCTGAAAGTCTGAGGTTTCATCTTGCTTCCATGTCTTCCCATTTTCTTTTTTCTTTCTCAGTTGAGTTTCTGTGCTCATGCTTATAAATTGCTTATGGTAGGCAGCTTTAGTACTAATATTAAGAACTCCTTAGGAAATGACTATCCCTGAGAGATATCTTCCAGGTATATCTGGCTTTTGGTTTTTGAGTCCGTTGTAAGATCCTGTCTCTTCAATTTATTGGGAATGAGAAGTTGCTGCTTATTTTGCCTATCCTCTGGTTATTTGGCACTGGCCTATGGTATTGTTTATGACCCTCAGACAATCTCACTCTTGGTATACAAGGAAGAATAACTAAAACAACTGCATCACTTGGCTAAAGTAGTACAATCAGTAATAATAATAGCATCAAGGGCAGCCTAGAAAATGACAAACTGTGGTAACTATTAACCTTTAACCATAAAAACAAGATTTTTAGTTGTATAAAAAAATCTAAAACAAGCCAAAAAGTTGTAAATATTCCTTCAATAGAGTGATTTAGCCCTCAGGGAAGAAAATTTAAAAAGAGTAAGAAGAAAGAATAGAGACATAGAAGGAGAGAAAGAGATTAGAAGCAAGGCTGAAGGACAAAGGAAGATTATGCAAGCTGTGGGAAAATGATTAAAAAGATAGGAGGAAAGAAAAGAAGGAAGAAACAGAAACAAGAACAGAATAAAACAACAACAAACTAAAAATAATGTTCATACTCATATAAAAACAAGAACAGGACTGGGCATGGTGGCACACACTTACAATTTCAGCACTCAGGAGGCTAAGGCAGGAGGATTGCTGCGAGTTCAAGTCCAGCCTTGGCTACAAGTGAGTTCAAAGCCATCATGAACTGGGTAGTTAAACCCTGTCTCAAAAAGACAAAAACAAAGACAAACAAGCAAGCAGGAAAAAAATACATATAAAAGAAGGAAAAAATACCCACTTCAGGGTGTGTCTCTGTTGTTGCTGGTAGATAAAGGGGGCAGACAGAGCCCAGATCCATGTTGGTCGGTCCTATCAAGCCTGCAATAGAATTACAGCAAGGTGTTGGGTAATCTCAGCAAGCCTGTGCTTTCAAGTCCATGGAAGTTCAGGGTCACCTTGGTTTCTGGCCAGGAGGCTGGGACCTGAGTTGTTTAGCCTAAAATGCTCCAGGTGCCTCTTGATGATTTGAACTAGGCTCCCTGACCCTGGATTTCTTCCATGGCTCTCTGCCTTCCTTGACATTGGGACCTCCAACATGAGGCCAACCTACATGGCTCCTCTGATTTCCAGGTTCAGCTGGGCCCTTTCCAAAATGGCAACTAGCCAGTCACCCTTTCCTGGGGATGTCAGAACCCAAATCACTCACGAGCCACTGCAGTCCTCTATGTCCACTACTCTCTTCTACTGGTGTGTTTCTCCATGGAGGCTTCTAAAGTCACCTGTAGTTGCTGTGTCTCAGTAGGTTCAAGCCACCTCTCTCATGCCATGAGCTGGGACTCAGAGAAAGTGTTGTTTGTCACCTCCCTCTTCTGTGTTGAGATGCCTCTCTTCACTCGCTCCATGGGCTCTAGTTTTTGCTTCAGATCCTTGCTGGATCCCAGGACCACTTTTCTCCTTCTCTTTGCCACATTGCTATATTTCAGCATCTGGACTCCAAATCTCAGAGAGGGTGATTTTCTGCTATTCACCACTGTGCCATTTTCCTGGAAGTCCTGAAGGGGTTAATTTTTTAAAATTCTTCATATATCTTGTTGTTTAGTCTATCAGAAGATTAGCTAGCAAAAATGTTTTCCCATTCTGTATGTTTTTTTCCACTCTGTTGTTTCCTTTGCCATGCAGAAGATTTTTAATTTGATGTAATCCCATTTACTGATTCTGGATAATATTTCCTATGCTTTTGAAAAAAAGATTTTTTTTTTTTACTAGAGATCAAACTCAGGACCTTGCATTTGCCAGGCAGGCGCTGTGCTGCTGAGCTATATCACCGGCCTGCTTTTGGAATTCTATTCAGGAAGTCTTTGCTTTTGTGTATGGCCTCAAGTATTTCTCAGATGCTATCTTCCATCAGTTTCAATCTTTCTGGTTTTATGTCTATATCTTTGATCCATTTTTATTTGATTTGAGTGCAGCTAGATAGAAATCTAGTGTAATGAACCAGATAGAAATCTAGTTCAATCTTCTACAAGCAAATATCCAGGTTTTTCCAGAATCATTTGTTGAAGAGGCAATCTTTTCTCCAACGTGTGTTTTCGACCATTTTTTTCAATGATTAGATGGCTGTGGATATATCGGGTTGTTTCTGTTTTTTGTTCTAATTTTTTTGGTCTATGTGGTGTGTGTGTGTATGTGTGTGCGTGTGTGTGTATTTGCAAGTACCATGTTGCTTTTGCTACTACAACCTTGTTGTATAACATAAAATCTAATATTTTGATGTTTCCAGCCTTTCTTTTTGCTCAGGATTGCCTTAGTTATTCTTGATCTTTTCTGATTCCATATGAGTTTTAGGATTGTATTGCTAGATCCGTGAAGTTTTTTATTTTGGTATTTTAACAATAATTGTATTAAATCTGTAGACAACTTTTGGTAATGTGGCCATTTTAACAATATTAATTCCAGCACGTGGGAGGTAGAGGCAGGAGGAGCGTTGTGAGTTCGAGGCCATCTTGGGCTACAATGTGAGCATAAGACTGGCCTGAGCTACATAGTGCGACCCTGCCTCAAAAAACTAGGGTCTGGAGTTTGGCTCAGTGGCTTAAGCACCTGTCTGGCAGGCACGAGGTCATGAGTTCAATCCCTGGTGCTGCAAAAAAAAAAAAAAAGAAAGAAAGAAAGAAAAAGAAAAAAGAATATTAATTCTGCTGATCCAAGGACAAAGGATATCTTTCCATTTTCTATTGACCTCTTGTTTCTTTCCTCAGAGTTCTGCAATTTTCATTATAAAAGTTTTTCACCTCCCTAGGTTGATTAGGTTGGTTAGGTTGATTCCTAGGCATTCATTTTCTTAAGCTATTGTGGATAGAATTGTTTTCCTGACATTTTTCTCATTAGGTTCATTATTGGGTACAAGAACACTATTGATTTTGTGTGTTGATTTCGTATCCTGGCCCATGCCCATTTTAACAAAAGATGCAGGTGACTTGCTACACATCTACGGTGCCCTTATTTTCATCTGCCCTGCTACTTAATAGTGCACAACTTCAGTTAGACCTGAGAGACAAAGGTGGCTTTGTCCACGTGGTTAGGCCAGCGAGGAGGCCTAGAGCATTAGTGAAAAAAGCCCTGTGATGCTGTCAGTTAGCAATGTATGAGTCTCTGTGAAATGGATTGAACCTTTTTTAGTAGATTAAATTTGGATTTGACATGTGGTTTCAAGAGTAGTGCACAGTGATGAACAGCTCACGAGCAAATAGAGGATAAGGGCACTGCAGGTGTTGGCAAGGTTATCTGAGCAATAATTTATTAAAATGCTTATGATCCTGTTTACTGGTGTATGTTCAGAAAAGGTAACGACAAGTTTTGAAATGTGAACTAGTTGCAAAACTGGTTCTGAATTTAAGTGGCTATGTCAGCTTAGAGGAACCAAGGGCTCTGGATGGGTGTTTCTGGAAAGTCTTACAGTTTGGGGCCCTAAGGAGAAGTTTTGGGAGTATCTGCATCAGTCATGCAAGGCAGAGACTGTGAATCTGGTAGGAGTTCATCCTCGTGACCTGCCTATCATCATTTCAAAGGTTTAAATGGTAAAAAAAAAAAAAAAAAAAAAAAAAAAAAGTTGTTAAACTTGTCCCCTTGAAACTGATAAGACTGCCTCAGGGATGCACACTCTAGTAGAATCTGAAGTAGGTAAACTGGTATTTAAAAGTTTTTAACTTTGCTGACAGTTAAAGAAGTGACCAGGAAAATGTTACAGAGTGACACTTGGTGTCTGCTAAATAAACACAAATAAGAAAAATATAAGCCTTAATGCTGAGAAAATAACTAGAGTCATGCACTAACTGGTAGATTTGAAAATTGGTTGGAATATTTTGGGGTGGAAAAATGCAGTGTAATGACTGTCATAAAATATGACCCAGGGATCACATTCCTATTAATTTAGAGTATCGAATAAGGTAAATGCAAAACTCTGTATGTTTAAATGTATCTATAATATCAACATTTCAAACAGCTGTAACAGAAAAAATGTCTAGAGAAGTAGTTAATCAATTTCTGATAATTTAACTCAAAGGAATATTATAAACAATTAGAATTATAAATATTAAATATATAATATAAAAATGGTGTATAAAATATATGTAAAAAATGAACGTAGAGTTATGCATATTCTGTTATTGCAACTCTCTAAAAGCTCAGTAGAAGTATAGATAAAAACTGGAAGAAGCCTTAGAAAAAATAAATGGTGGTATTTATATGATATGATTATGTGTGTCTTTAAATCACAAATAATAAAGTACCAAGGAGAAAAATCTCTATAAGGGAAATCTAACAAGTAAGATTTCTGAACATTCAAAGCCAGTGAAATGAGATGGCAGTAGAAAAAACAATTCAAAACCTTTATCCTGATCAATTGTGAAACGGCTCTGAAATTTCTTTCCTCTATAAAAGCACTGTGGTTTAAAATATTAGAAAGAGCAATGATGATTTTGAGACTTATTTAGAAGATAAAAGGTTCTATTAAATATTAATTTAGAAAACTCAAGACATCAGAAAAGGCTGTCTGGTGCTTTGTTTTGAAAAATAGATGATAAACTTATTTACCGTGATATGATTCATACCTAAACCCTTTGTGGAGATAAGTTCACATTTTAGAGGCTCTAGAATCTCTTAGTAATTTTGGAGGATATAGCCCAAACATTCAGCTTAATGCTCAGAGTTAGTTTTTATGAGAGTTTGCCCTGGGGGGTCCCTCCCAAACCCAACCTGCCACACCTCAGGAAATCTACCTGATGTGGGATCACCATACAGAGACCAGCCCTGTGCATCCTTCCCAAAATGACTTGCAAGAGTGGCAGAGTACCTTAGGGATCTCGCATATCTGAGGTAATGGTTATGGGGAGTGTGGTAGAGGGCATCCCTTGGCACTTTGGTGATGTTTCAAAATAGGAAATGCAGCAGTAAAATGTGTTTAGGGCTGTGAGGGTGCATTCTACCCCACATGCTCCATGCCAACCCTGTAAGGTAGTTCCACAAGTCTCGGGAAGACCCAATTCAAAGGGCATACATGCTGGTCATCTGGTTTTCCATAAGGTTGGCAGTGAGCATAAAAATATCAGCCGCTGGTAGTGAGGCCTTACACAGGTTTATGCAGCAATTATCACTATGCTTATGGCAAGGCTTGCTCTTCACCATCCATCACATCTAACAGTTTTCTTAAGTGTTCCTGCACAAAGCATACCTGTCCTTCAGAGGAACTCCAAAATGCAGAGAAACCACCCATAAGGTGTGATAAGGTCAGGAAGAATCCTGTTCTCCAAACCAGTCAGGGCTGAATGACCCAAATTTGGCACACCCAGGAACAAGAAAGGGTGCATCAAGGACACAACAGTACTCTTGTGTTTTCCAGGGTAATTCTCTGCTGTGCATGCCCAATGTGCTCAAGCTGTACTTGGAGAATGGACAGACCAAAGCTTTCAAGTTTGAGGAAAACACAACTGTGAAGGTATTAAAAATAAACTTGAACCTCTTTCCCATGAGAATTTGCTGGCTCCAAGAACCCCAGGCTTCTTCCCCTGCATCTGCCTTGATGGTCTCATAGCCACCATGGTCTGAGTAGCCAAATATTGTATTGCCTCATTTCATTACACAACCCCAAGCAGGATAGTTTTTTTAATCATATATTGCAGGAAAGGAAATTAGAATTTAGAGAAGAGCAATGACTTGTCCAAGGTCATGTTACAACTCTTATTCTTCGCCCTTAACCACCAGGCTTTCCTACCCCTTGTCTGTGGCTCTACCTGCTGCACAATGACTAGAGCAGCTAAATTCCAGATAAGATGCATGGACAACCTGGGCACCTGCATATTCTGTTCTGCTTTGAAATCTGTTCACCTTGTACTTCACAAGTTCCCTGCTTGAAATGCTCTTATGGGGTTTGGGGAACTTGGTAAAGTATAATCTGTCTTTGGGAGCTTGCAGTCTATTGAAGGAGGGTAGACATTCCAGGAACTCACAGTAGTCCAGGGCAGGACGAAGTAAAGGCTGTAATGAGAAACGAGGAAAGTGCTATGTGTGTGATACAACGCACTGTATCTTCCATGCTGTCAGGACATCATCCAGGGCTTGAGAAAGAAGCCTCACCTGTGCTGAGCTGTGAAAAGCATCTGAGATGTTAACAAAGGCAGGCAGGTACAGGATGGTTGTAGGAATAGGTACACATCAATCCAAGAGAGTTGTATGAAGTTACACTTAGAGCTAGGAAAATGGGCATTGAAATAGCAAACATCCAGCAAGAGCATAGGCTGGGAGAGGCTGCCAATAGTCTGTAGTGCTAGGCAGCAAAATTTATATTTCATTCATAGATAAGATGAGATCACCAGTACTTGAACAAGTGAAAAAATGATGTTAGAGGGCCAGGGATTTAGCTCAGTGGCGTAAGTGCCTGCCTGTCAGGCGCAAGGTCCTGAATTCGATCCCTGGTACAAAAAAAAAAAAAAAAATGATGTTAGAGTGAGGTTACAGAGAACAAGTAGACCAATTAAACTTGTGAAAATATTAAAATTCACATAATAGTAAATAAACATAGAGCCCAGCTTCTCTGGTACTGGGGAAGAAGATTCAGGGAGACTGACACAGATAAAGGTAATAGACAGTATTTATGACACATGCACACATACACACAAAACACACACCTAGTATTTCTTTTTAGCAATTCCTTGGGATGGTCCCAGTGCCCTGTCCTGTTCTTACATATGCATAGCTTAGAGAAAGCCTTTGTAAACAGAAAGCTCAAAGCCCAGAGAAGAAACAAAGGGGGAAGTAGATTTATGTGTTGATAGTGTGACAGGCACTTTCATGGGCGCATCCTTGTATGTTATGTTATTTAATGTCCCAATAACCTTGTGAAGTGACTAGTGTTATACCCACTTTGCAGATGGGAAAACAGGCCCAAGAGGTTGCAAACTTGCTAAGGTCTGCTAGCTCATAACTAACTTCAAATTTGGTCTATTTTTAAACTCCACTGGCACTTGCTACTCTGCCATTCTACATAAAAAGGAAAATTTTACAAGTGAATTAAACAAGAGCTCTACCTCTGTCATCCTTGACCAAAGTAAATTGGAATGGAAGGAGTGATTTATTTAAAGGCCCAAAACACTTTAAGGTGATTTATAATAAAAAGTCTATATCACTGAGAAATTAAACCCAAGAAGATGGAAGTTAATGACTACTTAGCCAGTATAATACTGGCTAATCTTATCTGTAGTAGCCTTTTTTTCTTTTTGGTACTGGGGAATTAAACCCAGGACTTCATAGTGAGCAACATCTCCAACTCTTCTTAAATTTTTAAATTTTTTCTTGAGGCAGGATCTCACTACATTTTCCAGGCTGATCTTGAACTTGTGACCCTCCTTCCTCAACTTCCCATGGTGCTAGGATTACAGGTGGCCAAACCTTATAAAGTAAATATTTTAGTTCTTTATGAAAGAGAGAAAAGCAGCTTTAAACAAATCTTAGAGGTTAAAAAAAAATCATTGTCAGTTCATCAGTGAACTGACTCCTTTTTCCTTGCTAAGAAAAAAATGCTTCTTGTATCAGAAAACCCTTTTCTGAATCAAAGAAAATAATATCATTTGAGCATTTACTGATACATTTTTTGTACCAGGCATTTTGGTATCTCTTGGCTTTCGGTGGTATGAAATGAATCGCCCAGTATCACATCTTTAGGAAGTCTAGAGAGTTGGGATGGGGCTAAGGAGGACAGCTTACTAGGAAACAAGGTTCAATATGATTAGGACCATGAAAGTGAGACAGAAATGATATGGTATGGACTCAGGGGAGAGACAGCTTCCAGCTGGGTGGCAAGGAAAGGTCTCCAGAGAACAGTGACCTACATGGCAGACCTGGGAAGAAGAATGGATGTTTGATAGAAATGGGCCAGGAATGGTATGAAGGTGGGATCCAGGTATGGAGAACAGCACCAACAAAGACCCAGAGATGAACAAATTCAGCAAGTATATGTTTGCTAGCAGAGTGCACTGGGAGAAAGGACAGACAATATAGTGAGAGGAGTGGGATGTCACTTGATTTTGAGAGTCTTAAATATTAAGCTGAAGAGTAAGGAGTTTGACCGGTGAGCCATGGGAAGCCACTGAATGTTCTTAAGCATGGGAGAACATAGCAGATACAAGGCTTAGATAAATTCCTATAGATTGGGATTCAGCAAACTTTAAAAGACCTGACAGTAAATGTTCTAGGGGTTTTTTTGGCCCATGGTTTCCTTTACAGTTATTTACCTGCCATTGTAGCAAATGGGCATGTTTCCTTGGGAGTTTTGTTACAAAATAGGCAGTGAGCTGGGCCCTGAGCTATAGTTTGCCAACCCATGCTCTAGATAAGAAGTGGACAGATGGGTGGTAAAAAAAGGCCCATAGGATATCATTCTACAAAACCAGGAGAAATATGTGAACTCAAGCCAAGGTAAATGTGGGAGAATGGAGAAAGGGATATAGTCAGGAGACAGGCTTTCTATCATGACCTGGAACACAGTAGGTTCTTCAGAAGCAGATAGACCTCAGGACTTAATCATTTGTTAGTTATGGTGAGTAGTGGAACCAAAAAGAGAAAAGATTCAGAATTAGGAGCCACAAGGAACAGATAACCCCTAATTATTTGGGATCACTAAATGTGAGGTTCTGGCAGAACTTCTATAATGAATCAATGGTAATTATTCATTAATGAGAGTTATAAATGAAAATTTGTCCAGGGATACACAGCTGGTATTAGATCTAGAACCCATTCACTTAACTTTGCTACACAGTCTTTTACTAAGAAATATTAAAAATTAATATGAAACAGTGATGAAGATAATAAATATGGCCCTGGGACAGAGAATAATAGGAACAATGACACTTAGATACAGTGGCCAGAGAAGACCTCTCTGACACTTAAAGGGTGAGAAACAGCCATGTGTAGTGGGAAAAGTGGGCAGGGCAGAGGGAACAGCATGTGTGAGTGCCCCAAGGCTTTCACGATGACTGAGGGCTGCTGAAGTGGACCAGGAGAAGTGTGGCCTGGTAACTAGCATGCACCAGCACAGCATTAATTATCATTCATCCTTCCAGCCACCTGGAGAAAGTGGACATCCTTATCCTCCTTTCTTTTCATAAAGGAATAGTCTGAGATCGGAAATGTAGGTCGGTTTCAAACATCAGGTCTATGGTTAGACTCAGTCCAGAAAGCAGTTGTCAGTGCAGACCGGGAACTCCAAAGAGAGGATGAATCTGGACAATGAGGATAGAACAGAAGCTCCTACTTGTGATTTCCACTTTCCAAGTAGTGTAAGAGCAGTTGGCCACTGAGTAGCCCTGGATCCCAGCAGTGCAGGGAGTAGTGGTGCAAAGCATGAGAGGCTGGAACCCTGCCTGAGTTCACCGTGAACCCAACAGCACAAGCTTTTCCCTTTTGAGGGGCAGTGAGAAGGCCAGGAAAGGCCACTCTGGGTGACTCTGCACTCTCTGTGTCTGCTAGGACATCATCCTCACAGTGAAGGAGAAGCTGTCAATACGTAGTATTGAGTACTTTGGACTGGCCCTAGAAGAGCAGTACAACATCTCCCGGCTGCACCTGCTGCACGAGGAGGAACTCATTCAGCAGGTAGGGAGGGCAACACCTGCTCTGGGGAGGCATGAACAGGTCTGACTCAGACCTCGGCCGGAATCTTTGGGGGCAGGGCTCAGCACATGTGCAGGCTTGATGTACTTTCTTCCACCTCAGTAGACACAAAGTTTACTCAGTTTGGGGCTAACAGGTTGGGGATTAGCCCTATTTTTCATCTGCTCCTGTGAGGTAGGAAGGGCACAGATTTAAGATTCCTGTTTTGCAGATGTGAAAGTAGAGGCTAGAGAGACAAGATGATTTTCTCAAAGTAACACAGCTAACATAGCCCTGATCTTTTGCACCAGCTGCCTTTGTGCTGTGATGGAAGCACTGGTTGCTTTTTTGTGTTCTTTTTTGTAGGACTTACCTTCTGAGATGGCTCCTGATGGCAGCATAGGGCAAGCACAGCCAGTTCATCTGCACCACTAAATCATTCAGCTGTTCAGTAATTTGCTGTACCAACTTTTTAAAGCCAAACACGGGTCAGCTCAACAAATCCTTTCTGGATATGTGGCTTTACAAACATGGGTAGGAGTTCAATAGTAAGAAAGGACAAAGAAGCTTTAATCCAGGGAACAGCATGAGGAAAGCATGACCTCAGGGAAGACACTCTAAGCATTCATCTCTACCTATGATCCCCAAATACCCACCTATTAGGTTTTTTGCTTGAAAACTCTTTTTCAAATTACTTGTATTGCATTTGCATTGAGAAAGAAAATAAAGTTAAATCCCTAAGATAATTTAAGTTTTTAAAAAATGTGAAGTAGTATGTAAACTATATATTATTTGTACAAATGGAACTCTTCACATCTATCGAAGTACATATATGAATAGACTGCTTCTTGGAGCGCACTTAGGAAACTTCAGATGGGTTTCCTCTGGAAAAGGGAAAGGGGAAACAAGTCAGTGGGAAATATCACTCTTTTGAACTGTTTACATTTTATCCCCATGGGAAATAAAGACCAGGAACAAAGGTCTACAGCTGTCTTAGAAATTGCTAAAGTAGAAACTGGGGACTATCTTTCATTGTCTTTTTCCTTTTCAAAGTTGTTTTGTGGGATCAAAGGCTGCAAGGTCAAAGGCATCTGGAACATTAACAGTATCTTCTGTCCTCTTTACCTATGGCAGGTGGTGAAAAGGGAGGAGTCACATGACTCCCGCTGCCTCTTCAGGGTGTGTTTTGTCCCCAAAGATCCCCTGGACCTTCTGAAAGAAGATCCTGTGGCTTTTGAATACCTCTACCTGCAGGTGACTGGGTCTGTGCTTACTGAAATAACAGTTGTGTCTTCAAAGATGGCATGTGGAGTTATTCTGAACATGAGCTCATGGCAATTAAACACCCCCTGGCAGGAATTATCTTTTTCTGAAGAACAGGACTAATTATTTCTCAGAGTTTCTTTTCCTGTTCCTGAGTTGTTGCAGTGGGAGATATTCAGTATAATAATGGAATTTAGGTTCAATTCTCAATGTGAATGATACATTTTCTAATACCATTTAAGGATTGTTATTATTTCTGTTTTTATTGCTAAAAGGGCTTTAGTGCTTCAAAGCCTCATTTCAGAGACGATGATACTGAGTCTTGGAAAGGTCATGTAGTTTGTCTGGATCACCCACTTAGTAACAAAGCCAAATTCTAGTTTCTTAACCCCTCACCAAGTCTTCTCTACTCTACCTCCCTAGGCAAGATTTATTATGTCATTTTTATTTGGATGAAAATAGTCCTTTGGGAGGTATAACCTTTCTACAGAGACAGTCACCTGGGCTAGGGGGATTGACTCACCTGAAGTCTTACAAAAAATAATAAAAGCAATGACACTATCAGTGCTTTATATTTTTATACTACTGTGTGCCTTGTACCTGCTTTCATAGGCTTTATCTTGCTTAAAGTTTGCAGAAACTATTTTAGGTAGATTCAACTATCTATTTAGTGATGGAAGACACCAGTACTCAGAGTAATTTAACCATGTCACACAACCAAGAACTGCCAGAGACAGGCCTCAAAGCTGAGCTGTTGGTCCTGCTGCCTTTCACCTGAGAGAACTAGCAGATGCAGTATACCTGTTCTTGTTTCCCAACTCCTCTACTTGATTTCTTCTAGAGCTGCAGTGACGTGCTTCAGGAGCGCTTTGCTGTGGAAATGAAATGCAGCTCTGCACTCCGGCTTGCAGCCCTACATATCCAGGAGCGGATCTATGCATGTGCCCAGCCACAGAAAATCTCTTTGAAGTACATAGAGTGAGTGGCTGGGGACAGCAGCTGCGCTGCATTTGTGACTCTGCTGGCCTCTGGCCGAGATGGTCAGACTCCACAGGAAGCTGATATTCATCCCCTCCACTCCCCATACCCATCTGTCCTTGTCTTTTCATCCATTTCCCTCTCCATCTTTTTCCACCTGGCTTGGTTCCCCCCAGATGTCAGAACCTGGCTGCTCCTTCCGGGGCAGAAGCCAACTCCAGCTGGAATGACATAGGATCCCCTTGTAATTTCCCAGCCCCTAGGAGGCTATCTTGGGCATTAGTTGGCAACTTCAGTGTTAAGCTTTCCTAAGGGCAGGAATGCCTTGAAAATTTATTCTTTTTACATATATGAACCAATTCCTGTTACATTAAACCCCATTCAGGGTAGTGTCAAGTTCTAGGATGCCAACATCTCTTCATTTTGAGCTTAGAATTGATTTGAGTGTTACCACTCAGGTTTGCCAAGCCCCTCTCCAAATCTCAGCTGTATCCTACCTAGGCATCAAAATCATATGAGGAATCATATTTTTAAAATAATAGATCCCTCGTCCTTCTCCTGATGTACCATGTCATATTAGTTGGGAGTGGGATCTGAGATGCTGTGTGTGTGTGTGCATGCATGCATGCGTGTATGTGTGTTTCAAACCCAGAAACCCAGGGCACTTTACCACTGAGTTACACACCTAGCCCTGATGATGATGATGATGGTGATGATGATGAGTGGTGAACCCAGGGCCTTTGCACTGAGCTACATCCCCAATCTTTTTTTACTGCTTTAAATTTTGAGACAGGGTCTCACAAAGTTGTCAAAGCTTGCCTCAAACTTGGAATCATTTTGTCTCAGCATCCTGTCTACCTGGGATTACAGGTATGCACTGGTTTTGAGATGCTATATTTTTAACAAGTTTGTGGAGACTTTTGAGGCTGCTAGGCTAACACCATTCTGAGGCTTGGCTTTGGAATTTTGTCGGTGCTCTGTGTTGCTCCACAGTTTGTGTTTGAGCAGAGGATGTAGCCCAGTAGTAGAGTGCTTGCCAACCATGTGCCCCAAGTTTGACCTCCAGCACCACAAAACAAAACAAAAGTGTATTACATATATATGATCATATATGCATGTTGTAGTAAAAATGTCAGAGAATTCTTGTCCTCATTAATGAAATATCACACCACACCAGAGTGCTGAATGGGGTTTTATTCTTGAATGACTAGTGGGGTTTTTTAGTTTTGCTTTGTTTTTTGTTTTATTTTGTTTTGTTTTCTGTTTTTGTTGTTTTTGTTTTGTTTCGTACCGGGAATTGAACTCACAACCTTGCAATTGCCAGGCAGGTGCTGTGCTGCTGAGCTATGTCCCCAGTCCCTGTAGTGTTTTTTGTGGAATGTATAATTTGTGTCTATGAGGGAGGATAATAGATAGATGGTTGGATAGTTAGTCCCTATACTGAAATAGAGGCTCACGACTGCTGTATTATAGGACCACTAATACAATACTGAATCAAATGTGATTATGCTCTTTATTAGAGCCAAGTACACTGTAAAAATGGGCCACTTTGTCTGCAATGTTTCATGGCAGGAAAGACTGGGGAATAGAGAACTTTATATCTCCAACTTTACTCCGAAACATGAAAGGCAAAGACATCAAGAAAGCCATTAGTTTCCACATGAAAAGGAACCAAAACTTGCTGGAACCCCGACAGAAGGTAATACAGCTGCTAGGCCCTGCTAGCCCACCCAGCTGTCTATTGTGAAGCCTCAGGGAAAATGTTTCCAACAATTCTTGGATTTTAGGCAAGTGAGTAATTCTGTCCTCAACAATCTTTTTTTATTTTTCAATTTAAGCAACTTATTTCTGCTGCTCAGCTACGTTTAAATTATCTACAGATCCTTGGAGAACTAAAGACATATGGTGGGAAAATCTTTAATGCTACTTTAATGGTATGTATTCAAGAACTCTGAAATCCTATTCCTATATTGGACCTTCTGCAAATCTATGTGTCTTTTATAAATCCTAAAATTCCTGAGGATTCTGCCATATACTAGCATTTGTTTGGGGAACTAAGTATTATGCCACTGGCGAGTATTTGTCATGTCCTTGCTTAGTATTAGTTCAGTGAAAAATGCTAGCGGAGGCTGAACTGAATCAGATGTGACTTCTGCCCTCAAAGATGAATCAAGCTACCCAACAAGATGAAGCAAATCCATGAGAATAGCAGAGGGCTGCTACTGTGGGGTATAAAAACAGACTTAAATGGACTGACTCAGATGGAGTCTAAGAAAAGTAGGCATTAAGGACAGGGAAGAAAGGTGATTGGGGCAGATCTCATTGTAGAGGAAAGACATTTTGGGTAAAGGTGTTGTAAGTGATGCAGCTTTGAATATATGAAGATGAAGAGGAAAAGTTGAGAATCATGAAGGAAACTTAGGAAGTTAGTCTGACTCCAGGCTGAGGCCCTAATTGTTCAGGAGAAGGGAAGAACTAAGAGGTGGGCCTGAGAAGGAACAAGAGGAACAGAAGAGCTCTCTACTCTGTGCCATTCTTCCTCCTGTTCCTTTTTGGAGCCTAGGCCTGGAGTGTGTACTTTTCAGTAGTCAGTGTCTGAGAATGTGGCTTAGGAGAGCTCTCCCCCACTACATAGTCAAAACCCCAGAATTCTATAGCACAGTGCCAATTTACCATTCAAAGGTTATTTTTTTAAATATTAACAAAACTACTTTCAAAGGATGCAGTGTGCCTCTCAGTTATTTTCAGTAATGGATCCATTTAATAAGAGTGCTGACCTAGCAATGTAGACAGGAAAAGTTCAATGTTTTGAAGAAAAGAAAGAGCATTAGGTAACTGGGGAAAAGGGAAAAATAGATGGAGTCTTTGTGTAAATAAGAGGTACAAACAATAGATTGAATCACAGAAACAAGGCTTTAAAGGTACAAGAAAACTTTCTAATATTTTCAAGGGCTAGAGTTCCTGTCCCTAATCTCCCCTGTACCTTTACTGTCTAAAGAAAGATCTGGTAATGGAAAAAGCAGCCAACCACACATAATGGTTCAGGTATTGGCTTGCTGGGTACTGGGAGTTACAAATATAGATAAATGCAACTCTAATATCAGATAACATAACCTAAAATATGAAGCATAAAATAATTACAGTAAGTTGTACATGCTCAGTGCTATCAGAAGCAATGAGGAAGTGGTAATAGGAACAACACAGAGAAAAGGAGCTGTTGTGGTTTAAGAAACCCAACTTAAGAAATCCCTGAAATTTTCTTAAAGCCAAGGAATGGTATTGAAGATTTCTAATTTCCTATAAGGCAGATGCTTTAGGTAAGTAGATAGGTTTTGGTATAAACTTTTAAAGAAGGGTCAGGATTGCAATAGATAATGATGACAGGGAAGAGGCTATATCTATGGAACAGGTTACAGTTCTCTATTGAAAATAGTCCTATATGAGATAAGTTTATTCTTAATTTAGCTTTAGATGGGTCTCAGGCTTGGCAATAGTCCTGGGGAGTAGTAGTAAGAACCTAAAGTAAGAATCACAGAGTTGGCAAAGAGAAATAGTATTTCTTGCATGTGCAATATGTTTTCACTAGCTTCTGAATGGATACTGATTCCTCTTCCACTTTTCTGCAGTTACAGGATAGAGAATCATACATTACCCTTCTTGTTGGAGCCAAGTATGGAATTAGCCAAATTATCAATAGCAAACTCAACATCATGTCCACACTGGCAGAGTTTGCCAGCATCAGCCGTATAGAGCTGATAGAAGAGTCTGAGAAAGTGAGCATGGTCAAAATATATCTTCAGGACATTAAGGTAACAAGGTGGGGATAGATTCTGAAATCCAGCTTCTGGATTTTGGGGCTAAATTATTCTATGATAGTTTATATGAGTTTTAAACAGTAATAAAATTTGATGTTCAACATCTGGTTATAAGAATGGATCGTCCATCTTGTCCTATCAAATGGCAAGTGGTAAACAGGGTACATTACCCTGAGAAGATCCAAAAGAATTTTTTAAGTTTTTTTGTTTATTTATTTGTCTTTGTATAAATGGAACTGGACCATATGCTTTCCTGACACAAATTTTGTTGGATTCAGTAAGTAGATGGAGAACACCAGAGGATTTTTATCACAACTATGGGACCAGAATGGCTACCCAAGGGTTTTAAGTGGTAGAATTTAAAGTGGATAAATAATTTAAGGTACCTCCTGAGCCTCTCTAGAAGACTCTACACTTATCTTTCCTTCCCTTGATTTAACCCAACATGCTCAGAATGATGTTTTATTCTTCATATCTCTCTTTTCCTTGTTTTGCATTTGTTTCTTTTGCTTTTCTAAGTCAGGTCTTGAAAGGATCTCATTGTATGAAAGAGCAGAGTGGGAGGGCTGAGTGGGACTGCAGCCTAGGTTATAAGTTAGAGAGGAAGGAGAAACTACAGATTTGTCCATGTGTGGGTGTGTATGGATCTTAGCATGTGTGATTGCCTATGTATATTCACATATGATCATTGAGATCCTTACATATGAGAATATGGGGCATAACAAGGCCTATTTGTGGACCATGGCCAGATTTCTTTGTAGTCTTTCTTCAGCCGCACAAGGCCTTGTCCTTTGGACCTTTATAAACAGAAAAGTTCTCCTTGCTTTCAAAGGTTCTAACATTGCTGCTGGAATCCAACAGTGCAAAAGATCTATCCTGCCTGATTGCTGGGTACTACAGGCTGTTTGTCAACCCAGTTACCTCCATTTTCCTCTGGCCTGGAACTAGACAAGTACACCGGGTGTCTGCTGAAGAAGGTGAGGCACCAGCTCTTTTCCCAATAAGGACAGACCCATCTCACTGGTCTCAGAGGGAAAAGCAGGCTGGAGACAAATGGTGAATAAAGTTGAGCCAAGACTTCAGTTAAAATAGATGAGAGATGTTTCCCCATTTATTTCCAAGGAAAGTGTTGTTCTTTCTTAAATACTAAAGCAGCTTTCTTTGAATTTGAAATTTTCCTAAAGCCAAGAAATACTGTTGAAGATCTCTGATTCCCGGTAGTATTTTCTAAAATTATCTCTAAAATCCGCTGTATTTTATCATCATTTCTCAGTAAAGAGAGATGTAACACATGTTCAAAAAAAAAAAATTAACTGATTCTCTTCCATGCCTCTGTGCTCTATAACATTCTCTTCAATTTTAATAGAAATCTCAACCTTCCATGTTTAGAAGATAAGGGTACCTAGAGACAAAGGAAACTTAAAATCATGGCATGTGAGGAAAGAAGAAGTGGAGGTTAGGTAGATTCTCAGGCCGACTTCCAGTGTCCATCATCAGGCTTTTGCTTTAGCACTCTTCTATTGATGCAGCATTTTCCCAGTGGTATGTGATAAATGTTTAACAACTGTCTCTATAGGAAGAAAAAACTCTGATTTGAAACAATTGTCTAATTCTGTGGTATAAACATTTCCATCATGGCCAGTTTCAAGCTACCAACATGACACCACTGAACGTAGAGGTGGGAAGAGGTGCTTAATAGCATGCTGTGTAGTGTTTCCTTCATATAAGTAAAATGGAAATAAGTCATCTCAAGAGAACAGATAATAATAAAATAAAATGCCTACCAGGTCATCTGTGGGGAATTGGTTTCAGAACACCCCCAGGTATACCAAAATCTACAGATTTTCAAGTCCCTTCTATAAAATGGCATAGAACTTGTATATAATTTACACATATCCTCCTGTGTGCTTTAAATCATCTCTAAATTACTTATATAGCCAAAACACTATAAATTCTAGGACTGTAGCTGTTAGACTATATTGTTTAGGGAATAAATAAGAAACAAAGTCTGTACATACTCAGCACAGAGGTGGTTTTTTTCCTAAAATATTTTTAGCCCATGAATCTATAGACGTGGGACCCACAGACAGGGAGGACTGATTATAGTTAGGAAGTGATGAGTTTGGGTATTTGTTTTGTTTGTTTTTGTGCCATGTGTTTGTGAATAACAGGTACAGAGTCTGGTCAGGGAGACAGAGTGTGAAAGCAGTCCTGTTGGAAGGTAGTGGCGGGAAGCAATGCTGCCGCTGTTGCTGCTTCAGGACAGGCAGCAGTAGTCAGAGCAAGTGCTTTAGAGGGGGCAGGAGCCGAAATAGATCTTGAAGAACAGGTAACAAAAGCAGATGATCTAGAAGAGGAAAAGTGGAGGCATGACTACAGAGCAAAGTCAGCGTCTGTGAAGAGCTCCGTCTGTGAAGAGCTCTGTGTACAGGTGGAGCCTGGTAGAGAAGGCAGCAGCAGGCAACCAGGTTGCTGAGGAGGGGTTAGGCCATCCTCTGAGGGCTTGTAGCAGGGATGCCAGGGAGGGGTCAGAATCATACTGTGAGAATGGCAACAGACTTTGGTAGAGGGGGTCATGGTCATCCTATGGAGGGGATGACTAGACAGCAGAAGAAGGGTCTGGGCCATCCTGTGATTTGACTAGACTGTGGGTCAGAGCCTTCCTGTGAGAGCCAGTGAAAAGGCTCCTGAGGAGGAAAGCAGATCAAGACCATTCACTGAAAGGGGCAACAAGACTGTACTGTGATAATCTTTTACCCTCATGAGACAGATTTACCTCTTACCTCTAAGTAAGAGAAAATACAAAGATTTCAGCAGGGTAAGTTGTGATCAGAAAAATTTTATGGAAGAATGTCTATAGACCTAGCTCAGTGTCCCACACCCTGCCACCATGAGTCCCTTCTAGGTACCTGCAGCTAGATGATTTTACACTGTCCTGAAAGACCAATAATACCAGGAGATTTCCAAGGCCAGGATTCAGAATGTGTCAACACAGTACACTCAAAGTCCCATAAAAGTATTAAATTCTTAGATCTCTGTCCCTAGTGGTTCAATTTAGTTCATCAAGATAGAGCTGAGGACCTGTTTTGTGTTTTGAATATAATTGCTCTTAGGATTTTGATTCTCAGGACAGAGATGATATTTTGGGAGGAATTTAAGCCTAGGTGAGGCTACCCATGACAGAGGGAAATCCAGTAAAATGCCTAGCACATCTCCATAACTAGATACATCTCCTTAGAAGGAGAGACGGATTAATACTGTCTTCTTAGGTGGCTCAGATAGCTGTGGGACAGGTAGCCTGATGATGTAGAAAGGGCGGGAGGACAAATGGGCATCTACAAGTCCTGGGTGTTGTTTTTAACCCTCAGAATTCCCTGTGTTACAGGCTACGAGTCCAGGGCCTGCAGTGACTCAGAAGAGTCCTCTGAAGTGGACTGTGTGCTGGAGCCTCTCTGTAATAGACACCTGATGAAACTGGGCCCCTGTAGACCACTCATCAAAGAGGAGCAGTCCCCCAAGAACAGTCTCAGACCTGAGGTGGCCAGGAGGTGCCCAAGCACCTGTGGGACCAACAGCACAACAGACAGTGCTGAGTCCGAGGCATCTGATTCAGCCAACACCGAGAGCCGAGGATGCAGGACCAGTGGCTCAAGTGAGTCCATGGATGCCCTGGAAGAAGATGACTTAGATGCCTGTTCCTCTAGCAGGTCTGGTTTCTTCCATTTCAGCTCATCAGACTTCTCAGAGGGTCTTGATTCCAACAGTCAAGAGGAGAAAAACCGGATTGAGACCAATGGCTTCCTCTGTTTGCTGAACCTGGCCCAGAGTGCCAACCCTCAGTACCAGAAGACACAGTGCAACTGGGGACCAGAACTGACCATGGGCACGCTGGACCCAAGGCTGTATGAGGGCAGCCAGACTGACTATTACAGCCTGTGTTCCAGTGTCTCTCCAGCCAGCCACCTGAGCGACAGTTCAGAGAGCACAGCTTCCCGGCATGGGGTTGCACCAGCAGTCTGGGGTCAGCAGGACTGGACTGAGGTACAGCCCAGCTCCACACTGGAAGGCCTGGCCCTGCACCTGCCACTGGCCTTTGAGGATGGCAGCTCAGATGAGGAATATTATGACGCAGCTGACAAGCTCACACCCCCAGACACCCTCTCAGGTGAGCCCTTCTCAGCAGGTCTGCAGCTCACAGGCAGTTCCAAAGGGTCAGGACCAAGCTTGAGAGGAAGACATGAGTAAAATGGGGTCCTTGTTCACTCTTGAGGAGATAGACCTGAATTCCATGGGCCAAATTACTTCTTTAGTACCTGGTTACAGTAGCTCAGGCAGCACCTCTTAAACATGGCTGAGCATCAGGATCACCTGAGAGTACTTGTTTAAAACTAAAGATTCTAGGCTGGAAATATAACTCAATGGCACAGTACCTGCCTGGCAAACATGAGGTCTTGAGTTAGATTCCCAGTACAAAAAAAATAAAATATAAAATAAAATAAGGATACCTCGATGCTAATTTCAGAGATTCTGATTTAGGAGGTCTAAGAAGTGGCCTAGAATTTGATATGTACAGTGAAGCTAGGTTGGAAATAATTGGTTGAGTATCTGAGCCCTCTGATTCTCAAGTAGTAGGCCTGATCCTGACTCATTCCGGCTGACCCTCAAGACTTCTTCACAATAGTGCTTCTCTTCTTGGAAAGATCCATCCAACATGCTTAAACTCCTTATGTCTGTGGCCAAGGGGCAGGGTCCCTGTTTGTCAAAAGAAAGCCCCGTTGGAATACTCACACATGAAATGACAATAACAAAACCAGCAGCAGCTCTCCTTTTTTGAATGCCTGTTAGCACAGGCATTGTGCTAGGCACTAGCACTAATTCATCTATGCTGTGTGGTACCATGTATTGGTACCACAGTACTAACTGACTTGAGTTAATGTGCACATGAAGAAAACATGCCAGAAGGATATAAGAGTTTATGGGTTGAGCTGAGAGTGGTGGCACACTCCTGTAATCCCAGCACTTGGGAGGCTGAGGCAGGAGGACTGTTGCAAATTCAAGACCAACCTGAGCTACAAAGTGAGCCCAAGGCCAGCCTGAATTGCATAGTGAGATCCTGTCTCAAAAAGACAGGAAAAAAAAAAAAAAAAAAAAGAGCTTATGAATTGCTGACAGGCCTCAAGAAGTGGGTTTGTACACAGATGGCAACCAGGCCCGAAGTCTAGGTAACAGAATTCCTCATCCATATTATCAGGATATTGTGGCTGGAAAGCATGACTTATACTTTTATTCTTCATTGTTAATCCATATATTCCTGTTAGAAATCCTGGGGAATTTGCAGCTGACTGACTGGGTCATAGATCTGATCACTTGACTGGCATCAGGGGTCACCTTTATTATTAATTCAGTGATGTAGCCAGGCATGGTAGTGCACACCTTTAATCCCAGCACTGGGGAGGCTGAGGCAGGAGGATCGTTGTGAGTTCGAGACCAGCCTGGGCTACAAAGTGAATTCAAAGCCAGCTTGAACTGCATAGTGAGACCCTGTCTCAAAAAATAGGGCCAGGGATTTAGCTCAGTGGCCTAAGTGCTTCCTGACAGGTGCGAGGTTGTGAGTTCAATCCCAGGTACAAGAAAAAAAAAATTCAGTGATACAACTCACTAGTAGAGTGCTTGTCTAGCATGCATAAGATCCTGGGTTTGATCCCCAGCCCAATCAAAAAATAAGTAATAGCAATGCTAATAATCATAATTGTTATTATTCAAGAAGACAGCCATTGGGGAGATGTAATCCCCTGAAAGGAAATCTGGAATAAATTTCGTGTGACCAAAAGAAAATGAAATAGATCTTGGGCAACCAATAATTGGAAACTATCAAAATTATTATCCCCAGGGCCGGGCGTGGTGGCGCACGCCTTTAATCCCAGCACTTGGGAGGCTGAGGTAGGAGGAGCGTTGTGAGTTCGAGGCAGGCTTGGGCTACAAAGCGAGTGCAAGACTAGTCTAAGCTACACAGTGCAACCCTGCCTCAAAAACCAGGGCCGGGAGTTTGGCTCAGCGGCTTACATGCCTGTCAGGCAGGCATGAGGTTGTGAGTTCAATCCCTGGTGCCGCAAAAAAAAAAAAAAAAAATTATTATCCCCATCTTACAAATGAGGAAATTGAAGAGATCAAAATTTAACCTTCCCCAGGTTACACAGCCCAGCTAGGATTTGAACTCAGACAGATGCAAGTGCTGAGCTCAATCTCTACAGACCTCTTTGTTTTTCTTCTCCTTATATACTTTTTCTTTTATTGCTTTCCAGGGCCTGGACCCATTTCTACCACAAAATCCAGTGCCACAGGTTTACAGAGTCAGGCCAGTGCTTGCATCCCTGAGGATAGCCTGCATCCTGGGCCACATAGAAGAGAGCCGAGCAGAAGGGGAGGGGTGAAGAAGTATGCCAAGACCCTTCGGAAAAGAAGGTCCTTCCTGCAGACTGACTATACCTCTCAGGTCTCCTTTCCCCTGGCGCCATCAACCTCCCTGGAGAGCGTGGATGATGTTTGCTACTATGACAGGGAGCCCTACCTTAGCATCAGTGCAGCCTCCCCAACTGTATCTTCCCTGCAGGACATGCAAGGTGAGCCAGGCCTCCTTGAGACCAAGACTCTGGGGCTGCTGGCTCCCCTGAGGGAGACTAAGAACAAAAATCCAGCCTCTAGGGTCATGGAGATGGAGCCTGAGACCATGGAAACCAAGTCGGTCACCGATTCTCGGGTATCTTCTATCTCTGCCATTCGTCTGCGGATTGACCCCAACAATAAAGAGAATTCTGAGGTTCTCCATTTGTCCACCACTACTGATAGCCCCTCAGCAAGCAGCCTTCACTACCCGAATCCAGCTTCTTCTGGTCCAGAAATTACTCAGACAAAACCTTTCCAAATAATATGTCCACTTCAAGAAGCAGATGTCACTGCTCCCAAAGAACTAACCATAGATCTTAGTGACAACAACTTCCCTCTCTCCAGTGCTGATCCTAACCCAGACAACCCAGACAACCCAGACAACCCAGAGCCACATGATGTCTCTCAAGGAGACACACTGGAGCTGGGAGACATTCAATTGGAAGTGGGATTGGGATCTTTTTTTATAAATCATATACAAGAAACTGGCCCCCAATACACAGAGCCTTTGTTGTCTCCTAGAAACGGGCCTAGAAGTGACGAATATGAAATAAATTCAGGAGAGATGGCCTCCATCTGTACAGAGGAGGAACAACAAAGACAACTATCTTGGGAAAGTGACAGCGAAGTTACAAACAAACATGGTCCCAACTTATTTCAGGAAGAATCTGGGAAGGATTCAGGTGACTCTGAAGGTGATATATCAAATTTTCCACAGGCTCCTGATGTTAGTACTCCAGCTAGTGAAATAATTACCTCCCTCTCCTTGCAGGCTCCTGGAACAGGGACTGAGCAGACCCCACCACATCCCCCCAAAATCCCCCAAGAAGAAGCTCTTGCCCAAGCCTGCCAGACCCAAGATCAAAAACTATTGGCAGAGTTGGATCTAGACCCCAATTTCTTACTTAGGAAGCAGACCATTCCATCTGACTTCCCTCCAGGGGGGGTCAAGGCAGAGCCACTTAGCCATGTCATAGGGGAAGATACAACCTTTACAGACACTCCTCAGCAGGTCCATGTTAATCCTTCTCTGCCAAAACCACTACTGTGTCAAGAGGAGCCAGACATAGAAGCTTCAAACTATTGCTCACTGTCAAAAAGCAACGATGACAGTTCTAGCATTTGCCTCTCTGCTGAGAAACCCTTCCTGTGCTTTGCCCCAAAAAGCCACCCTGAAGTTTCTGCACATCTTAGGAAGGCCATGTCTTTGGGTTTTGCGGGGTTGAACGAGATGGTGGCCCCTGGGATTGGGATGGAGCAGTGCAGCTGCCAGTTCCCCTATGCCACCTGCTTCCGTGGCCTGCAGCCTGAGACAGAAGAAGAAGACAAGAACCCAGAAGCACACCCCCCTGCCCCCCTCACCTCACCACCCTCGGCAGGAACCCGGCTTGCTCTTCCCTGGATGCCTGCCCGGGCCCACAGCTGCAGCACCGCATCCCTGTCAAGAAAAAACCACATCTGGCCAGAGTACTGCTCCAGAGCACTGAGGCAGCTGAAAACCATCCCTGCTGGCACCCCTGAGGGCTTCATCCAACTCCTAGAGAGTTTGCTAGAGCTCCAAGACATTCTAGAAACTTCCTGGGGGAGTGGGCACAAACATCCCCCAGAAAAGTGCACCTGGCACTTTTTGGAAAGCCGGAGCCACCTCTGCATAAGCTCACAGAAGCTCCTGTCAAGCTGTCAGCATGTGATCAGAATGGACCAGTCCCCTGAGGAGATGCAGGGTGCTGTGCGTGACACCTTCCAGCACTTGGTCCAGCTGACTGGCCTGTGCTTCCAGTTCACAGACTGCAGCCGCTGCTCTGCCCGGCACAGGGAAGCAGCTGGGAACCTCAGAGATGTAGTTTACACCTACCACCAGTTTGTAGAGGCTGCAAGATTGACCTGCGAGAGAGGCTACCACGACCTGAGTGTGAAACTCTTGGCCCGTCAGTGCACAGCCCTCACAGCTGCCGTGTTCTGTTTGACCCAGAAGTTCCGGGCATCCACTGCCCTGTAAACGGGGTCCCCTATCCTGAACACTGCCCTAGAAACCCTGTCCAGTCCCCACTCATCCCCATCAGATGTTTACTATATAGAGTATTTAAATAAACTGCTGCTTAGTCTTGGCCTGACTCATATAAGTTTGGGTGAAAAGCATTCACTCAGATTCACTTAACAAACATTTAGTGGATACTTCCTTTGTACCAGGCCTGTTCTAGAAGCTTGGGAATTACAGGCAAATAACATAAACTCCTGACCAGGATGCTCACAGACACTTTGGGTACAGATTAGTAATTGACCATCAGTGAAGTGTGCACCGCAAAAGGAGCATGCCCAGGGCTATGGATGCAAGAGGAAGCTACAGATTTTTTTCCCAAGAAGTCAGGAATGTGGGAGGAAAGGTGGAGGTCACTTAAAAACAGTCTTGGTTGCTCCCAGCACAATTACCAATAACCTTTGCATACAGGAGTAAATACATGTGATATTTTATAGATTCTACCTTCCCCAATTTTGGGCTGCAGTCCCCAGCTCCCAGAGGGCTGGAATTCTTGGCTGCCTCGCTGCAGCAAGCATAGGTTGCCACTAGGTGGCAATAAGTTCCTCAGTTGCAAGGCCACTTTGCTTTATGGGAAATTGCACTCCAGAATCTTGAACCCTGTTTGTTTTAAAATATGTAAAAGGCAAACACTAAAACTCTGAATTATATGTATGTTTTTAAGGACATTAAAGCAAAAGAAATACATTCCATAGCTTTTCAGTAATCTCAGCTGAGCTTGTAATTCCCAGTTAACCCTGGACAAGCTACTTAACCTCTCAGGGTTTTGGTTTTCTCTTATGCAAATAGGGATGCTATTGCAGTTGATAGAACATAAACCCAGGAAAGTCTAATCTGGTAAACTCTGGATAAATGGTAGTAGTAGCCCTCAATTTTTATGGATGCCTTTCCTAGTCTGAAACTTTTCTCTACGTTTTGTCCTCAGGTAGCAGGTAAACTCATATCAAGACTCCTGGGATGCCTTTGCCATGGCTCCTCTGTCTAGGCCAAAGGTGCTTTAGTGGCTCACCTTGGATTACTAGAGGTGACTGAGGAGTCCTTTTGTCCCTCTGGTACTCCTGACCAGTTGTAACTCAGTGCTAACTCTTCTCAGGTAGGGCTTCCTAATTCCTCCCCTTCCCCTAGCACAAGTAGAATCAGGGATAGATGTGTTAAATCACATACCTAAATCTTCTCCAGTCAGAAGGAAAGAGGGAAAAAGATATCCCACCCATTACCCTTTACCAGTTACTTAACTTGTAACAAGTTGGTTAATCAGTACTTGGTTAATCAGGAAGAGATTTAAATTCTTAGAGGAATGCCTCTTTCCACAAAATACTTTGAATAAAAGTTAAGTAAGGCTTTTGAACACACATTTGAAGTGAATTCATGTCAAAAAAGAGGGTAATAGGACACAAATTTTTTTTAATGGTATGATGTTAGACAGAATTTGAAATTTTTGCCAGCAGAAATCTTTAAAGAACTAAATAATTTCTTTATGTGAACACAATGTATATATTCAGAAGTTTAGAGAAGGAGTACAAAATTTCACTCGATCAGGGCTGGAATCCTGGCTATGGCCTGTGTTATAGACACTTCTCTGGGCCTCAGTTTCCCCATCTGTCAGAGGGAAATACCCACTTGATTAGGGATTACAATGTGCCAAATGCCTTCTTTAGATGGTGTGAATACATTTTTTTGACATGACTCATTCTAGGGATTGTTACAAAGTGTACATTCAGCATTTTTGTGAGAAATAGTCATGGAAGGCAGGAAAAAGGCTGAAGCCTCCAGATCAGGCACTCAGATGTGTTTTCCTTTTCTTCTCCTCTCCTAAAGACCATTACCTTTCTTGGATTGCTACTGCATGAAGTTTGTCTTTCTGCAGTTCCCTTGTAGAAGGCTAGGTCCCAGAAGTTGTCAGAACTCCTCATTTCTTGTTGAGAAGTGCAGGGCACTTTGAGACACACAGTCTCATACTGATGAGTTGGATAGGCTGCCTACCCACAATTTAAGAGTCAATGTTTAATAATTAAGAAACTACTGGATACCTACTTCTGTTTTTTCCCTTTTCCACCCACCATTTTATAGACTGATTTAACTTTTTCAACAAACATTTATGGTACAGCCATGCCAGGTGATGCCTGATACAGGATTATGAGTGTAAATAATTGGATGGAAATTCTTTTTTAAAAAATTCCCAGTGGAGGTTAGATGAAATATACAGATAGAATAACAACATTCGATACAGTGTGCTAAGGGCCACCAATGAGAAGGGTGCTGTGAAACCGTTAAGCAAAGAAAAGTCATTTGAGTGGTGAGAAGCAAAAGAGTAATCAGAAGTGATTTTCTATAGTTGGTGGCATTAATTAGAACTACTATGGCAGGAAATATTTATTGAACATCATGTGTCAAGTCTTAGATTTGGTAATTACAATTTGGATGTGTCAAGAAAGTAGAAGAATTATTTATTCTGTCAACAAATATTTACTCTGCAGTGACATTGGAAATACAGCCATACACATGGCAGACACAGTCTCTAGGAACTTAGTAGGAAAGATAGGGAAAAACACATCATTGACCGAGAGGTGATTTTTAAAAACAAAGATGCCAAGACAGGGATGGGATGAGCCAGTCTTACCTAGGGTAGCCAGGAAAGCCCTTTCAGAAGAGGGAGTGTCTGAGCTGAGGCCTAAAGAATCAGAGCCAGGGGCCAGCGATTTAGCTCAGTGGCATAAGTGCCTGCCTGACAAGTGTGAGGTCGTGAGTTCTATCCCCGGTACCAAAAAAAAAAAAAAAAAAAATAGCCACAGAAAACATGAGAGGGGAACAGTCCGTGAAAAGGTCCTTGGTGTGTTTGAAGCTTTTCAAAACCAGTGCAAACATCGTGGCAAGCTGGAGGGGCAGGAACCAGGAGGTACAAAGCTTTGGGAAGGGAGTTAGGTTTTACGTTCATGCACGCATGGAAGCCACTGACAAATCTGGAGTAGGGGAGACAATTGTCTGGCAAACAAATATGGAGGTGAGAGAAACAGAAAGACCAGTGAGAGGCCTTTTCTTTCCACTGGAGAGCAGCCACAAACTCAGAGGTGAAGGGATACAAGAGTGTGGGGTTGGGGATGCGAGTCATGTGTGGGTCACGGAAGGTCATTTGAGCCTTTTTACCATCCAAACTGGGGCATTTCATTCAGCAGGCATGTGTAACCAGGGCCAGCATCTGGGCACAGAGGAACTGAAAGAGCTGAGGTTTAGAAGAGAAATGTTTCATGATAGTATTTTTTTTTTTTCGGCACCGGGGATTGAACTCACATCCTCGCGCCTGTCAGACAGGCACTTAAGTCACTGAGCCAAACTCCCGGCCCTGGTTTTTTGAGGCAGGGTCGCACTGTGTAGCTCAGGCCAGCCTTGTGCTCGCGTTGTAGCCCAAGCCGACCTCGAACTCACAACGCTCCTCCTACCTCAGCCTCCCGAGTGCTGGGGTTAAATCATGATAGTATTTATAAATCGAATTGAGGCATGGATTGGGAGGAGTTCTGCAGAGAAAAGCCCAGAGGAGAAACTGGGCCAGAAAGGGATCCAACAAGTCTGTTGTTTCATGACAGAGAGATCTATTTGAGGCTCATTGGTGGAAAGGTCTCTCATAAAAAGTGAGACTTCTAGGATTGCAGGAGTGAAGAGTGGAGGATAGGCCTTACCACACAAGTGGCTTGCTTGGGCAAACCACTTCACGCCTCTGAACCTCAGTTTCTCTGCTGATACGTGAAGGGAGATGAAGGAGGAAGAGCAGCTGGAGATTAGACAGCTTGGCTGCCAAAACCTCGATATATGTATCTTTTGGGAGCCCGGATAGCCAAGCAGCAAAAAGATGTGTGTAGACCTTATGGGTTGTTAGGAAAGCGGGAAACTGGCAAGGTCCGCAGGCTGAGAGATCATAAGTAGTTCAATACTTGGTTTCACCCCAGTTTTCAGATGTCCAGCCAGTGACAGAAAACGAACGACTTGGTCACCCACAGGTGCTACGTCAGGTCAGTAAGGGATTGGAATCGTCAACTAACAGACAGGAGAACTGAGGCTCGGAGAAGCGTGAAAAACCTCCCAACTGGAGGCAGGGCACAAGTGGCTCTGGTTACGGTCCCGCCCGCCAACAAGTCAGATTGAAAACTACAATTCCCAGGATGCCATTCGACGTGGAGTCCAGAAACAGGAAGTGGGTTTTGGGGCGGGACCAGTTGTGCGCCTCGGCCGTTGCGGAATGTAGAAGGTTTCCGGCATAAGTTGGGGACTGCGGCGGGAAGCTGGACATCCGGGAGGCGGTGGTAAGGTGGTGTGGCTGCAGTACCCAGCTTCTCGCTGCTTCTCTTTTCTGCCTCTGGCATTCGAAGCTTACGGGCCAGGCAGGACCCGCGTGCTCTCGGGCCTGAATGTGCCGGGGGAGTGGCGCCAACTTTCGTGAACCACAGTTTAGTATGAGAGAATTACGCAAGCAAAAGCTGGTCTGGTGGCGTGTGTGCTCATTGCGTGACTGTTGGGCTAGGAAAGTTCTGAAGCCTTCTCCCCCTCGCCCCGTAGGGGTGGAGGATTCGTTAATTCAGCAAGTGTTTATTGAGTGTCTGTAAGCAAATACTTGCTTACATTGTAGGAATGAGGAAAAAAAATAAGTGTAACAGAAGATGTTAGTGAAAATCTGCCCGAAGTTAGGAAGACAGTTACAAAGAAAAAACATTGGAGGTCGAGAGAACAGCAAGCGCACAGGCTTATATCTTTAATATGTTTGGGGAACAGCAAGCAGACTAGAGTGTAGAGAAAAATTATGGAGGAGGTAGGCAATTAAGATCTGTAGGCATTGTGTGGATTTGGGCTAACTGTAATTGAAATGGAGACTACTTCAGGGTTCTAAGCAGAAGGGTGACATGATTATCAAATATTTAGAATGATTTTGTTTTGTTTTGTATTTTTGTCTGTGAAGCTGTGCCTGTGAATTCTTAGTATCTTTTCCCTTGAAGTGTTTATTATCAAACAGGGAAGTAAACAGACCAGCTATCATGCAAGGGTAAGTCTGTTATTTGGAGACCCCGAAGGCAGAATGAATGTCACCCCCAAGTCTCCAGCATGAACTACCGTTGTGTTAGGTGCTTAGAACATTGTTGAATGATGAAGTAAGGCTCAGAAAATATTTTTGAATGAAAAAATGAGATACTAAATCTAGGCATAAGTAAGACCTCACACAAATTCATCAAATTTGTGCTTCATGATTCCCTTTGCTTTCAAGGGATCCCTAGGTGGGAGCCTCCTGTTCAGCATTTACTGAGCTTCCATTCTTGTGTCAGGTGTTATGCCAGTCGCCAAAGATGCAAAGATGAAAAAGAGGCAGTCTCTGCATTCAGAGGTGAAGAGTGTGCTATATTACTGCAGGTTCCTTGGAGGAGTGGTTGGGCTTTTTTAAAATTTGATTATCATGATTACTGCATCCCAAGTTCCTGGTCTGAAAAATATCCTTAAGGACTATAGGAATTTAGGAAGGCATGAGATCATGAAAGGGAAAAGGAAAAATGGGAGTGATGGTAATACCCAGTTCAGTTTAACACCAAACATTACTATTTTTGAGGTTCAACAAAGGAATTGTTTGGTGAGAGAGATAATAGTACATGTGTTCCAACTTTTTAAGGAACAGCCATGGAAAAGGCAACAGTCCCTCAATTACTCCTATTCTGGCTCTTTTTTTCTTCTTAACCAGAGAAATTTGTATTCCATTGTCCCCTAGTGATCCCCCAAAAAGGCCTGTCAATGAATATTTCTTGACTAGATGAATAATCAAACATAGGTAAGAATACAAAATGTAATGGAGTTCAAAAGAGGAAAAGATCAGGAGGCTGTTAAAAATTAGCATTCTCTCTCTCTCTCTCTCTCTCTCTCTCTTTCAGTGTTGGGGATCAAATGTATGGTCAAATGCTAGGCAAGCACTCCACTGAGCTATACCCCCAACCATACCATTCTTTTAACAAAATTGTTTTCTCAGTCTAATAAAATGAGCTTATCAGTTATTGATCCAATCTGTCATGAAGTTTTTTTGAATGCTTAGACATAAAAAAAATGCAGACCACTCTGATGGTTAGAATAGCAATTTGATCATCTAAAGGAGATATCACAGCAAGAGTCTGGATATCTTCTGTTAAAAATGACATTTGTAATCAATAGTTGTTCATACATGAATAGTGTAATATCTCTGAAATGTTTATGAATACCCGGCTATTTTTCTCATTTCTTTGGAAATACTTTGTACAGTATTTTGTATATGCCACTAAGTCTTTAGATCAAGTCAGTGTATAAATAATACGTTTAAATACTAATTTGTAGGGCTGGATATATAGCTCAGCATTAGAGTGCTTGCCTAGCATAAATGAGGCTCTGGATTCAAATCCCACAATGCAAAACAAAAGTTATGGACCATCTACGTAGAAGTAAACTTTAGCTTAAACAGACAAATGAGTATGTATTTCAAGCCTATCATTTTGAAAATCTAGAAGGTAGTTTACTTGGACATCTTCCAGAATTTACCTTATTCATGTGATGTGTGTTGGATACCCGAAACTGCTCAGTAGACTTACCTTTTTCGAAAAACTAGTAACTTTGCTGGGAAGGTTTTGAATAATAGCAGTAAGAGCCAGTATTTCATGAATGCTTATTCT
>RJWM01000727.1:0-55076 GCA_004363535.1 Dasyprocta punctata
TTTTTTTTTTTTTTGCGGCACCGGGGATTGAACTCACAACCTTGCGCCTGCCAGGGCAAGCGCTTAAGGCACTGATTCCCTTTTTAAATTTATTCTGGTTGCTTGTTTATTTATAGCACTTGTTCTAACGAGAACTAGTGTTTACTCTTCTAAAATATGTTTTTAGAAGTCTTTCTATATTTGGCAGGTTGGTTACTGGAATGATATGGATAAATTAGTCTTGATTCAAGATGTACCCACTCTTGGCAATGACACAGCTGCTATTGAGAACAGAACAGTGGTTGTAACCACAATTATGGTAAGTTTTGGTGTATGCTTTATGGTGTTCCGTTTAGTCCACCGGCAGTTTTAACTCCCAGGCTTATAGTGTACAGCAAGAGTCAAAGCTGAATCTCAGTGGTGACATAAGTGTTCTGTCCACCAAAGTCTATTAAGGCCATGAATAGGTTTATCCTGAACTTTGAGTACATTCAGTACTTGTATTTATGTTACCTTTTATTGCATTGTTCTTGGAAAAATGCTTAGATGTTAAAAACTGAGACTGTCAAACTCTACATGGAAATGTATGAAATAGTAAGACCAAAATACAAAACACTAAATATGAAAAAGGTCAACACCCAGTCATAAAAACATCTAGTAGTGAACACCATATTGTAATTATGCTTTTTGAAAACATCAATGTAATAATAGTCAATAGTACTTAAAATTATAATTTTCAGGTAGTTTAATCATCCAATAATGATTTACATTGTCTCTTTATAATGTGGAGATTTTAATGGGCATGTTTTACGTAAATGAATGCTTTAGAAATTAATTTTATTTGACAATTATTTTTAATGTTAATGGAAGCTTTTTGTACCTATTATTTTTCTCATTCACCAGTGAAAAATACACACATAATTCATTGAACTTCTAGTAATTAAGTGTGATCGTTTCATTTGATCACATCCTAAGGTTCTCATGAAACCTATCATTTAAATAATAGAATAACTTATATATTTTTCTCTTCTAAAGTCAAACATGCCCTTTAGAATCAATACTAGTCAAAGGAGATCTACAGTGACCTTTTCTATCTAATTTAAAGATATATCCTCAGCTCACAGTCTTTTTAGGTAAAGCATATTAATAATTCTTTATGAAAGCACTTATTATAAATACAATGAAAGTATTTTATGCAGCATAGTTTTTATCTTACACAATTTTTATTTTTAGTTTTAGGTTTTTAGTAATGTCAAATTGTTTCTAAAACAGACATTGAGGTCAAAGCATGCAAATACCAGAGAAAAGCTTTCATATGTTGCAATTAGTTACATCTGTGTTGGATCACCATTTAGCAATTTAATGTAATTTGACAAGACTTGATTGGAAGTTTATGATTTTGAGATGCAAACCAACCAACAGCAGTGTTTGTGTAAACCTTCTAACTTAATTGTGTAATGTTTGCATGGGACTTGAATGCAATATATATATGTATATATATATATTTCTTTTCCTAAAAAAAAGACACAGTAATGGAAATTCATACTTCAGTACAGTCCTCCTCTTTTCAGCCTATGATGAAGAATCCTATTTTAAGAAATTGATCAAGAAAGAAAAGAATTCCACGCTCTTCGACCATTCCTAACTAAGGCACGAGTCTTGTTCTCCTGTGTAGTAATTTTAACCTTATTTTTCATGTGGGATTCTTCTTGGATGACCAACTCTGGACTACCAGAAAACAATTTTTTTTAATTATCTGTGACTTTTCTGAGATACTAGAAAAAAGAAGAAATAATCCTCATCTTCCTCAAGGAAAATAGATGTTGAAAAAGGATCACTTAGCAATTCTGACAAATGAATTCCTAAATTGTGAAATGAGGTCATTGTACATAAGTCATGGAATTATATAATTCCTATTGACCAGGATAGACTTTCTAAAAGTAAAAAATCTCTGAACTTGTGCTTGTTTTCTGAATATATATAATTGTTTTCTTTAGAAATTTTTGAAAATTTGCCTGTTTTTTGTGAAATAAGATGTATTAATATGAGTTACAGGTATAATGTAGAAAATTTTCTTTCCATTCCTGTTTTAACAGGTTTGGATATATTCTTAAAACTGAAATAATTAATTAGTTTTGCAAGCATGGCTAGTTTTCAGGAAGCATGCTATCAAAAATTAAGTAAAAATGATTGAAAAATTCAACTGTTTCCTATAGTTAAAAGAAGAATATTCTGTAAAACTACCTGGTGTTTGATTGATGCCATCGACATTTTTGCTATCAAAGAAGTGTAATGCTAGCATCTGTCTTTTTGTATACAAATGTAATCTTCACATCAATAATACCTCTGGTATTTGCAACTACATAATCATTCAGTAACTCAAAGAGATACACTAGAATCTTACCCCTGAAAGTGTTCTTTGTATTTGCTTTATTTCAAAATGGTAGCCTAGTACCTGTAATGGTTCTATCACCTCATTCATCTTGAAAGAAATATGATTACTTGGGGATGAATGAGATATGGACACCTGCATGTAATAATCCTCAAAGTTCAATTGAAAACAGCCAACACAGATGGAGTTGTCGAGACATTTTAACATGTGCAATATAAATACCTAGATACAGAATAAGCCTGAGAAAGAGCACTGGAAGTAATCCATTTTTATGAAAATTGATATGGTGTTGCTGTTCTTCCTTTGTCTTTCCTTTGTGTATGCTGTTATTTATATGTTAACTCACTGTAACTATATATGCTATTATTAAATAAAATTGATTGAGAAATTCAGTTATTCATTCATAAATATTTATTGAGCATTTGCTGTGTGCGAGGCACAGTTAAAGACTCTGGGGATATGTCAGTTGAAAACAACAGAAAAAATCTGGCACTCAGGGAATTTATGTGCTGGTGAGAATCAGTAAATAAGAAACATGATTTATAATTATAATTGTTTTCATTCTTAAATAAAATGGGATGTCAGTTTGCGTGTCATTTAAAATTTATTTTTTCTTACAAGAGTGCTGTATATTTATAATGTGATCTTTTTAATGATGGATATTTTTAGTAAGGCATACTAAATACAAATAACATGACTCAATCTATATGGAAAATAAAACTGACAATGTCATAATCTCTATCTTATTGACTAAAATTCTTAGAAAATCTATGATATACATGACACTATGACCATACCGATTTAACTTTTTGCATTCAAAGTAATAATTTTTGTAAACCACCTACGGTGGTTAGAATAAGTGTGGGAACCCAAGAAAAGGCAGTTTATAGTGGAATCTGAGGGAAGAAAATGTGGTAATTTCCCCTCTAATCTTGCTACTTTTTTTGACTATTCAACTCTATAGAGAAAGATACTGTAGTGAAATTTCAGACAAGCCCTTTTCCCTCAAAGCTATACTAGCAAAGTTAAGTGCTGGTTGTGATGCATTACTCAGCTAAGGGAATATTTCTTATCAGCTTATGAATATAGTAATCCTCTAGGAAAAATTTCCATAAAGTCATATTTATTCATTGTGACATCAGAACTATTTTACAAATCCAAAAGCAATTTTACTTATCCCACTTGATCTTGCCAAAACTTATTTTTTACAGTTTTTATGAGTTATTTGATATTTTGTAGATGCACCATACATATATACATATGCATGTATGATTTTGTGCACATGTATATTTATACTCTGTATATACATTTATGTATATTTATACATAATGTATGCATTCATGTATATTTATACATAATATATATATATATTTATGAATATATACACTAAAAATTAAATCAAAATTTATTTTCATCCTCATGCCAAATATTAACTCCCCACTTTCACATTCCCCTTTTATTAAAAGGCTCACAACTCAGCTTCAAAATGCATTATTTTGGCCAAATTTAAAATTGTACAACCATTAAATTCATTCATTTTTCCCAAATTGAATGATAGCATCAGAATTTCCATTTTTAAGAATTTAATTTATGGAATAAATTATCTATATGCATTAACATTCTTTGGAGAAAATCAAGTATTCACATAGGAAACAAAGACTGATACAGTTCCTCTTATTGTATTGATTATTTTAATAGTAATTGCAAGGGTTATTTGTGATAGAAAATATTAAAGCCTTTCCAATGAACAACTTCTTTGAACATTTTAAATTTTGCAAAATGCAAATGATATTTAAAATTATGTCAGTAGGAAAACTATACTCTCTTGTTTAAAAATCATCTAAATTGCTTTACATGAACATTTTCATAACCAAGTACTAATGTTGCTACTTTAGACAAACAGTGATTTCTTTTCTGAAATAGCAGAGCAGGTGTAGGACACCATCTATTATGAAACTTGTCTTAATAAACTTGTTATCTCTAAGAAACATTTCAGTAGTTTCTCTAAGAAACATTGCAGTAGTTGATAATAACAAAGGAAGATTGCATTCAAGAAAGAAGTAAGAGATTGTATTTCACTCCTCTCATCCTTCCACTTTTATCTGCAACCAAACACTAGGAACTCCATAAGATTACCATTCAAAAATACCCCATTTCCCCTTAATGCTTTTCAAAATTTAACTTATTATAGTGAAAATATTTCTTATTTTGTTCGTCTATAGTAAATCTAAAACTCTGCGTTAAATCTCCCCTGTGCATAGTGTTTAAAGAGCTACATGCAGACTGTGTGAGTGTCAGCTTTGGGATGGGGCGAGTGAAGATCTGCTACTACTTTGAATCTGACATGAAAGAAAAGCAAAATGAGACACACTCAAAGCAATTGGATAGATCTGAGAAACCACGAAAGCTTTTATGCAAGAAAAGCCTAAACTTTCTCTCCCTGAGAGTGTAATCTTTTTCTTCTTATGCTGTCTACACCACTTGCTAAGTCTCAGTCTTTGTTTGTGGCCCTGGTTGTGCGAACAGGCCGGCTGCATTTCTGATCAACATCTTCAAGAAGCTGAAAGTTTTTCTAGCTTTGCCGGCTATGCTTGGCAGGAAAACAAAGAGCAAAGAGCAGATGGACTCCCGCTATACAAAAGAAAAATTGAAAAAAAAGAGAGAGAAAAAGAAGACACTGAAGAAATATTTTACTCATACATGCATATGCCTACTTAAGAACAGATGACCTAGCACTTTTAAATACTTAGTTTCATTTTGAAAATCTAAATCAGAAGTTCTAATGCGATTCCTTAGCAATCATATTCTTTACGAAGCACTGAAAGAACAAGGTATCTGTATATTTACTGAGTGTTTTTAATGTGCCACACACCATGAGTATAATTGAAAGTGTACCTGTATTTTTACCAAAAAAGAACATATAGAGAATTTCATGTTCCACAGACACAGGAATACATTTCTTTTTTACCCTCTTTTGTTAAGTCACCTAGTCTCAATAGTTGCACATATTTTGATATGTGCAATAACAGCTTGAACAGTTTGCAGATATTTCAAAATGTAGGCCAAACTCCCACTCACAGGGAGTTAGCTCAGTCACTCGTTTTCGCTTTAAAATTGACCGATTGCTTACCTTGTGAGTCTTAATTTTCCCATCTGCAATATGGGAATTTCTATTTCACAATGTCAATGTGTAAAGTAAGTCAGAGGCATAGTTAAAGAATTTAGCACTCTGACTGACATAGAGCAAGAATTAAGTAAGATTTATTACCATTTCTCTCTTAAATTTTATCGTTGGTCCTTGCCATTCATACTCCTTTAATCTTATTACAGAGAATTTGCGGTAACTTTGAACACAGCAGGACAGGGACATTTTTAAAAATCTTGTAAAAAATAAAAATTTGTGCCCATATGTTTCAACAAACTGCCTGACATACAGTGGGTGCTTAATAAATGTTTGATTAAACAATAAATTTGCAGTTTTTAATTAAGAAATTTTTCACTGTATTTTGAGGAGAGAATTCAACAGTTAGATTATTTGCAGCTAGATAAACTTCTATACATGCTAATATGGCAGCATATACAAGTGAGGGGTAAACTCACAAGTGTTCAGATATTAAGACACTGTAGAACTGACTTTCATCTTTAGTATCTAATGAGCCTTAGCTATCCACTTTTCGGATGAATCATAAGCTTCTTATGGATGCCAGCTGTACAGACTCTTAAATTAGAATGCAAAGCAATTTACAAATATATGATTTTTTCTTTTCCTTACATAATCTTCCATATTGTACAATTAGATAACTATTTAAAAAAAGAAAACCAAGAATTATCTCATAACTAGTTTTGCAGTATATTTTAGAAATTAACAATGTTTTGCAGCAACTCACCCATCTTCATAATCACTTTTACAAATTCAAACCCTATAAATTTACAATGTTTTCTGTGAACTAATAATTTTCATCTATCTAGAGAAGAGTTAGTTAGTTGCTTTTATTTTATAGAAAGTAGAGAAACATTCTTTAACCAAATCCAGTATTAGGATATTCATCCAGTTCAAAAAGTGGGACCCTCTGTGTCACTTGGTCATGCCAATCATAGGTAAAATTTAAGAAAACAGTAAAAAGATCACTCTTGAAGAAGTCTACACTGTAGAATTACTTAGGCCATCACTATGAGAAAATGAAATGTCATGCAGGTTATGCATTTTATTAAGTGTTGTTAAATGGAGTTCTACATTTACAAAACTCTTAAAATCACAGTTAGTGTAGGACTGTCATATTATGCCAAGTAAATCACTCTCTAATTCAGAATTCCAAGAACAAATGCCACGTACTTGTATTTCCAAGAACAAGTGCCACACATGATTGTGAATTTTCTAAGGGAAAATAAAGATTCCTTGGAACAATTACTAGCTGCAAGTGGTAGTTCACACTTGCAATCCCAGCCCTTGGAAGGCTGAATTAGAGGAATCACTGTGAGTCTGAGGCCAGCCTGAGCTACATAGTGAGTTTAAGGCCAGCCTGACCTATACAGTAAAACCTGCCTCAAAAAAAAAATTGCTAAATGAAGAGTATAATTGTGTAAAAGGCAAGAATGTTATGTCAATAACACCATGACCAAATGGTAGTCAGTCCTTCTCTGAAAAATTACTGGAAAAACGGGGTATGACGAGGAGTTTTGTCCTTATTGCACACACACCAAACTTTAGGTGTCATTTACAATTTAAGCACATTTTTGTCAGTAAATTTCTTGAATTAAGGTATTTAAATGGTTTGGCTATGAGTGTGTAGGGGTGTACTGTTTGTGTTTCAAGTAAAAACTCTTCAGTAGTCATTAGCTACTGGTAAATGTTTTATTTTTTTAAGGATGCTCATAATGATTCTTCACCCTATTTTTTGGCTCAATTTCTTAGAAGACTGAATGGCAATATCACTACTGGAGAAAATTGCTACCTTCCATTAGAAACATATTTTATAATAGACTTAAAAGTCATGAAGGACAGACAATTGATGCCAAAACACTGAGCAATATTAGCAACAAATTTATATGATTTTAAAGTTATTAATTTACTTTTTGTTGAACAATTGTACAGCAAATGAGTGTGTTACTAAATATTAGAGATCAAAGAAAAATTATATAGGCCTTCTTTTAAAAGACACAGTGGAATGTGACTTTAAAAATGCAGAATATAGAGATATTTGATCTTGAATGTGTCTTGTATTATATAAAGTTGAATATTGAATAGTCTATAATTCACAGTATATTTTGGGAAGATTAATTTAATTGTCAAAGAAAATAATTTATGCTTCCTTAGAAAATTACTAATGGACATTTTTCCAATTACAGTCAGTATTACATAATTACTGCTCAGTTGAAAATTATTTTAAATATTTTGCTTTCAGTATCCAAAATAGAGCAGTTTATATACTTCTAAGTGTATTTATATTTATTTTATTTATTTCTAGTCACATAAAATCATATATATGCAATAGTAAATATACCCTATTCCTCAAATTCTAAAACTGTAAAGTTACATGAAGACTTTCAAATGTTTTGTAGTTTCTCCTTTACAGTTCTACTTCTTTCATTATAGGAATCCCCATATGTTATGTACAAGAAAAATCATGAAATGTTTGAAGGAAATGACAAATACGAAGGATATTGTGTAGATTTGGCATCTGAAATTGCAAAACATATTGGTATCAAGTACAAAATTGCCATTGTCCCTGATGGAAAATATGGAGCAAGGGATGCAGATACAAAAATCTGGAATGGGATGGTAGGAGAACTTGTTTATGGGGTAAGCAAATCAATTTATTGAAGACTCTACTTCTGTTACCATGAAACTTTTTTTCACTTGGGCTCATATCATTTTTTTAAGTGTTTTTTACTGTTTTTTAAACTTACAGTTATGTTTCAAAAGCCATGAATGCTATTGAAATGTTTCCCTATTTCCTTGAAAATATAATTTCTGAATAATGATACTGACATTTAATAACTTCAAAGTCAGAAAGGGATGAAAATTCAATATATGCTGTCCTACTAAAAAAAAAACAAAGAAAAACACAGACTTCAGGATCTGGGGTGACCATTCCCTGAATTTTGATGTTGCTACATCATAGAACTATATTAGTAAATCTGTTATTTGGTAATTATAGGAACAGATTTCTTTCAGCAGTGTAATATTGGTTATTATTTTGGCTAGGTATTTATATCTCGCTTACTTATAAATACTCATAAACATCTTTTAAGTAATTGGTGATCATTACACTAGTTTCTATAAAATATCCATCAATACTTCAGTATTTTTACAGTTCTGCAGAAACAGTACATTTAATCTTTAAGTAACACCATCATTTTTCATACTAGCATACATAACAAAATATAAAAGCCAGAAATTTGTCTGAAACAAGGCTCCCACAAAGCATGTATGCCCTCCCCTGAGTGTACCAGATATTGAGTGTACACATGGATAGCCAAGGGCAGGGGCAGCGCTAACATTACTGCCTAAATGAACAAGAGCAAAATTGCTCTCTTGAGCTACCACTGCAGTGTCAAAATGAAACTGGCGCTTATCCAATGCTAGAGATATATAGTAGTTTAAAAGTCCAGAACCCAACCTATAGTTCATAGTAAGCCCTATTTGTCACGTAACTAAGAAGAGTACCATATACTTGAAATACATTCTGAAATTTCCTGAAAGCCAATTCGTATTTCACAGATTTCACTTTCAGTGCATATGTCTGATTAATCCTCATGAGGCCCCTTTGAAATGATGAATGACACACAGAGTCATCCTTCCCTGGAAAACAGTAAAGATAGAAATATTCAGAACATATCTGAAGTCCACAGAGGAACTCACTTTCCAGGTCTGCACTGCAGTGCCCTAGTTTCATGATCCTACATCTTGCTTTTCAGACCATAAAGCAATGAACATTTTTAGTATGGTAAAATACAGTGGCTAAAGCCCAAAAGAAAGAAGAAATTTTGTTTGACATTATAGAGCAATCAGTTTTATATCCATGTGAAAGAATTGCTGACTGCTTAGATGACTGTAAATGAGGGGAGAAAAGGCAATTTTAAAAAATGCAAAACATACTTTAGCACAGGATTCCCTGACAGTTTCATACTGAATTTCAAGTTCCAAAGAAAAAAGATTCCCAATACACATCTGTTCTTTGGCTAATATTTTAAACCTTTGAAAGAGCAAGCAATTTTCAGAGGGTGGACATGTCTAAATTATTGTAAGTACAAGTTGTGTATTCTTTATCTTAAATATGTAGGCCAGAAGAATTTCAGAATTGGGATTTTCATTTTACAGATTTGAGGATATGTGCATATACATAATCAGATATCTTGGGACTAGGCCCACGTCTAAACACAAAATTTATTTATATTTCACATACATGTCTTCAAATTTAGCTTGAAGGTAATGTATAAAATATTTTAAAATAATAATGGGCATGAAACAGACTTTCTGTACTTGGAAACATGTTTTGATTGTAATCAATTACATGAGGCCAGGTGTGGAATTTTCCATTGGTAGCAAGCATCATGTTAGTGAACAGAAGTTTCAGATTTTGCAGCATTTGAGATTTTAGGGATGCTCAATCTATACAATAATTCTGTGACTTTAGAGAATACTATTAAGCTTTTCATCTGAAAAATCATACTTAGATTACTTACTAGTTATAGGCAATCTAACTAACCTGGCTTACTTTCTAGAGTATTTGTTATATAGTTCTTCTCTAGAGTCCCTATATGGTGGGCAGGCCAGGTCCAACCCTTTGCAAGTGTTCTGATCCTGTTTTATTTGGGGGTATATTTTAAATAATTAAAATAAATGATAGGAAGAGAGCAGCATAATTAATAAAAACTTATCAGTAATATTCATGCCATGGTATCACAAAGTCCCAAAGTCACAAAGAAAAAAGTTAACATAATGGTTGTTGATGACATCATAATCTTTCCTCAGCCAATCTAAGTGTTTAAAATTCCAATCTCTGGCACTTTAGTTGTCTCCAAGAGAATCTTCTATGTCTCTTATTCTTTGCACAGATTTGGTACTTTTCCCTGCTGTCTATAAAGTCTGTACTACCAACTAATCAATCTTTTTCTTACTCCTAACACGTACATGAATGCCTGGTTTCCTACTCTTCAGGTAAAATTCAATTCACTGTCTTATTCTTAACTGTCAGATGATTGATTTTGAATCCATTTCAATGATTAACTTCAAATCCATTGCTTTTTTACTTGCTCTGCAAGTTTTGCAACTATAATTGTTATAAATAGATTGTGAATCATCACCACATAAGTACACAAAACCTCAGAACCTCTCTTATACTCTGAGACCCTTTTTGGGATCACACCTGTGCACGATAACATGTTTATTTATTTCTCATGATATACTGCTGCTCTGTGCCTTTCCTGGGCCCCTTCTCCTTCTCCTTTTTTTTTTCTTTTCTTTTTTTTAAATGGCCATTTGTGTCAATCCAATGGAGTATTTCTCAAAGCACACTGTATAGCTCACTAGCACGGACACACCTCAGTACATGTGAAAATATCGTTTCATCAACTTCACTCTAGCAGTGCTAGAGAGCACAAATCTTGTCCAACTCCTAAAAGAGACATTTTAGATACCCACTTTGGTACTCACTGACAGTTATTAAACAAGTCACATACAACATCCCCAGTGTTAGCAGAGAAAGTCCATGTGGGTCCTGTTTTTTAACTACCCTCTTTTGAAACTCACAAATCTCAGATATCAGTAGTGTCCTTCAGTAGACATTGCTGTCACCACCTTCATCCAATATTCATTGTCCATTGCATCTATTTTTTCTGGACTTGGGACAGTTTTGTGTCTTTCCTTTTAAGGTTCTCTTTTGACATTAGTGGTAACTTGCATAAATGAAAATTTTCAGTTGATTCTATACAGAACAATGTAACGCATTGTCTTGGTTACTTTTTACGTGTTGCTGAGACAAAACACCTGACACCGAAAATTAGGGAAGGAAAGGTTTATGTAGCTTACAGTTTTTGGAGGTTTCAGTCCACAATCAGCTGGCTCCAAGGCAGGGTGGCATGGCACAGGAACAACACTTCAAGGCAGCAGCTGATCAAAAGCAGCCAGAGTAAAAGGGGGGAGAACAAACCTTTTCTCCCCCTTTATATAGTACACTGGACACCCCCTCCCCCAGGGTGGGTGTAGCTTCACAAACATCCTTGCCTTCCTTTGCACAGGATGAGGATGTTTACAAAGTAAGACCCCTGGCTCCTCCTGAGTCTCCCAGTTAAACTTCTGACCTTCTCAAATTGTAACAATGACCAGGTAACTGTGCTCTACACCCCAGGATGTAGAGCTGCTGAGTTACTTAATTAAGCTGCTAGACTTCTAAGTTGACACAATGTATAAACCATTGCGCGCATGAAAGGTCATATTTCAAGTCACTAAAAGGACACATTATTTATTCATTCATGTTGGGAAAGCAGGACAACTACTTGGAATATTAATAATTTTGTTATGGTTCATCATGAATTATACTAAATAAATTGTACACTGATTATAAATATGAGAATAAGAAGAGTATTTCTAAAGCATGAAACATTGAACTGGAAACAAACAAAAAAGAATTTTATACAGGTACAGCAAAATTTAAAATATACAAAACCCCAAACATAAACAAAATGCAAAATAAAATATATATAATAGGAAAAGAGGAGATAGATTTTTACAAAGAACAAGGGGACCAAAAGATTAAAGGAAGAAGGAAGAAAAGAGGGGAGAGAAGGGAATGAAAAAAAGAATTAAGATACATTATACACATGTACCCACCATGAGGAGAATAATTATTATGCAATGCAAATATGTACTAACAAAAAATTCATTGCGTTCAAGTACCATGAACTAAGTTATGGAAATAAAACAGTTAAGGAATAGGGAAAATATTTGTAACATATATGGAAAATAAAAGTTGATACTCAAACTGGGCCTGGTGGTGTATGCCTTTAATCCCAGCACCGGGGAGGCTGAGGTAGGCAGAGTGTTATGAGTTCGAGGCCAATTTGGGCAGGCCTGAACTACATAGTGCTACCCTCCCTCAAAAAAGGCAGGACTGCGAGTTTGGGTCAGTGGCTTAAGTTCCTGCCTGGCAGGTGTGAGGTTGTGGGTTTGATTGCAGGTACCAACCAAAAAAGAGTTGATATTCAAGTTTGTTTTAAACCATTCACAAATTGGAAAACCAAACATTAATACCCTTATGGAAAATGGGATTACAATATGATAGACAATGTATAAAAGAAGTAAAAAGAGCTACTTATTTTATAAAAACAAATTTCAATTAATATAATGAATTCTTTCATAAAGAAAGTTGGCAAAGATAAATAATAAGCAGGAGGTTTCTGAAGATCAATGCTGAAGGTCCTTTCATGTATTGTTGGTGACAGAAGACATTTGCATTGCCTTTCTGGAGAAAAGAAAGGCAAAACACATCATAAACATTGAAGAAGGTCATTACCATTTAGACCAGAATTTAGTTCCTTTTCTAGACTTTTCTCATTGCTGGAGATTGGACACAGGGTCTCACTCACGCCAGACAAGCAGGTTACTACTGAGCTACTTCCCCAAACCTGGAAATTTATTTTAAATAACTATGATCTGCATGCAAACTTGTCTTTAAAAACGTTTGTAGCTACCATTTAAATTGTGTAAAGCTAAAAGCAATATAAACATCCCACAAGATAAGAATTTGAGTACATTTTGGTCATTTCATTTGATAAAATATTTGAAAGCATTAATCTGTATGTTGAAATGGGAAAATGTTCATTATATTCTTTGAGAAGAGAAAAACATAGTGTTTTGTAATGTTCTATTTTTAAAATCACAAAAATATTTGTAAGCAAAGTCTAGTGGGGCATATAGAAAAAATAAAGTGCAAGTAGGTTAGGGGAGCAAGATAACTTGTCCTGATTTGTTGAATCTGTTGTTTTTATATACTAATTTTTCTATAGCTAATTCATACATCATTTAGGTAAGGAAAATGATAAAAACAATACAAACAGGAAAATAATAGTCTCCCTCAGCACTTCTGACTCTTATATGTGTGATCATTTATGAGGAAAATGAAGTTTACTCCTACTTGAAGGTATACAGGGCCAGTTCTCAGTCTCCCAACAGAGACATGATGGCAGGGTGGTACCCTCTCTATCCTTCCCCTCCCTGGCTTTTGTATTGAGCAGGGACTGTGACATCAATCAGGAGCTCCAGTCTATACGGGAGTGAATATAAGAGTGGCAACCTTTCGTGTGTATGGCTATGTTTCTGATTCCATATTAGAATCAAGTATTGGTCTTCTAAAGTAAATAATTAAAACATTTTATTTGTGGAGTATATGACATTTTAGTTTTTACAACATGTTTTATTTCATTTGATGTTAGAGGTGACATGGTTTAATAGGCTCAGATTCCAGAGTTGTAAAATTCACCTTTATGTGACTTAATTCCATTATCTTCAAGACAATGACAAACATTAAGATTGTTTGGAAGTTTAAATGGGCCATTTTAAAGGTACAGAAAGTGGCTCAAAAAACTGCTCAAAATCACAGAACTGGAAAAGGAGGCTGGTTTCTTCTGATCATAATATCAGAATTCAAACTACTGTGTTCCAAAGCCTTTTTCAAAAATTGGAAGCAGAAAATCAAAGTGTGCGCATAGCAAGAAATAAATGCCAATTTCCAGATTTTTGTGTGTGCACTGAGTTGGAAAATGTTGTCAAACAATGGGTTTTCTTTTATCATACAAACACAGACTCTATGATCAGTTTTCTTATAGTTGGAAAGGAATAAATAAGAAAGGACGGCTTGAAATTTGCAATTCATAACATTAAGGGATGGCTAAGTAATGAATCAGTGGCAACATTCCAAATGAAACAGAAAAGGCTGCTGCATAGCCACATTCCTGCCAAGGAATTCAGAAATTCAGCCATATGGAAAGACTATTAAGTCTCTTCCTCTGCACTGTTTCAGATCCTCAAAGAGTAATAACAGTAATGTGAGTTCAAGTTACTTCTGCATATCTGCTGTTTCTCATCTTTTTATCTAACTGCTGGCACTAATAAAAATGTTTTGTGTCATTCAAGTAATATCTTATGGAAACAAATTACCATTCATGTTTTTATTTATAATTGGAATTATTTTTTTCACTTTGGCACTTAAAAAAATTGGGATGAATATATGACTGGTTAGCTTTGAGTGTATCACTGTAGTGCTAATTGCTTCATGAAATGCACTGATCTCTGTGTTCCCATGTGTCTTTTCTCTTATAGAAAGCAGAAATCGCTATTGCACCTCTGACAATCACTTTGGTCCGAGAAGAGGTCATTGACTTCTCTAAACCCTTCATGAGTTTGGGTATATCTATCATGATCAAAAAGCCTCAGAAATCTAAACCAGGAGTGTTTTCCTTCTTGGATCCTCTGGCTTATGAGATATGGATGTGCATAGTCTTTGCCTACATTGGTGTCAGTGTGGTTTTGTTCCTAGTGAGTAGGTTTAGCCCATATGAGTGGCACACAGAAGAGCCAGAGGATGGAAAGGAAGGACCCAGTGACCAGCCTCCAAACGAGTTTGGCATCTTTAACAGCCTCTGGTTTTCCCTGGGTGCTTTTATGCAGCAAGGATGTGACATTTCACCAAGGTTAGTTTCAAAACTCACACTCTTCACCAATTTCCCAGTAATTCTGAATGTTATACAGAGTATCTCTCTACGTGTTCTTCTGGAGGCAGAGCACAATTCTAAACATAGAGTAAATCTGCAATTCTCAAATTAATGTAAGTATATTCATAGCCAATTTCTTCTAAACGAGCACAAAACATTGATACTCTACAGCATAATGATTAACCTTCTAGACAGAAAAGTAAATATTCAAACCATGGGAACTCAAAAACTATTTTATATCAATATTGCATTCAGTTGTTTCACAGATGGAAACTAAACTGGTGGTGCATGCTTGTAGTCCCAGCACTCTGGGAGACTGAGGCAGGAGAATAGCAAACTTGAGTGAGTGTAGTTCAGGCAATTTAATGACTTTACAAGACTCTTACCTCTAAATTTAAAAAAAAATTTAAAGGCCTGGAAATGCAGTTTTTAGTGTGAAGGCTCTAGTGTTTTACCCCAAGTAATGAAAAGAAAAAATCTAAACTACAGAAGAGGCATTCGTTTTAATTTTGTCTCATTTTCAAGAACGAATATTGTTTCTGTTGTCACTATTGTTTTCCAATGTCAAAAGTAAATGTTGAACTTAATCAACTAAAATAGTTTAAGAAAGATTTCTGTCATGGAATTTCCTAAATAGTAAGTCAGTGTCATTTGTACCAGATATATTGTTTTACATAACAACACATAGCCGGGCGTGGTGGCACACGCCTTTAATCCCAGCACTCGGGAGTCTGAGGTAGGTGGAGCGTTGTGAGTTCCAGGACAGCTTGGGCTACAACGCGAGTGCAAGGCCGACCTGAGCTACATAGTGCGACCCTGCCTCAAAAAACCAGGGCTGGGAGTTTGGCTCAGTGGCTTAAGCGCCTGCCCTGGCAGGCACGAGGTTGTGAGCTCAATCCCCCAGTACTGCAAAAAAAAAAAAAAAAAAAAAAAAAAAAAAAAAAAAAAAAAAAAAAAAAAAAAAAAAAAAAAAAAAGCACATAAATAAGCTAAGCAGTAGGAAAAATAAAGCCAACAGGGTAATACATGCTAGTTGCATGGAGATATTTTTCAGTACCTGGGTGTGCATGGCTCCCTTCCATTGGATACCATTACTCAGTTTCTGTGCTCCGTAAAAATTAGCTTATCTCCCATTGCAAGAAAATTTCCTAACTTCTCCCACAGAGAAAATAAAGTATGAAAAGCAAAATGTTGAATTTAATTTTTTTTTACTTTAAACAAAAAAGTAAGAGATTATAGTAAAACAGAATTTCAAAATATTGAATTTAATTTTGATAGTGTGTTAGCATCACAAATTTGATTTCTCAAAAAGTAATATTTTGACTGTCATGTAGCCATGTACTTCATAAGACCCAGGAAAATGATAAATGCCCTTAAATTCCAATAACATGGGAATCTGAATCAATAGCTTTCAATTGAAAGAATTAGAATCAAAGCAAATGAAGTAATGGTTTTTAAAAGACAAGATTAAGAAAATATTAAGTTAAAAATGATAAGTATCACATATAATAACAAATATTAAGACAGCACTTTAAAATTAGAAGTACCTTGGAAAGTATGGAACAATCCTTCACGTTTAAAAAAATGATCTCTCTGTGTGTGTGTGTGTGTGTGTGTGTGTGTGTGTGTGTGTGTGACAGAGAGGAAGGGAAGGAGGGAGGGAAGGAGGGAAAGAGGAAGGGAGGAAGGAAGAAAAAGGAGAGAGAGAGAGAGAGAGAGAGATCCTAGAGACTGAACCCAGGACATTTACACCGAACTACAACCCTAGCCCTTTTTCATTTTTTATTTGGTACAGAGTCTTGCTAAGTCATTAAACTGCCCAGGCTGGGCTCAATTTAAGATTCTTCTGCCTTAGCCTGCAAAAGAGCTGAGATTATACACATGGTATTTTTTTAATCTAAAAATGATTTACCACAAGAATTTAAAATACTTTGATAGTCTCAATGAGTGAAACCATTACAAAAATTCCCTGGATCTTTTCAGTCATCTGGTTTTAACTTTTCTTCTGTACTCATTACAGTTTTTGATAGCCAGAGAGTCAATGAAAGGAGAAAACTTTTGTTCCCATACATAAGATACTTTACGACATATACTATTTCATCCTCTATTCATCTCAAAAATTTAATACCAAATGCAGAGACAGTTCTGAAGTATGGGCACTTTGAAACCAATCCTAAGCCCCCATCTCATTCAGCCTCACGTGAGCTTGGCCTCCCTCACCCTGGCAGGGTTCTCGCTAAAGCTAAAGACAGTCAGTCTCTCTCTCTCTAAGGCTCAGAAAAGCAGCCACAAACTTGTACTGAATCGAAAACTCCATCATTGTCCAGATGTGCTGCTATTTTACATACGACTAAGAGATGAAACAGTCTCGCCACCTAAATCACGACCCTACATTTATCATAGACCCTACATTTTATCTCATTAACCTTAGGTTGCAACCTAATTTCAGAGAGCCTGAAATATGAGGGAGGGAGGATATTAATGAATTTAAACAAGCGCTCCTCTTAGCTATCTGAAAGAAAGTCATTAAGTTCCACATGTCTGCCAATTAAGCATTAAATAGAAAAAGGTCTCCATACTTTCAGTGGCACATGGATGCAGTACAAGATAAAAGACATAAGGTTGTAAAGAAATATTATAATCTTTCTTGTGTAGATTGTCACAAAACAAACAAAACTTGCATTTGTTATTTTTAAGAATGCCTGATGAAACTGATGCTTCTTCTTTCTGTATGTTGGTTAGAGAAACACAAAAGTGAATTATCCTGTTCATGTTTAGATCCCTCTCAGGTCGAATTGTTGGAGGTGTTTGGTGGTTCTTTACCCTCATCATTATATCATCTTATACTGCTAACTTGGCTGCTTTCCTGACGGTTGAGCGAATGGTCTCCCCCATAGAAAGTGCAGAAGACCTGGCCAAACAAACAGAAATTGCATATGGAACACTGGACTCAGGGTCAACAAAAGAATTCTTTAGAGTAAGTTAAGGGAAAGACTAATGATGATATATGCTCATAATTTAGAAATTCAGGTTATTTTTCCAAGAATCATATTATGACTTTAGCCTTTATGGATTCTGCACACACAATGATAAAAGCTATGTTTAATACTAATACTTCCTGAACTTTATAATCACTTTCATTTAAAAAGCTAATCAATTGATTCACACTGCAGGAGGAAGCCTCTAAGGAATAATAACAGTGAAAAGGTAACCAAAGAAAATTTAAAATGTAATTTTTCCAAAGCTTTCCAGTGTTGATGATGCTATGGCAATACTGGATTGCACAAGATTTCATTTATGTTTACTTTTGGGCTAAGAGTATAAAAATGAAAACACATTTTACTGTTTTCTTTAGTACATGTTTGCAGTACATAATGTTTGCATTCCTTGTGAGGAATTGGTACATTTACCTAATGTATCCCAGTTCCTTTTTTCATTCTCCTTCCCTCACTTTCATCTCCCTTCCATCCATCTATTCTTTCTTTCTTTTTCTCTTTCTTACTTTCTTTCTTTCTTTCTTTTTTGTTTTCTTTTTCTTACTCTTTCTCTTTTCTTTTCTTCACCTTCCTTCCTTCCTTCCTTCCTTCCATGCATGTTTTCATACATAAAGATTACATTCCTCGTGTGGAGTTGGTACGTGTATACAACACACCCCAATTCCTTTCCCTCCCTTTTTCCATCCTCCCTCTGTCTCTTGATTCCCCTCCTTGAGAAAGATCTATTACTTCCTATTATCTGTATTTTTGCTGTACTCTTTGAGTTTTTCATATAAGAGAAGCCGTGCAATATTTAAATTTGTGTGTGTGATTTGTTTCACTTAATGTTGTGGTCTTAAGGTGCATCCATTTTCCTACAAATGAGTCAAGTTTATCCTTCTTTATGGCAGAGTAATTCTCCATTGTGTGCAAATATCCCATTTTCTTTATCCGTTCATCTGTTAATGGACATACAAACTACTTCCAAGATTTAGCTATTATGAACTGTGCTGCTATAAACATGAGTACACATGTATTGTTACAGTATGATGTCTTTAGTTCCTTCAGGAATATACCTAGAAGGAGAATAGTTGGGTCAAATAGAATTTCTAGTTTCAGTTTTTTGCATAATCTCCATATTTTTTTTTCCATTGTGGTTATACTAGTTTGCACTCCTACCAGCAGTGTAGAAGCGTTCCTTTTTCCCTGCAGCCTCCCGAAATTCGTTATTGTTTGATTTCTTGGTGACAGCCATTCTTTCTGGGATAAGAAGGAATCTCAGGGTTGTTTTAACTTGCATTTTTCTAATGACCAGTGATGCTGAGTATTTCTTCATGTACCTATTGGTCATTTGTACTTTTTTCTTTTGTGAAGTGTCTATTCAGTTCACTTGCCCATTTTTAGATTGGGTCTTATATTTTGGGAAGGGTCTAAGGTTTTTGACTTTTCTCTATATTCTAGATGTTAGTCCTCTGAGAAATAGCTGCCAAATTTTTTGCCCATTCTGTCATTTATCTCTTCACTCTGTTGGTTATTTCCTTTACTGTGCAGAAACTTTTTAATTTGATCTTTCTCAATACTGTAGTATTTCCTGTGCAACTGGGTTCTGTTCAGAAAGTCCTTGCATATGTCTATGACTTCAAAACCTTAATTACAGATTATGCTACTTTTATGAGTTACATTACCTTGTAAGATGTTTTTTATCAATTATTTTAAAAGCAACATATTTTCTTTCTCATAGAAAGATAGTAGCAAAAGCATAAGTTCTGGGCAACTGACTGTATGATATTCCACTTGTGGTGATTCTCTGCTTTGCAGATAAAGTTTTTCAAACTGATAAAATCACACTACATAGGTAGATAGAGTTCCTCTGCCTTTCCATAAGTATAGAACAAGTTGTTTTTGTTGTTGTTAGTTGTCTGATCCATTATGGGGTTGAGTTTTTGATCAGTGAACACTTTTTCTATTTTGATTCTCTTTAAATCCAGAGATACATGCATGATAAAATCTGGTGACAGAAAAGAGTTCAGAATCAAAAACTGAAAAAGTATCCAGAGATATTTTCATAATTTTGAAGTAGGTAATAATGAGTACATTTTATAATTGGCATCAGTGGTCTAAAGGCTATAACATTCTTTGGTTTAGAAGACATGATATATTTCACCATTTCCTAAGCTTTTATGTAGAAGTATTGATTATTCAATAGCCAGACTTACACACAATATTTTAGAGATTTCATTTTCACTTTAAATATATACGTTTATAATTTTCTCACTCAACTTGAAAAGTAAAAGCAACATAATGTGCTACTACTTAAACCAGTTTGAAATTTTATGTTCTTGAATTTTAGTAAGATGTCTTTTTTTTCAAAAAGATTTGATTTTAATTTATTACAGATGTTAACATGTACTAAATCAAGAAGAAATTGATTCCCAGTACAAAAAAATAATTGAGCTGAACCCATTCTTGGGCATTGCATAAAAAAAAATACAGTGAGCAACATTGTTGTCCATAATTTGGAAAACTGTTATTAGATGTAACTTTGCACAAACTTTTAAAAAAATTCTGTCATGACAGTAGATTTTGTTAATGATATTCTCCAAATATAGTTAATTTACCAAACTTTTTTTAACTTAGTGAGCATTTCCTCATCTCCACACTTAATAATAGAAATGTAATACTGCAATGCATTCTAACATAATATCAGTTCATAGCTGAAAATCTATCACTTTGAAATTGCTTCCACCCAGAAGCAAGTAGGCAAGATTCACTGATTTTACCTAGAAACCATTCTGTCTATGCATCAAAATAAAATGCACGTTTTTACTGTCACCTGTATTCTGCTGAAAAGTGATGACTGATTATCATTTAATAAAGGAGATATTTGCAAGCTTATCACCTGCCTGTGCGATAAAAAGAAAAAGAAATGTCTTGTTGGCTCCCTAAAAAGATTTCAGAAATAACTCACTGTGAAGCTCTTTTGCATGAAGCACACTGAAAATATTTATTTCTAAACTTGGTAAAGTTTTAAAAAGCTAATCAAGTTCTAAAAACTGGTGAGGCAGATAAGAGAATATATTGATAAGAAATTCAGGAATGATGAAAGCTGCTTTCTAAATTTAGTCTTCCACACAGGCTCTACAAAAACCAGACCTTGTTTCCTTTCTCTCCTATTCAACTTCAGTTTTTAAATTGGAAGATTTTTGAAAGTATAGGTATTTATTGTTGCAGAACTCTTTGAGCCCTAATGGGACAAGAAAATAATTTCCCCTGGCAACATACTTTCAGGAATGCATAAATCTGGGCTTTCTGATAAAAATTTCATTCATTGCCTACCTGATTCCCTTCACTCACTTCCCATACATGATGACCTGGTTTAAATAAACCATTTGTCTGATGGGCTGGAGAAACAGAACGTGAAGGGTATTTTGGTACTTGTCAAAAATGTTTTCTGGTAAGGGCAAAGTAATGGCACATCTGTCAGCTCCACGAAACTGCCTCAGGCAATGACCTACACTCAGCTCTTCAGAAAAAATGTAGCAGGTATAATCAACTGAAAAAAAAGAAGTAGGCCATGGAGGAAAATTATATCTGAATTCAGCTGTGCATTGGTTTTGTCCCATTATGAAACTTGATATGCTTCAGGTTCTGCACACCTTGTTAAGCACAAACACAGTCATTTAAGGAATGTCTGTACTTGTCATTTAATGACAGCCTTTCTGTTTAGATACTTTCTTATTATACACCTGATTCAAACACACTGATTTTCATTTCAATGCAGATTTTATCATCGGCCTGTTCCACTCATCAGTAAAATCATCAGTGCATAAAGGAGGTGGATTACTATCTCAGGGTTTAGCATATCATCAAATAACACACTGATGAGCTCTCACTAGAATAGAACATCAGTCTTGCTGCATAAGCTGCTAGAAGAAAAAAAAAGAATTCACCTGGTAGGAATGTAAACATTAACTAAAATATGTGGTATTTATTTATAGTTTCATTTAAAAGCATGTATAGAAAAATACTTCATTTTTGAGAAATTCAAAGAATAGCACAGTTTTAAAACTCCAAGAACTGTTTTAACTAATAAAATGTTTTAAATCAGAGTTTCCTGACCATTAAGTTTCACAATAAATGTAAAACAAATAGTTCAGAGACTAATTTTCTAACTGCAAAAAATTATGACTTTTATTATCTTTGCTTATTTGCTTGAACACATTGACTTCCCTTACTTGATTTGTTCATACATGCTGTACTACAGTTGAAGGCTTTGGGGCCTGAAAAATTCTTCCGTCACTGTGTTTATGAGCTCGCTGGGTCTGCAAGAATCTCCTCCTTTTAGCTCAACTTATCAAATATATAAATATTTGCTTGCCCTCACCCCAAAGCAAGCACTATGTTGCAGTCTCACACAATAAGCACAAGAATAGTTTTTACCCCTTCACTTCTTGGTTTCCTCCCTTCTTTCCCCACGTGAAAAAGGTCATATCCCAGTCGTGCCCCTTGAAATCAGAATCAGAATTCTGAAACACTAGTATGTTGACAAACCAAGCTGATTTTTTCCCTTCAAAAAAAGATTCTTTCATCTTTCCTCTATTTTCCACTGAGATTCAGTTTCACAGTTTCTGCGGTACCTAAGGCCTCCTAAGTTTATCAAAATTACTCTAGATTCCTCTGTCTTCTGCCTTTTAAAAAGATTCAATTGAATTCTTTTGCATTTAAATTATACATACTTCAATACAGTTAAACAAATGTAGTAATTTTACTCATATTAATACTGTATTATAGAAATGGACTCAGAAAATATCAATGAACTACAAGTACTAAGCTGTAAAAAATACTTTGTCCATTTTGCTATGTTAGTTTTGGTTTAACTATTCTCTTCATTCAGTACTCATATTTGTTTTACTTTTTCTGCTTTCAACATACTATATATAGCAAAATCTATGCTACATGTGTGACTTTATACCTTTTGGAATGAAACTCTCAAGTTATAAATATATTAAAAAAGTGATATGTCTAAAAGACTTGTTTATTAACACTTACCTGAATTTCAAATCATTGCACTAGATGCATGAGAACAGTCTTTTATCATGTGATCCAGAAAATTAATATATTTTAGAAATCATTATAAAATAAAAGGGTTGATTTTTTGGAAAGGAACTCTACTTTATTTGTTTGTTTTTAAACTTTATTTTATTTTTTATTTTGTTATTTATTTATTTACTTATTTTGGTACCAGGGATCGAACTGACAACCTTGTGCCTGCCATTAGATCACTGAGCTAAATCCCTGGTCCTATTTTTTTTTTTTTTTTTTGAGACAGGGTCTCCCTATGCAGTTCAGGCTGATCTTGAACTCACTTTGTAGCACAGGCTGGTCTTGAACTCACAGTGATCCTCCTGCTTCAGCCTCCTGAGTGCTGGGATTAAAGGCATGTGCCACCATGCCTGGCAAAAATTTATTTTATTTTAAAGATAATAATACCCAACAAAACAAAACAAATAAAACCAATCAAAACAAAGTAGTGAAATTGGTACAGAACTTCAAATCAGGATAATAGGAAATCAACAATGGCTACCATAGTATTTCTTGTTATCTTCACAATGGTTGTCCATTCTATCAGATACATCAAAACCAAACCAAACCAAACAAAGTAAAACCAATCAAAACAGAACATTGAATGAAGCAAAACAATAAATCGGAACAAAACAAAACAGTGAGAACAATATTGGATTTCAAAAACAAGATAGAAGGAAATCCTCCATATTTGCCACACTGTCCATAGATGCTCAGACTACAAACCCCAGGCCTGCAAAGTCAGCCAAACAACACAAGCATTCAGTTGCTTTTTATACCTCAGTTGCTATCAACTCGGCCTGTCCTCCAAACCAGCCTGCTGCTTGGGGAGGGGAGGGGAGGTTTTTGATTCTCAGCCCAAGCACACAGGTAGGCTCACAGGAGGCACTTTCTGGCTTTTTTCTTCCTGGGCCCCCCATGGCTTGCTTGTTCGCCTCACTGCAAGATCTAATTGGCTTCTTCTTCTTGATGGGCCACTCCAAGACCGAGCTTATTTATGTTTTTTAAAAAGACATGTGAGAATTTATTAGAGGTAGGTTCAGGAGACACTCAAGATCAAGGAGGGTTTGCTCAGAGAAATGAGGTACCAGAACTCTACTTTTAGAGGAGGGGTGAATGAGGCCTCACTACATTACCTCCTTAATGGATCCTGTAGCTGAGGTTTTAAACCCTCTCTTTGTCTGGGGAGTACATACAATCATTGCAACAGAGTCTTTGCAATTGAAATTGAATTAAATCTAGTGTTAGCATACAATTTTCTAATATGAGAATTTCTGTAGCCAGAAGTAATGTGTCAATACCTAAATGCACACATATATGCATCACAATCTCTCTATTATGAGATACTTTTCAAGTGTTCATAGCATTAAAACATTTCATAAGACAATAAAGAATATCTATTTCCCATCTTGACATTTGTCAATATTTGAATATACATTTTCTTTGGTATTCAAATATGTGAATCATTCTGTGGTTTATTATAGGTTTACTGATTACTAATTTCCCACCTTTTGAAATTAGAATTTTGAAAATCAATTTTATTTGTTTTTTTATTGTCCACCTGAATTATTTCCTTTTGCCTAAAAATATATATTCCTAATTTGCTATTCAGAATATTTGTTGACTATTGAAGAACTGATTTTAGTGAACTCTGTATTTGACAAAAAGAAAACCAATATAATAAATATGCATGTTATTCAGAATTAGGTTCACACATAAAATTTTCATTACTTTTTATTTGGATCCAGATATAAAATTTATGAATATTATTGAATAAGTGTAATCATAAAAGTCTATGTGAATCATTCAAACAATGTTAGGGATTTTCTAACTTACTGAATAAATCTTTTGGGAACATGAACTCATTTGAATATATTTTTACATTAAATATAATTATATGAATAAAAAGCATCTAAGCCCAATGGAGATGATAACAAAAGGACGTAGGCAAATTAATTAGTGGGAGTGACATTCACAGAGCTCAGGTAGACAGAATTAATTTCTAAAAAGAAATACATTTCTTGACTGAAGTCAGGAGATTAGGAGATAAATTTACCAGAATACAAAGCAGGAAAAGAGGAATTAATTCGCTTCACAGCTCTATATATGTCCTATTTGGAAATTCTATCAAAAAAAGCTAAATAATATTTTGACTAGCCTAGAATTTGTTTCTTTTGTTGTGTACATTTTGTTTATAAATGTTAGCCAAGTTTTTTTTCTTCTTCACTGTTCAGGTATTGACTTGATATGAACTGAACTTTTTATACACCCTATTTTGCAGCATGAAAAAATGATAAATATAACTGTTCTTATTTGTTGCAACTTGAGTGCAGCATTAAAAAGAATTTTACAAATTTGGAATCAGGTCTTATCTAGGCCTTTTCAAGTTTGTTGTGAACACAATATAAAACAAGATTTTAAATGCTCGATGTTCTTCATGGATTTCTACATCTAAAAAAAAATAATGTTACTATTTAAGCAGGTGACTGTGGTAATTCTGAGATGCAAGCTTCTTTAAATATCTGCCATAGTTTTAAAGGACAGTCTTCCAGTTATTAAAAAATGTCATGTTACTACTGTGTTAGCATAAGACAGATGGAAATTAGAGGGCAGTGGAAAGATACTAAAAGCCTTTATCCCCATCTTGCTTTAGTCAATATTAATATGCTGATCTTTTTTCTTTCCTGTATTTAATTTTATTTTCATTTCCTCCAGAGATCAAAAATAGCAGTGTATGAAAAGATGTGGACCTACATGCGATCAGCAGAGCCATCGGTGTTCACTAGGACTACAGCTGAGGGAGTAGCTCGTGTCCGCAAATCCAAGGGCAAATTTGCCTTTCTTCTGGAGTCCACTATGAATGAATACATTGAGCAGCGAAAGCCATGTGACACGATGAAAGTGGGAGGAAATCTGGATTCGAAAGGCTATGGAGTAGCAACGCCCAAGGGTTCCTCATTAAGGTGGGTGGAATAGTATAACAATATAACATGTGTTGTTATAGTATTCCACCTTCCCTGATGTCCCCGACAGAATTATTTTCTTTTGTGTGTGAACATGGTATGTTTGTTTGTTTGTTTGTTTGTTTTCTTTTTATCCATTTCATATTTTTTGGTCAAAAATCAGGTAATTTTTTAAATTTTTAAGTAATCATAGTTGACATAAATCTTTGAAGGCCATATAAAAACCAAACTGGTTGAACACTGGCTGCTTCCAGCAGACCTAAAATATGGGTAGCATATGCTTGTATATCTCATCAATTTTTTTTTGCCACCAACATCTACATCATTGTGCCAGTAATAATTCTACATTTTGTCATTATTTTTAAATTATGCCTGGCTGCTAATTTCTGAGTAAGAAGAAATCAACTTCTTCTAAGAAAATCACTTTTTTTTCCCCATTTCAAAGTTTTATTTGTTACAGCATCATTCTATTTTAGATTATCTAGAGGTTGTGTTGCATTAACTTTTGAAATCACCTTTGTTTGTAACAGTAACCATAGTCCGAGAGGAAAACAGGCTCTAATTTTATAGTGCTTACTCAAGTCACACTCCTGCCTATTTCAAAGGGAGTATGGTGTAAGTAAGATCTGTAAAATTAGATCCAAGACAATTCAAATATGTTTGCCAAAAGAACCTGAAATGTGATTTATAAGTGAAGTGCTCTACATGGGGGTTAAAAGTGAGACTTTCATTCTTATGGAAATATTGGTTAAATCTGCCCTTTTCATCCTCGTGGTCCTGGACATAGAAAATGCACATGTTTGTGTCCAGGAGGCAGAATTTCCTATTTTCCTTAAGCAATAAAGGCTGCTGTTGAATGGATGGGACTAGAGCCCACCGCAAGTGGTGACTGACAGATTACTCTGGTCTCAGTGCTGCTTAGGAGAGATGCACACAAAGCACAGATTCAAGAGGAAATCAGAATCTTTGCTAAAGGATTTAACCAAGAGCCTGGTCTTGAAAAATGATGTCTCTGGTAAGCCATTGAAAAATGAAGGTAACAAGACTTGCATTATTGCCCAGCAAAAAAATGAAAGCAATATATATATCACATGATTGCTTTCATTGGTTTCAAAAAGGGAACTGCAATGTGATTTGAGATGTGTGTTGGGTGGGGGAAGGATTAAGAGATATATCAAAACAAATACTGGTATTGAAAAGGGATGTGTGTAGCAACATTATACATTTAAAAGCGACACTGTAATCACTAGTAGAGGGTTTATAGCATGTTATAAAACAGACAATTTTAAAAGGAGATCAGGAAAACTAGCTAGTAAAGACTAATTGACAGTTGACTTTGGCAATTTTGGTCTGATTTATTTGAACTTACATTCTATATGAAACTGAAGAAATGTGCAGTGAGAAATTCAAACTAATAAATTATACATAATAGAATTTTACCCCAAAAGATTATGACCATTCAGAAATTTAAAGTGGCATTAGGATGCTTAGTCTTTGTACTTTGCACAATGTAGTAATGAAAAATACATAATTTCAATATGATCAGTTCGCAAATAAATTTCTGTTGAAGTAGTAATTAGTAGAGTACCTTAGTGTAAATAATTTACATGAAAAAGAAGAGGTGAAAGCAATGATCGCTGATACGTAGTGTGCAGTCTATTGATTACATTCACTGGATGTCTCTTTTGCCCTTAATTAATTCTCTGTGGATGTAGCTGCCTTGTCCTCTGTCTTGTGTGTACTGATAAGTCAAGCTCCAGAAACTGAATTTGGCCCTAAGATACGGGTACATCTGACTCCCATTGATGGCAAGAGAGTTCCCTCTTAAATGTGCCATTTTGTCAAATCCACACTACAGGGATTGTTTGGGGAGATGCTGAAGGGCTTCATCTGTCTAGAACTGTATAATATTCAGTCATTGGCTTCCCCCTCTTTTCCTGTCCTTCCCTCGGTCTTGTTAATGAGGCAATTGTTAAACTCAGCTTCCTGGATGGAGAGTTTGTTTATGCACTTTGTTTTGTATATACCACAGTTTCCTGAGCAAGCTGGCCCCTGCATGCCAAAACCACAGTATTTTGTACTGTTTTCTGAGAAGATTCAAAGGACACTGAAGGCTAACTGGCATTCACCTTGCCTTCTATCTCCTCACTCTCTTAGCCCTAGGCATTTAAACATGAGGTTCATTAGATTTAAATTCTCATTTTTATTATACTAGGATTCTTATTTTTCAAAAGAGACAAACTGATACAGAGAAGAACCAATAGGTATCTTCTGCATAAACTTTTTAATTTGTAGACGCAAGTTCAAATTATTTCCATTTGTTAGAGTGGGATGCAGAGGACATACCTATGTGGAGTATCTTTGAAACCTGTCTCAATTTGGTTCACTAGAGACTTAAATCTGTTGTCCTATAAGATTTTTTCCTAACCAGGTCTTTAGGTTAACTGCTCTAGATACGATGAGAGACCTGTATTCCATTGTCATCAACTATACCTTTCTCACAAACACTGCTGTTTTGATTCTTTAAGCAGTGTGAGAGTTGAAGAGAAAGAAAATAGAAAACTTTCCTTCTGTGTAAGCTTGACTAGAGAATGTGCACAAATGAGTAGCAATGTTCCCTTGATCAAGGGAGTTTTAAATTTTTAAGTCTTTCTGTTCATTGAAAATGCATCAGAATAAATGCCACAGAAAATAGACAGAGTATGGTATACAATTAGAATGGAAACACAGAACTTTATTGTAGACTTTGAAATGAATGCAACCAGGATTATCACAGGGAATTATCTGTGATGGGTCTTAAAACCATACTATAACAGTGATGGCTAGCATGCACTTCTATAGTAAAGAATGATACACAGAGATACTTATGGTTCAGAGAGACTGACTAGTGTTGACTAGACATATACCTAAAAATTTGAAATCGTTGAGTTGTAAGTTATACATGGCCGATAACAATGCCCAGAAATTATTGGTGTATTGTACTTTGACACTGATTCTCCAATCTTAAGGTGACAGAACAATGCAAGATATGTGGATCTTTTTATTTCTACTGAAGTTTCCACATGCACAGTGCTATATATATGTCTGTCAGTACTATGACTTCCTCCTCATCCCATTTTCTTTGCCCTTGACAATCCAAAACTGTGGTAAAAGCCTTTTTCTAGCTGATAAATTTGTAGAATTGCTTTAAAATATACACTTCAGATGGCATTATAATGAAATGCAAAGTTGAGATGAGAGAGGGAATATTTTGACTTCATTGCCATCAAACATTATCAACTTCATTACATAAATTTACAGTGGTAGACATCTACTATATGTAATTTAGTGTTTATAAAGTTATATACTTTACTACCAAAACATCAATGCTGCCAAATTTTCTATGCTCTATGTATTATTATTCTATTGACTTTCTGCTGCAATAAATTAAGCTATCAGAAGTTGTTTAGAGTGAATAATTTGGTTAATATAGATTGTCCAGTGAATATTTTAGATGGGAATATTCCTTTTAAAATAGTGACTGTATTTGACATCTGTGACTAGCTTCAGGAAACAAAGCAGTGGGTCTCATCTGAGAACTTTTCCTGTCCCTTGTAAGGCCTGAATACTTTATATCTTTATTACTCACCATGATACTTCCCCTGCAAACTTGGCCTTTTCTAAAGTTATCTGAGGAAATGTCTAAAAGAAGGCAAATATTGTCACCAAAAAAGAAAAGTTTTGAAGAAGAGTTGCAATAGAACTTACATCAGTGGGTGAACTCTGGAGAAAATGAAACTCAGTTGGACTTGGCAGTCCCACTTGCAAAAACTCATGCCAACAGGAACTGATCCTTTGAAACCAGACCCATCATGGTTCATTTCCAAAGGCAACTCAGAGCCTCACAGCAATAGCGAAGCGGGGGGAGGAAGTGCCAAGAGAAGGAAGTAGAATGCTACATCATTCATTATACTTTTCTTTCAATATTGAACAAAACCATTGGCCTCACAAACAGCCCACGTCTAGATATGTTTCAGGATGAGTAGAGTTCTTCGTAAGACAAATTAGGTTTCTTCCACTTTGGATATTTGCTAGAGCAGAAATATTAAAATTAGTATCCAAGTTCATGCATGAATATTGTATTACCCTAAGGAGCCATTTTGCCATGTACAATTTGTATATTTAGGCATAAATTCAGTTGTACTTTGAAGTTTTGCAAAAAGGAGTTTGTGTGTAAGAATAAAGATATAAGCCAAGCTTCAAAAATTAGAAACAAGTCAACTTTCATTACTTAATGTAGACACTAACATTATTGAGTAGTACTTGGCCTCAAACAAATGAACTTTTGCATCTTCCAGAAATGAGTTGGAGTAAATTGGCACATAATTTTTTTATTGTTAATCATTAGGGAAAGAAATGTTTATGACTACCTTCCATTTTTTATTAAAAGATGCCACATAGCCAAGTGTGGTGACTCAGACCAATAATCCCAGCTCTCAAGAGGATGAGGCAGGAGGATTGCCCCAAATTAAAGGCCAGCCTTGGCTGTATAGTGAGTTCAAAGCCAGTCTGAACTACACAATTAGAGCCTATCTCAAAAACAAATAAATGAATACATAAATGCATACGAAGATGTCACACATAGTTTTTTGGTGTGTGCATTCCCGTCCTATTTTGAATGTAATCTACTGGACTAGACATTAGACAAGTACAATAAAAGTCAATCACACCCCTTAACCTACACATACACAAATACACACAAATCCCCATTGTGATAATATGCTTAAACAACTACCTAGTAGAGATGATGATGTTTATGATTGGTACCAAGTATTTAGCACTCACACACCGAGCTGTCACATGGTGAAGATATGAATATTATATAGGTTCTAGGGGAAAATAATTGTACAATATAGTCTGCATACTTTATTCTTTCTGGATGCTGAGCACAGTAGGAAGCATACAACTTTAATTATCATTTGAAATTCCAAGTTTTTAATTCAGTTCTTTCTAGTAATTTTTTTATGATAAAAGTTATAGTTCATACGAAGAGAAAGCAAATACTGTTTTTTTTGCATTGCTTTAATACTTATCAAACATTATACATTTTTGCCTTTTTCGCCTCAAAATATTGGTGAAATAATTTGTCTTCAGTCGTTTGACAAATAACTCAATATATAATTGGAGGCCTCCAACTGAGAATTTATCAGTTAGTTTTTAAATTGTTCACTTTTGGAATGCTTTGCAGGGCCCCAACTAGGAGATATCAGGTTGTAAAACCTCTCAATTCAATATTAATCCTTTGCTGTTTATAATACTCCACTTAGAAATTGTATTTTAGTAACTTTATTGAGACAATGGGAAAGTTGTGATCATTTTAGTTTCTACCACTTTAAGAAGGATAAATTTAACAAGATAAAATTGCTACAAAAGCAGCTTAGCCATTTATTTAAGTTTTACAACTTGATACACTGAGGAATCTATGACTAGATCCCAATTCTGATAGGCTAAGAGAAGCCAGAATTCCAAACCATTGCTCTTTCAACCCATCCAATTGCTCCAGAGACAAATCCTATAAACATGAAGAACATCCAAAAATAATATATGTATCCCATACAATTCAAGTTAATTCGATGGCAACACAAACTCACATGAGTACAGAATCTACAACAGCTAAGTCGGGTATGCTTGACCTCCACATGCCAATGGTATTTTGGAAACATAAAAGTGTATTTAAGACCAAAGTTCATAATCTGACCCACAATAGGTACACCAGAGATCTCTGGATAAATTTACCCCTACATTTGTAGCATATTCAAGTATTTTCTCTTGGCATATGACAGGAGAGTCATATAGGTTCCATCCGACGCCACTCATCTTTACAGGTCATGCCACTTCAAGGAATGGTCTCCAGACACAATTGCTCCCCATCTAGTGATCAGATTAAAATGAGGTGTGGGAAGAACAAAGCAAGTGTAGGAATTCTGTGAGTTTGTATCCACCTTTCTGTAATGGTGGGTGGGAGTCCAAATAAGAGTTCCCTGGAACTCAAACTATAAAACAATGGAACTAGGGAAGACCTCCCCAAGGACTCTTCCAATGATAAGGTCTAGAGAGAGGCACAACTAAGACATCCTAGTGAGAGAATCAGCTAGTAAAAGAAAAATATCAGAAAAGATCTCATAACAAAAGGATAGGTCTTGGAAAGAGATAGTGGAAGAGAAATTTATGAAACATTGAATCCTAGAGCTGGAAAGAGAGGGAGACCAGTGTATATCAGGATGCCTGAAGTTGTTATTTTATACTGAATCATGATCAAATGTATGGGTGTGTTGCTCATACTTAAGTCTTAGCTGCAGAACAAACATCCTGCACCAGAGAAATTATCCGTGTAAGACTTTCAGCATCCCCAAGGTCACCTGGCAAGAATGAATTGATAAAGTGTGCAGGCAAGGAAGTTCTGCACTCCATTACAGGGAAGAACATTAAGGCATGACATAATGTCATCATGAGGGGTGATTTAGATCAAAGGCAAAGCCTGATTGTGTGCAAGGATCTGGTGTGCAGAGGTCAGTGCCTGCTCACTGCGATGCACTATGCTTCAGTAGTTTTCCTTTGCCACTGAATTCAACTCCACTGCCTCACACCCAGCATTCTCCAAATTAAGATTTAAATTCTCAAAGAAAAAGATTTTTCTTCCTGTGGTACATAATAATAGCTTTTATGGTGACTACCAAGCCACTCTTGAGTTCTTTTAATAATGATGCAATTGCTAAATAAATGTGTCAGGTTAATTTTCTCCACCGTAGGACCTCACGTTATAGGATCATAACTTCTTTGGACAGTGAATGCTCTTGAAGTTAACAATTATAAAGTTGTCTGTATTTAGATTGTAAGTACCTTAATTCATCCTTAGAACATCAGCAAAGATCAAGTGACAAGTTTTGTGTTGTTCTCCAGACTTACCTTCCTACTTGAAGATGACAGCCGAGGGACCTCAGTACAGGTTACTCAGGGAGATCATAGCTTCCAGAACTCATACAACTCCGAACAGTTTGGCAAGAAGAAAGACATAATCATGCTTCAGTAGATTTCTTCCTCTCCCTACCTCAGACCACTCTTAGCTAAGCACAGCAGTAGAACAGGGAGGGATTGAAAGGGGTAAAAAATGTTTGCAATAGTTAGATACACAAAGAATATTTCACACACACACACATGCACACATAATCATATTCTTAGAGATGGCTTTGGAGGGAGGGTTGGTGATAGTCATGTTTACCATGAACCTCCAAAATGCCTAGAATAAAATACTGTGAAGCTCACTTTATTCTGAATATAGTCTAATCTTCTGTAGAATTCTATCACGTGCCACTTTAATGCAGTTTTATGTTAATAATCAACACCTACTTAACAAATCATAAAAAATAATGGTTTTCTTCAAAAATTAAAATATACCCATTTCTTTCAGCATATTACTTATAAGGAAAACCATTCATCCACAACTTTAGACATTATTAACTTTTGTCTCTAAAAGTAGTATCAACCAATACAGTTCTAAATTAATGATTCATACTTAAGAAAAGGAAGCTAAAACAGTTTGGCAGTCCTTTAGAATGAACTAGAAAACAGTTGTGACTAGTTCAGAATTATTTTCCATTTTAATTTAACTGGCAATAAGAAACTGACTTATTTGTTTCAAGGTTTATTCCCTCCCACCAAAAATTTAGCACTATAATTCTGTTTTTCAGAATGAAATTACTTCTGAGATAACTTTGTTGCAAATATACAGTATCATGCACACTTGGCTATATGAAAACAGAAAATCACAGTTCAATTCTACAAAATACCTAGCCGTGGCCTTATTAAAAACAGATATTTTATTGATTACAAAGATATTTTAAATAATATTACAGTAACAAAGTTATAAATAACATCACCACATTGCCTATCATTCTTAAAATCAGAAGCCATTTTATGATTGAAAATAGTTTCCTATAAGTGAACAGTCTATACTTTATGAAAATCTAAAATCCACTGTTAAGTAATATAGATAGACTGAAATACTCTTCCAAAAAGTTTGCAAAATCTTTCCAATATATTCCTTTGATATCACATGATTCAACAATAAAGAAACATTAAAGGCACAAAGATGCTAACTCCACTTTTCGAAGTGTACACTAGCAAGATATGGGGGAATTCTTTTTTTTTTTTTTCAACTTTTGCCATTGTGTTTTTTATTTATTTATTTATTTAAGGGAAAATAGATACAGAAACTAGAAATAAAAGTCAAAAAAGACAGACAAACAGCAACAGACAGATCTGATACGATAACATTGTAGGTTTACACACTGAGGTGGTTGAAGTTTGGCAGTAGTTACAATATTGCATATCGTTACCTTCCTAGGGGTTGGGGATATTGGCAGATATAGACATGTAAGATTCATCAATTCAGGTATATTAACTTTTCTTTTTCAATACCTATTGTATTCAGCAATACGTTTTTTTTTTTAGACATAAATTTATAAATATGCATAAATAAGACAGTTAAAAAAAGATATGGGGGAATTCTATGATTTTAAAATACCACTGATCATACAAAACATGCGCTATTTTATTGGAATAAACTAGACTTTATTTCATTTCTTTTTAATTCTGAGATATTTAAAAATGTTAAAAATTCAATGTTTTCTCTAAGTACTATATCTCTGAGAGTTAACTGGAATTGGAATTCAAACATAGTCAAACAAATGGGACACAGTTTCTCATTTTCAAAGGAAATAAAAGAATACTATATATGGCTTCCTCTCCGTTGGTCCCTCACAAACAAAAGTTATAAAAATTGTCAGGAGCTACTTCCTGGGTCTCTATTACAAGTGAATCCTGTTGATTACAATATTTGGTGCTGAAAGATCTGCAGCTTTTGAGTGTCCCTCTTTGAAGTAGTAACAGACCAAAATCTCACTAGTAACTAAGGAAAAGACATTGTGAGCACCCAGCTCTCAGTCTCCCTTTTACTAGGCTTTTGAAAATAGAAACACACACACACACACACACACACCCTCAAAATAATATCAGCAAGGACAACTGATTTACATTGTTAGTGCCATTAGCAGAAAAAATAATCTTAAAAAAAGTGTAAGGAAAAGCTTAAAATGAAGGAAGGTATCCAGAGTTCTTAAGACACTACTCTAACCTTTGACTTATCTTTGACGCTAATAGATAAATAGAGGTTAATAGTGTCCAAAGGAAACTGACTTCAAATTGTCTCCCAGAGTAAAAAGTAAAGGGAGTAGGCTGGAAAGTTACTATTAAATTATAATATTGAACAAGCTAAAAAAGAAAGCAGCTAATGTATCATTTTTTTCTCATTTAATTTGTTAGTTTGTTCACTTGAAAATGATTGTGTTTCAGTTTGGCTCATATAGGACACCAAAACTTACTGATTGGTATATTTAACATCCAGCACTAATATGAATACTATAATGTTATAGCTCTCAAGCCACTTACACATACATTTTTACTTGCTCATTTTAACTCTCTTATGATGTCATTTTATTCGAGGGAAGACACAATAAGCTAGAGACGTTAAGTGACTTGCCCACAGTTCCACAGCTGAAGTTAGAACTCAGGTCTTCTGACTCTCTCCAGTGCTCTTATGGGAAACAAACAAACAAAAAAGTATTTTTAATATAAACAGTTTCCTCTGAAAGCTTACAGTTTCTATAAATCTTCCATGTCAAAGATTCGTATTTCCAGGTATGCTGAAAATATTCCTATACAGGTCAAGTTTCCATAATTTTAAATTTATTTTTAATACACTGTGATTTTTTTCTTTTTGAGTTCAAGAAATGACACAAAGGTAGATTTCGGGTTAGCACAATGAAAGATTTTATTACAATTAAACTTCTTGGCCCCTGAAAAGGGCATATTGGCTTATCATTCCCAGTATCAGACTTGTTAGAGTAAAAGTAAAAGAGATTCCCATATCATTTTGAGAGATGAGGATGATGACAACTGTATTCCCTTTCTGCTTGAAGACTCTAAGATTCTGGTCCATACCCTTGAATATATTTAGCAAATCAACCTAAAAATTCTTTTACAACTCTGTGGAGTTGCCAATACTTACTAAGACTAAGGGAAAAATTCAATCTCAGAACCTCAGTAGAAGCTCGTCTGGCTTTGGAATTAAACTAGTCACTTTGCTAGTGAATAGGTGGCCTCACTGCAATCTGTCTACACTGTGACATGAAAGGGATTTTAACGAAAATATTCCTCTATAAAAAGCCACAGAGCTACAGATGGATGCAAGTCTGGTACACCTATATAACATACATTTAAAATTATATGTTGACTTCAAACTTTTGACCAGGTTCACTGAATTACATGAAAGGAGTAATAAAACAGCAAAAATGAGTCATTTGCACATAGGACTTGCTTTGTTTTTTGAGAACAAAATTTATTTTTCCATATTCAAATATAGTAAAAAGTGATTCATGTAATATGGTATTCTGTGGTGTTTTGACATAAAATACTTAAGAAGGTGACTTTTAAGAACATCATAATCATCCTAACAACTTGAATATTACTTATTTTCTTTTTTATTTTTCTCTTCATCACAAATATCAATAAGTTTATGCCCAGAAGCATGAATACTGCACAGCCACTATAATTTTACTCAACCCAGGCAGTACACAAATAGTTCTTATTCATAGATTTCCAGATTATTGCCAAATATAAAGTCATTTACTTCAAAATGGTCATGTAAGTAGGTATTTGACACAGTACACTTCACTCCTCTTTCCTATTTCAAGCATAACTTTACAGTTTCCAGTTGTATTCTTTTCAGAAAAAAGGAAAATGCTGTATGTTGGGGGATTAATAACATTTAGTGGATAAATTCTTGGTTTGTCAAAAGTTATTTTTAGTACATTCATTGAAAATAATGAAGTTACAGTTCTCAAGGAAGAACACAAGGAAAAGCATGTATGTAGTAGATGGAGGAATTTTATTATGCTATGTTTATATCATGAAATTTTAAAGTATAACAGCAATAGATAGAGGCAAGATTTCATTGTGTAACATGCAGTTTGCCATACAGTTGTTCCCTGAACATTTTCATAACAGCCATTTACAGTAATAATGACAACATCCCTCATTTTGATGTCTCTGGAACATACTGGGATACAATGAGGTTCCAAAGTACATCTATTCTCTCACCTGGTATCGTTTTACTTGATGAAGAATTTTAATAAGTTACCCAAAGTTAAATAACAATAGCACATGATCTTGTATAGGTTCAGGCTCATTCTTGGTCTCCACTCTCCTTCATGTCTCACGGAATTCAATCAATTGTCTGGTATTTGATTTTATATGGGAACCAGTCACCCACCATATCTGAAATTATGCCAAAGGGTAACTGAGAACTGACTCTATGCTCAATTAATTAGGCAGGAGCTTGGAAAGAGATGAGGTGGTTCAAATGATTAAAGGTCATGTCAGAGACTGTGTAATGAAAACTAAAGATTTACTAACTACTAATACCTAGCATATGTGCATTAATATCTTTTCTAACTAGACCCCCACAATTGTTTGAATATGGTTCCATTATCATCATCTGGAAGCTACTTATTGCTGCTGAACCAGTTCAAATAGCTGATGAGTGACAGAGGTGACACTGAGGCTTGTTATTATTGAATTCCCAAATTCAGACTTCATTCTCTATGCTGCCTTTTTCTCTTTGATGACACCAGGAGTCCTAGTAGCTTGACATGCATTAAGAAAAAAATCCCATCTAATAATAGTCATACTGCCCTGAATTTGCCTGAACTTGAAAAGTAAGCAAGATTGAGACTAGTTAGTATTTGGATGGGAGAAAAAAATATCTTTCTTTAATCTGTGATTCCCTGTTTTCAAAAAATAAAACAATCACATAGTTTCTGGCAATATAATGTCTCATACTTTTGTCCTAACCCTCACATCTAATGACCTTTTATTTTTTATACTTACAATAACTATACAAATGATGTAGCAATGTCGTTTTACTCTCAAAAGACAAAGAGAGTATCAGAGATGTGGGTTGAAAAGGCAGCCTCCTTCTCCCTGAGGACTCTTGGGGTCTCCTAGGACTCAGCCTTCATTATTCACTCCAACTGATGAAAATTATCCAAGTGATGCCCTCCTATGAATTTCAAGGAACTAAACCAGTCTTCAATTTATTAGAGCTCTCTGACAATACAAACTGAAGAGCAGACACAGTTTCCCACTCATACAGCTGATGTTCATTCCCCTTTGGCTTAATCCTTAAAATGGGTTCTAAATTCAATTAAGTGGAAGTTCCAGTATATCAGACAGTTGGTAGTATCTTGTGAGACCTGAGGAAAGGGTTGGCCAGAATTGAACTTGACTTTAATACAAGACCATGTTCTATTATTGTTTAACTTTGGGTATTTCTCCCCTAGGAGGAGCACAGAGGAGAACTAACCAGCTCCAGGACCAAGGTAAGAGGGGAGTTTTCTTTCAAAAGAATGGGTTCCATCCATTTGAAGGAAACCCCTCCCCCATGTATTTTTTAATCCTTTTTCTTTATACATTTATATTTTTTAACTCACCAGAAATAGGGAACCAGCTTGCTACCTGTGCATAATCCACTTGCAAATTCTATAGCAAGAAAAAAGTAAAACTTTCACACAAATCATACCAATTATATGAAAATATATTTATGTTTTCCATCATCATTGGATATTGACTTGTACCAGTGTACCTTTAAGGCTTAGATTCTTCAACTTTAACTTCTTTATATGTGAAATATACATAGCTATAATCAATCAAACCATAATAGGTAAGAAGCCACAAAATATTAAAACTAAAATCCAAAGTGTTTCTAATAAATATATCATTATTAAGGAAAAATTTAATTAAAAAACATGTAATTTTAATGATACATATTTTAAAATATGATCATTCTAAACTTTTCATCTGAAGTAGTAAGTCATAATGATACTGCATTTTAATCTATATATTAAAACTATGATTGAAAAAAATAACAGGAAAAAGCATTACTTCCAAAATACCCTTCTCCCAGGTCTCTTATGTTGATTTTCATGGTTTCCACCATACCCTCTGATTTTATGCTGTCATGTTTGAAACCATCATTGGTATTCCCTGACTTCAATGCCTGTTTCAATTGGTACTTTCAGAGAGAAGAACCAAAATGGAGAAACAAGTAAGAGAATTTCAAAAGCATATAGAATTTGAGACTGTAGAAGAAAGATGGATCTTGTAGATCACAAAGAGGAACAGCTTCCGGGTTCCTAGTCAGCAGTAGTTCCTTTTTATCACTGCCCTCCTAAGAGGCAAGATCTTGTGTGACTGCAATAGATTTTAGAATTGTTTTAGGATCAAGTATCTGAAGCACTTGTAGCTCAAAAAGAAGGCAACTAACTTTTGAGAAGAGTACAGGATATATTTGAGTCATATATAATTGATTCTTGATTTAGTCAATCCTAAACTTTAAGATGCCAAACGTATGGAACATTTGCTTAAGCAACCATCCAAAAAAAAAAAAAAAAGATAGAAAGAAATTTCTATCTTTTTTCTATGACACAATTTCTGATAATTGTGTCAGTGGAATTTTATGTACATCAGAATGTTACTTATGTGAGGAAGATGTGTTGTATACCTTGAATTCTTATGAACTATTTCATGGTAATCTCATGAAGGATAAGACTTGGTGGTGATTCTAAGTGACTCAGTTCTTTGGCATAACGTGAAATTAAGGTGAAAATAGGTTTTTGAAATTTGTTCCTTAGTACAGTAGAAAGTATTGGTTTATAATAATTGCATTCAACATATTATGTACATCAAAGAATATCTCATAGAAGTGTTCAAATTGATATCTAAAGATACATTCAATTTCTGATGAGAATCAAGTAATTTAAAAAAGTATGTGATATGTTTTAGTATTAACAGTAATAGAAGCAAATGTAAGTGAAACTATTTTAAGAATTTAATTTTGCCACTTTTTCTATTTGAATTACTATTGAGCATTAGAACATATTCCTATTTTAAATATGGTTATGAATCTTACTGCTCTCAAAGATTTGTACTGTCACTTACAGTGCTGTAAACTTAAAGTCTTCGTCTTTAGATATTTTGAGATAATAACTGAAAAATTTCATACTTTCCTAGTCATAAGCCCCATTATAGTTCTGAACTTTTTAAATGGAGATTTCAGAAAATTTCCTTTCTTTTGCCTGTGATCACTGTTTCTCTAAGAAACATCATCTTCATCACTCAAATTCCTTTTCCCATTTGTGCTATTCTCCCACATAACCAAATCCAAATTAGAAAGTAAAGTAGGTGAAAAAGAGATCAAGTAGAACACATTTTGTGTTGCAACACTCAAATACTTGCCTAGTGGAAAAGACCATGAACCTTAAATGACAGGAAAAATGAAACTGATTCTTTGGGGTTATTTTTTGTTCTCAAGAACTTGATGGAATAAAGTATTTATATGTAATGCTTTACTAGACTTACTTAGAGAATTAAATACATATTAAAATATGCAGCGAAGGGGCTGGGGATATAACTCAGTGGCAGAAGCGCATGCCTAGCAAGTGCAGAGTCCTGAGTTTGGTTCCCGGTACCAAAAAAATACAAAAAAAAAAAAAAAAGAAAGAAAGAAAAAGCAAAACCACAGTGAAATTAAACCAAATGTACTGCTGACATTTAGTATTTGTTGACAATAAATATATTTTCTAATTGAATTGTTCTAATTAATAAATTTAATTACAGAAAAATTTCTACAGATATGTTTTATTTGCCAATTATAAATAGACTGATTTATTAAAATAGCATTATTTGAGATTTTCACTTTAAAGTTCAGTTGTATCTGAGCTACTCATATAGTGCTCCTTTCTTTATCTGACTACATAAAGTGAATAGGTGATTTCTTTTATTTCAGCTATGTCTGACATCACTGAAGCACTTTTCTACATTATTTTGTTGACTTAATGGACCAAATTATCCACCATTATTCATAAAAATCACCAGGGTCAATAATATTTTGATGCCCTTCTTGCTAAAGCATTTTGTTTTAAAATACACTTCACACTAGGTCTGCAAAAACCTGTTAGGTTCCATAGTTGAATGATTCCCTTTCACTGTCCAACATACTTTTCTTTCACTTTACTGGAATGCTTACCAAACAGCCCCTCAAATTAATTCCACATGATGTCAGTTCTATATGTAGTTATTACAAATCAACTCCACAGTATTACTTTCTCTGCCTTGGGCTAAGAATAGCATAATGTACCATAAAACATAATTGCTATCCTCCAAAAGAGAGAAATTGTGCACACACACTTTTGCAATGTAATGTACAACTCAAAGCAGATGTGAGTGCTTCCAATAGCAGATGTTATTCCTCAAAAACAGAAGATGAATAGAATCAGGAGCATCCAGAAAGACCTCATGAAGAAGGTTCAGATGTAATCACTGATAAATACTAGTTGAACGAGTAAGTCCGTGACTAGGTACTGGAAGATGAGGAAATGTAGAAAGGGTACAAGAAAGGAAGAAAGAAATTCCTAGTGAAAGTCCTATTGTGAATTTGGAGTGAATTTTAAATAAAGTATCTTTGGGACTATAAAGAAACTGACCTTGCTGGAGGCAAAGAGTCTGGATGGGAGACTAGTGGGATTAATAGACTAGATATCTGTGTTGAACTGACACGGGTTGCTATTTACTAGTTACACGACTTTAGGTTTTACTTTCCTCATGTGTAAAGTAGAGTTATAATCCAATAATACAGGATTGATATAAAAATTCAGTTAGTGTATTAAAAACTTGAAACAGTCCCTGACTCGATAAAATGTAACAAAATTATACTTCAAAAACAAATTTAGCCAGGAGTGGTGACACATGCCTCTGATCCCAGCATTTATGAGACTGAGGCAAGAGGATTGCCACAAATTCAAGCAAAGGCTGTGCTACATAGTCAACTCAAGACCAGTCTGAAATACATAGTGAGACCTTGCCTCAAAACATAAACAAATAAGAGCATATGTAAGGGAATCACTGGGAAGCCTTGAATGTCAGAATAAGAATAAAATATTGGAGAACATCATCAGTTTATGACGGCTTTCGACAAAGTACTACAAAGGAATAGAGAAGCAAGGATGTTCTGACTCTGGGTAGCAGAGAATGGACTGTAAGAGCCAGTCCATCTGGTCTTGAGTGATGATAGTTTCAACTGAATGATTCCAATCTAGTAGAAATAAAAATATGAATTTCACAAGCACTTTTCAGAAAAACAGTTTTTAATTGGCTCTAAGAAAGGAAAAGAAATGAAACTTGAAACACAAGGCTAAGTTTTTGGCTGAGTCTATTTATTTTATTATTTGATTTTACATTTTTATTCTTTCTGAATAAAATTTTCAAATTTACTGTACACTGGATTAGAAAATTTCCTTATGATGCTGTTCCTTAGGATCCAAAAATACAAATCCCAAAAGATTAGAATTTACATCATTAAGAACTTTGCATTTATTCAGATAGACATTTTAACCTTGGGAGAAGATAAACATTCCCATCTAATTAAATGAAGTTACTACATGAGTTTTGTTATTCTTTTTAATGAAAATTCTCTACTTCTTTTTTTTTTAGGAAGTATCAGTTCAGTTGACAAGGTTTTATCTCAACTCAAGGAGTATTTAGCCAAAGAGATCAGAAATTGCCAGCTGAGTAGTATAGGGGATATATAAGTTAAATAGCTTTCAGAAATTAACTAGGAAAAAACATGATAAGGCTGTCAAATGTCTCAAGAAAAAGAAAATTTCGGAACCGAGGATATAACTCAGTGGCACAGTGCCTGCCTGGCAAGCACGAGGTCATGGGTTTGACCCCTGAAACCAAAAAAAAAAAAGAAAAAAAAGAAAAAGAAAAAGAAAGTTTCCCTCAGAGAGACATAGGAGGAATGAATGAAGATTGGTTGAAAGGAAAGGGTCCTGACAAGATGCAAAGACCATATCATACACAGTACTTGGGAAAGAGCACTGGACTAGAAGGCAGAAGCCCTGTGTCCAGCTGGGCTTTGATGGGCAAGTCACCTAACTTTCATTAGGCCCCAGCGGACACACTGAGAGACTGGATACAGCCCCACTCCCTTTTGACACAAAACTTCTAGGAATCTAAATCGTCAAAGCAACTGATAAAAGTGTTTAGGAAACAACAAAGAATAGCAAAAGGAAACATGACTGATGTATAATTCATGGAATGGCTTAGAAAATTCTGGAAATCATATAAGGAGGGTAAAGAGCACAGCATAGAAGATGAAGGAATCCAAAGTCATGGACAGGCAGAGTCCACACAGCACATCGTGGCCCAGGCAAGGGATCTGCATGAAAGGCATAGTATTTGGGGGTTCAGATACCACGAAAGGAGGCCCAGGACTTTTGGGTTCACATACCAAGAGTATGATAGCAACCAGTTCTTGTACTTTTGAAATTGTGCTTTAGTAATAACCACAGTCTGAAAAGCGAACAATATAGAAATGTGAAGCATTTCGTCTGGTAGCTGTGGTCTCATCTAGAAACAAAGCTCCCTTTTGCTCGATCTAAACAGAGACAGTAATGATAAATAAGTTGCTTTAGGAAAGAGAACACATGCTCTCAAGGATGCCGTAGAGAAAATGAAATTTACATTATTTAATATTAACAAATGATATGTTCTCCACTTATACAAATGTAACTAAATGTATATTTTGACAGATTTTTAAATGTTTTAATCATCATTACACAGTCTTGTAAAAAGTCTCACACATCATGTTTGCAGAAAGATCAGATTGACGGTAGTCCCCTCCTGCCAAATGAGTATTAAAAGTTCTCTGTTAAAATTCTGGAGTCACCATGCCAGAGAAATTTTTATTTCTCTTACTTTTGATACATGCAAAAAAAAAAAGTCAGGTATCATTAGAAGGTAGAACAGATATCTTTAAATCCAGACTCATGATTTCCCTCGCAAGGTCTGTGAATCTCCTGAAATCATATGCAAGTCAATTATTTTCAGCTGTGCATCTTTCCTAAGAAAGTATGTAGTTTTCATCAAATTCTAAAATAAAAATGACTCAAAATAGGTTAAAGAATTTTACTCTTGTGATCTAAAATTGACAAAATTATGAGAGTCAACTGTGTGAAATACCTGTAAGGATCATGTTTACAAACATCCAATATAAAAATATAATTAAAATTTTCATTTCTCACCATCCTTTTCTAATGCACTGACTAAATTTCTGGCAGATATCCTGACAAAAATCACAACGCACTTTGCTTAATCACATTCCCTAGACTCAATTTTCAGGTAAAAAATAGGTGTGCAGATTCCAAAGAGCACAATTTAGTGACAACTTCGGGAAGTTAGTCCAGTAACTACCTCAGTTATTTAGTTCTCCTTGACTCATTTGCAGTAGAAAATAAAAATGTCCATATAGTAACTTAATTACAACAGTATATATCATCTGAAATCCAAAACAAAGACACTAAACCATTCTTTATCAAGGTAGTTTTCAGATACTCATCATAAATCATGCTGGATCTGAATTGTCTTTCCATTTGCAAAAATTTTGCAAACTTTACTTGTCATTGCATAAGCAAACTGGAGTGAAAACTTAATATCTTTTCTAAAAAATTTACATATATATGTAGAACAGTTTGTAACAAATTCTGCTTTTCAAAATAAGTGCACAAATCCAATGAAGCAAAAAGTACCTTGTGCTTGTCTACTGTAAGGAATAATTTGGGAAGAAAAGTAATAGCACAGCTACAAGTTAAATTGAAAACCTAGTGAAGCATTGAAAATGCTCAGAACTGGTTACTCTTCCAGACCTAAATAGCTGATAAAGGTTAGAAATGTTAATTCAAATGTCTTTCCTTAAAATCAGACCTACTCAGTTCTTGATAAGCTATCATTTGACAGCCTGTTGATTTTTATTTACTTTTTGTATTTTCCTGATTGCTAAAATAGTTATCTTCTCTTTTAGTTATTAACTGAATTGAAACAAGTTCTGGGGTTTGTTGTAAATCATGTTTTACTGCGAATTTGTTTCATTCACCGTCACTTGAGGGAAATCATTAATTAAATTACAAAAATAAATCCCAATTGATATTTGCTTCTCTTTCATCTACCTCATCTTGGTATATAGAATAAGATTTCAGGCATGCAACTGTTGTAACCATATTTATAATGTAGCCATCATTTAAAAACAGAATAATCTATACAAATTTCATTTTATTCCTTTCTCATGAAATTATTGTTTTATTAGTGTGGTTCAGAAATTATATATGTGCCTCTGCTTTATATATATATATATATATATATATATATACACATATATACATATATGTTCATATACATATATATGGCTTTATAATGTTTAAATCGATGCTTAAATCAAGTAGGTTTTACAATCTGAAATTTATGTTTGATTTAAAAAAACGATATAGCCAATATATAGTATGATTTTTTTTTTTTTGTACTGGGGATTGAACTCACTACCTCACATTTGCCAGGTATGTGCTTATGCCACTGAGCTAAATCCCCGGCTGTAGTATGATTTTTAAAATTGCGATTTTTAATTCCTGCAAAAAATTTTAAAACATTTTTTTTTCTTAAGGTCTCTAGTGCTTGTTTAGGAAAGAAGAAAGTTGTTAGCCATGATAATTCCCTTTTTTGTAAAAACAGTACTATACTTATACTTTTTTTTTTAATGGCCCACTTATGAGGACTCAACCTTATTCACAGTCACTGTTATTTAATCCAGCCTGAGGGAAAAGATTCACCGTGTCTATGTAAATATGTATGAAACAGCAAGTCTTCTCTCTGGGCCACTGAGAGATCTATTAACCACCTGCAGATCCTATCTGAGGAGGTAGGCCTGCTAATTCAAGCATTACTCATACTTCTCTGCCTGACCTGTTCCCATTAAATAAGGCAGAAACTTTGTAGAAATCAGTACAAGTCCTTCAGTCTGAAGTGCAAAACCAAGTGTACCAAAGCAAACCCATAAACAGGAACAATGAATGTGTTTCTGAAATTCTTAAGAATAACGCTTAGATTCTACATCTTCAAACTGTATTTGATATAAAATAGAATGTAAACTTTGACTCGAATTAAACAATTCAGTAAGGCATTATATCATAAAATAATTGAAAGGTGTTTCTGTCTGTTTTTTACTAATTACTAAAACATTGCTCACCATTGTAGAGACTTTTGAGTGAGTAGAGAAGCATAGAGAGTAAAAATCGATCGTAAACCCTCCACCCAGAGAAGATGATTTTTTGTATTTCCATCCAGTACATTTTTGCTAACATTAAATATATGCCTTGATTATTGTCAGATGAAAAACACAAAGAATATGTAGATTTATTTATTTTTAACTTATAAGTTACAATCATTAACATTTTTAATGGTTGTAAAATCTATCATGTAGATTATTGGTGCTTTACAATATTAATAGCTCAGGAGCTTTGTAAAAATGTAGCTATGTTATACCTAATCTAGAAGAATTTCCTGGACAGATTTAGGTCTAAGTATCTGTGTTTGTAATAAATGGTTCTGATATCCAACTCAAACTTCTGTCCAATGGGACAGAATTATTGGATCAGAGAAAAACATTTTAAAACTTGAGCTGTGTAAGGGCCAAATATTCTCTAATTTTTAGTTTGATCATCAGTGTATGAGAATGCCCAATTTATTAAGCTCTTGACTATTTGAAGCATCATCTCTATTTTTATCCTTTCCAATATGAATAAAGAATATATAAATTTGCACTGCTTTAATTCACTAGTTCCAAATAAGGCTGAATTTTTATCATGTGATTTGTATTTCCTTCAGCCTAAGTTACCTATTAATGTCCTTCATTGATTTTTTAAAGCAATATTCTTAATTCTTCACACAATTTCTTATAAGTTCACCTAATTTTTATGGTTTTCAAAATATATATTAGGGTTTGATGGAAACTATGAAAGACATTCCCTGCCTCTTTCAGGTAAATATTCTAGACATTGTAATACCAGGTGCTTAAGTTTTATAGAGAATACAGTAGCAAACTCCAGGAAGACAGTACAGAGTTAAGATTGAGGAAACTTTTCATATTTATACAACTAAGGGATCCTTTCTTATCAGGATAATGGAGCAATGGAGTCACTCCACAGCAGTCGAGGCACTGGGACCATACACTATTGGCTCCATACCCAGCAACTGAATGCTTATTCCATGAAGTAAAATAGAATTTAATTGACCTTAGTAAAAAAATTTTTTTTCAAAGGTTTTTTTTTACTTTAGTGTGTGATTTCTTTTTTTATTTTATTTTTTATTTTATTACTACATGTTTATAGTACTACATAATGATTGAATTTATCTTGGGGAGCTGGGAATGTATGTAACACCTCTTCATTTTCTTTTTTTACCTTCTTGCCCTCTCATTCCTCTCTCTTCCCTCCATCTCTTGGTCCCCATTCCTTTTGCAAAAGATCTATCTCCCTATTTCCTAGTGTCTTTGATTTTGCTCTATAATTTGTTTGTATTTTGGACATTATTTATTCTACAAACTGTATGTGTACTGAATATCCCATGGGCAGATATTTACTGAATATAAGGGTTTGTATCACCAGTTCTTTACAATAATATTCACAAACAGAAGAAATTAAAAAATCACCAGATTTGTGCCTTTTAAATTTCCCTGTTTAGGTAGACATGTTGTTACATATAAAATATACCTCAACAGCAGATAAATTATACTATAAAGATATATGACTCTGAAGTAAACAAAATGCATAAGATATAAAGTAACCAGAGGAAAATATTCAAATTTATAGAATTTCATGATAAATCATTTATGGTAAGGTGAGAGAAAGGCAAAGGTCATAGCCTGGGGTAAGCATGTTCTTACAAAAACAATCTTGCCTTCTCTTTTAATTTTTCTAAAATTAATAAGTGGACAAAGTTTCCATCTGTTAGTGGCTGTTTTAAAATTTTTGTTTTATGTGACATTTCTGTAACATTCTTAATAAAAATTGGCCCCAATTCCTAGGGCAATGAGGTAAGTGCTCATAATAACAAGTTCCTAAAAAGAAAATTCCAAAATTTAAAAATTCTTGAAAATTTTCCAGAGGTCCTGAAGTTCAGCTAGGTGAATATTCTCATTCCAGTCCAGTGTAAAGTTCCCTATTACTTTACTGTTAATAAACTAAATTAATGAATTAATCTAAAAAGCTATCTGGAAAGAGATTTTTCATACCGAAACTTTCCAGAGACATACAAGACAAAGACAAATAAGTAAATTACCTGTGTCCTTTTTCAAACCATTAAAGGTCAATATCTATTCACCTGAGATCTCCAGTGTGATTTACACATCCAAAAGAATGTGATCATTAATTATTGTTTCTTCCCTTCCATTTTTATGTGAAAAAGAATCCATTTCAATTGATTTTATTCTGTAGAAGGTACACTTGATACAATAAAAAGAGTAATTGGTGTAAGAAATTGCCCACCATATTTTTCTTTTTTCCTTTTTCTGTTTGGTAGATCACTATTACAGCTTCCTCAATGCTTACTTAATTAGTGTAAGAATGTCCTTTATAATCAATATGAGTTTCTGACATTGACTTTAATGTCAGTGTCTACAATATATAAAGAAGATTCCAAAGCAGTAACAAAATGTGCTGCAGGAAGGATCTACTTTTTATGTTTCTCTGCACATGAGTTCTTGTGAATTCACTAGTCTTGTTGAATTTCTTTCGGATTCCTGAATAAAAAAGACTGTTTAATCTAGTCTAGTAAAATGAGTGTAATAACTTTATACATTTTAAAATCATTTGATGATTATTATTAACAGCATGTAAGAGTATTCCATAAAGTAGAGCAGATATCCAAATGATCCATCTATATGTGGTTTATGTTGCAGTCTAAGTAGCAACTCAAGGAGGCCTTTAGATCTAACCCTATTACATAAGGAAATTACATCTTCAGGCGAACAGTGGTAGAAAGTAACTGGTACTTTTAACATGCAAAGAAATCTTGAAATATAAAAATCATTTCCAAATATTAACTCTAAGTGCCTTTTACTTTGTATCATTAAACATTATATACGATGGTTAGATTAACTATGAGTAGGACAGTAATTTGTCTACTGGGCAAATGTATAATATTAATCAAACGTAGAAACTTACATACATATGTGTATGGATAGCAGTGTGAAACTAAACTGTTTTTACATGGCCTATTAAATGGTATTAGAAAGACAATGTCTTAGAACAATTTTTTAGAAAGCTTGATTCCAAACAATTTTCTCAACATAGTTTTTTTTTTTTTTTTCTTATCCATTTCTTTATTTTGCTTTATTTGTTTTCTGTTGTGCTGTGAAACTGTCTTTGGATATGGCTAACAACCCTGTTAAATAACCCTCTCATGAAATGGTTTTAGGTTTATCAAAGGAATGGTCTAAACCAACATATAAAGTAATTTAGATACCACTTCATTAAAAAATCTAGTAAGAATGTTTAAGCTAGAAAAAAACGAATTATAGTAATTTTCTTTAAATAGAAGATGTTAGTTTTAATTCATTGAAAGACAAATCATTTTAGTTTCTTAAAACACAAAATGAAACGATTTTTGTTTTTTGGTTTTGTAAATCTTTTTGAGACAAGGTCTCGTTATGCAGTTTGGGCTGGCTTTGAACTCATTTCCTAGCCCAGGCTGGTCTCGAACTCACAATGATCCACCTGCCTCAGCCTCTGGAGTGTTGGGATTACAGGCGTGTGCCACCATGCCCACCTTTGAAACAATTCTTTTATCCCATTAGAATTTTTCAAATAGATATCTCTATCTTCACTGAATACTTTTTCATTTCTACCTTTTAATTTGTTCCTTTTGGCAACTTTAAACCAAATGTCTGATATTGTTTAGTTTAGGAAACATACATTAGTTATTTTACACTACTAATGTGTAGTTGTTTTCCTACATCTGAGGATGAAGGGAAAAATCTATTTAAAAATCTTTAGTAAGTGAAACTCTAACTCATAAGGGTTAACACTCCCGAAGTGTGTGATTTGCTCATGTTTACTCTCTTAGTGGATCAGCCCATCACTACACTGAAATACCCTGAACACATTTTAAGATAACACTTTAACAGGTTATTAAGTGAGAAAATATCCAACACATACTATTAGTTAGCCTGCAAATCATACTTTTGCCTGCAAATCATACTTTTCATTAATCTGATTGTTTCATTTTATTTTATCTATAACTTGTTTGGCATTCAGTAATAGCCAGTCAATGTTTCTCAAATGGCACAGCATGGATTAAACTGAAATTTTCCTCAGAATATAAGCCACTTACATTTAATAGAAATTGCATTAAATACAAGAAAACCTCCTCAAAACATTAATGGGTCATTTGAAAACTGCAATTTGAAGGCAAAAAAATGCATAAAAAGCAGAAACCCAAGACATGTTTTCAATCCTCTTGTCAAGTAACTAAAATATGCTGCCCCTCTTTCTCTATAGAAGTAAACATGGGGAAAATGTAATCTAGAGTGTTTACAAAGTTCATATCACATACAGCATGACTTCTTGGGGTTTGATTGCTTAATTTAAACCATCAAGGTGGATATGTGTCCCTAATTTCCAGAAAGCAGCCAATCATCTCAAAATTTGGACTTAAGAACTTATCCCTCACTGCTTCTATTTCTTGCCTAGCCTGTCACTGCCAGCCCAGGAAACTGAACCAAGCTGGAAACCCTAGAGTCTGAGACCAACTAAACCAAACAAACTCACTAAACCAACACAAATAATAAAGGGAATAGTTGAACAAACTATGTTCTCATTATCAAGAAAACAGAACACAAAATTAATGGCTGGTTTGTTGGCCTAATAATGCCATTCTGTTTTTCCTTTTGAGAATGAATTTTCATTTCAGTCTGTTTTGGGTCATTGCCATACTTAGAAGCAAAGAAATTCAAGATACAATTCTTTCTCAATTCTAGTAAATTTAAGTTTATTACTGCTTGGAAAAAAATCCATGTAATTGGTTGATGAGATTAGTTATTTGACAGTAAATGATCTGTGAAAACAAACAGCACCAAATATTGCATGCTTAATACATTTGAAATCAGTTACAATTGCTTTCGGTTTGAACTTCGGTGGAAGGGGTTACAGGATGGCAAAATGAGAGGTTTATTTAGCATCTGGGAGAAGCTTATAAAAGAGCTTAAGTCCTCATTCCTTCTAACATCTTAACAGCTGTACAGTTTCTTACAAAATATGTTTTATCGTTTCAAGAAATGCTGTTAACCTCGCAGTTTTAAAACTGAATGAACAAGGCCTCTTGGACAAATTGAAAAACAAATGGTGGTACGACAAAGGAGAATGTGGCAGCGGGGGAGGTGACTCCAAGGTTAGCCTCAATGTCACCAAAAGCGGGTAAACAGTATGTAAAGTAATAGGTGCATCTGCTGGGAGACTTATGATTTGAACCTACTAACACTTGAATTGCTAGACAAGTCCCTTCACAAACTTAAGTATGCAATTACTGTCAAAGCAAAAATATTTGCAACTGTTATCAATTTGGTAACACACTAAGATGTCCAATGGAAATAGTCACTGAAAAGTTCCGGTTTGAAAGGACTGTGGATCAAACATAGTCCTGTGAACCTCACTTTTGGAAAGCAGAAGGGATGCAAATTTGTGAAAGTGTAATCTGGTAAGGAGAAGAGAGAAAACAGAGAGTAAATCTGTCTTTTTTTCTTCACTATGATTTGGCCCAAATTTCTACCAAACATTTCTGAGTAACACCAATAACCTAATTACACCTAGACATGCCTGCAGGACCCACTATCAAGTTTTCTCCATTAAATCTCATGGGCTCCATTAAAGCTAGACAAAATCTCAAAGGTAGTTATGTGAACTACACATTTTTTGCCTTCCATTACTGGATTAATTGTAAAATGATCGGGCTACAAAAACAAGGATAATTCATCTTTATCTTCACTCTATCCATGTCACATTCCCAGTTTTCACTGATAAAAGAATGCTTTATGTAACTTCCAAGCAGTATCTAAAAAAAAAAAAAGAGAGACACACAATTAACAGAATGTATTAACTAACATCTCAGAACACGTCTTCATATATATCAGTTTTGACAGACTTAACACCTTTCATAGAGGGAGAAATTTTGACTAACTACTTTCAGTTGCTAAGGACAAGTAATGAAAAAATCTAAGTATACATTTAAAAGTACAGTTTTTAAAACTAGAAAATTGTCCAAATTTTGATTGGGCTATAAATTCTGTCATGTGACCACCTAACCTGTAAATTCTGTTATGTACTCTGCATTCAGGGCATATCTGTTGGGATGGTTGCCATAACCCCTCTCAACCCCATTCTAAAAAGTCTTTAAAATTAAGCTCACTAATATATTCTCATCTGATAATCAGGCCTATTTCAGGAAAAGAAAGTTAAACTTTGTCTCTATTCTATGCAACATCTGCCTTAATCCATTTTGTGTTTCTATAACAAAGTACTTGATACTAGGTAGGGTATGAAGAAAGACATTTATTTGGCTTTTCATCTTGGTAGCCTGGAAGTTCAAACAGCATGAGTGAGGATTCACTGGATGCTTCACAACGACAGATGGCATCACATGATGCAAGAGAGGCAACAGGAGGTGAGAGAAAAAGAAAGAGAGTGATGAGACATCAGGTTTGCTCTTTTGCAACAACCTGCTCTTAAAATCCAATTTAGTTTTGAGAAAACTAACAAAGAAAACATTACTGGGGATTAACCCAGTGGCATAGCACTGTCCTAACATAGTTGGGGCCCTGGGTTTAATCGCCGACACCAAAAAAATAAATAAATAAAATTTAAACCATCCAGGAAGGTAGATTCTTCATGTCCCTAATCATCTTTTCAAGAACCCCATCCCTTTACCCCAATCTTGTCACATTGGCAATTAAGCCTCAACCCTGAATTTTGATGGTAAAAAACCACACTTAAAACTTTTTAAGGAGTCTTCATTTTCCATTTTGGAGCCTCAACATGCCTAGAATTTTCTGATAGGTTGTATAAACATATAAGTAAATATATGTATACATACAAATACAACTATTCAAGTTTACACTTATAATCTAGTATGCCTCCATGAAATATCATGAAATGTCCTATAGAAGCACCAGAAAAATAAAGATATGTTCATGACCATTAGAAAATTTTTGTTTGAAATTTTTATTTTTACTTCAGACATGAGAATAACATTAAAGATAAAATTTTCTACAAGTAAGGAAGTCATTTTAGTGTACTTAAAGACTTTCTAGAGAAAAATAAACACAACAGATATGTTCATATATTGGAAAATCTATGCACCAAAAATAGTTGTAGCTTATTTAAATGAGAAAAGAGTTAGGCAACTTGGCCAAATTTGATCAGCTTTGCATTCAATACATTGTTTGGTATATGCCTACTTAGTAAATATTTGTCCAAAAGAAAAATTGTGATTCTAACCTTATCATTTGCAAAATCAAAAATCAAACTACTTATTTTTTCTGATATGTAGAGTATCACTTTCATCAATATGGACTAGAAAATTGTATTCTAAACACTTATATCAAATCTTAAGAAGTAGCTTTCCAAGATGTTACAAAATTAGCATAAAATATTCACCTAAAATTAAATTACAGTATATTCTTTTTTGTTATTGATGGTGGTTTTTTGTTTGCTTGTTTGTTTGTTTTTTTTGGTGCCGGGAATCAAACTCAGGACTTTGAGCTTGCCAGGCAGGCACCATGTCACTGAGCTATATTCCTGCCCCCTATCTTTTTAAGTATATTCTATTTTGTCTCAGGAATTTTGTTTTCTTACTAAAATCAAAATACTAGTTGCCTGTATATGTATGTCAGGATTATCACCAAGAGAACAGGTTGTTGTAATCTAAATGTAATAATGTTGTGCTCTGAATTTGTAAGAAAAGATGATATTGTAAATGCCCTGAGCCAATTTAGAGCAAAATAATTACCAGGAGGCATTTGTTGCTTTTTCATTTTTATTTTGTATCTTTTTTAGGGGTCTGATTTTCTTTTTAAACTTTCCTTATCCTCCCATTTGGCCTGATAGCCCTCAAAATAAGTAAAATAAGGAGGAGAAAAAACTAGTTGAGGACCGCAGCTAGCTAGGGTCTTTGTTGGTGTAAACACTAAAGCAAAAGAGACAAATGCTACCAGTTCAGTATAGGAAGGCAATACATAAAGATCTCAACACAAGCCTGCCAAAATCCTGGTTATTTAACTGTGAAATAAATAATCTTGGACATGGGACACTAACTTTCCCAGTAGTGTTTCATCTAATGAAGGGGGAAAAAAAATAGAAACCTGTATCACACATGGAAAAGGTCCTATGAGAAGACAATTGGTCCACCTGTCATTCACAGGACTGTAACAAGTTGGCTGGGGGGTGACATGAGGGATGACACACATCTCCAGCCTTCCGTTCAGCAGCAAATTATCAATCTTGTGTTTTCACAGGGCAATGTGCCACTACCTGTGGAGAAAAAGAGCATTGCTCACTGTCTTTTCCCTCAAGCAACTTATGATTTAATATACACAACAACTGAACTAGTCACAGTCCCTGTGACAGCTTCCCTGTCGCACTCCACACTCCACAGCTGTGTGATAATTAGCACCCCACTCTCCCCGCAGCCTTCCAGCACTAGGAAGTTCTCACCGCAGCAATCTTCAACCATAAAAATTTCATAGAAGACATGAGCAAAAGGGGCTTCCATCTTAAAAGAAAAAATGAAAAGGCATACTTTGGGGGCAGGTTAAATTCATTTATTTGTAAACTTACTCTTGATTGTGTTAATAGTATCGCTGTGCAATTTTTTTTAAAAGTTCATAAATTCATATTCTTGTGAGTAAAATAACAGAAATTTATTAATTAACAGTGAGTCAGC
>RJWM01000727.1:55176-194210 GCA_004363535.1 Dasyprocta punctata
CTGAGGTAGGCGGAGCGTTGTGAGTTCGAGGCCGGCTTGGGCTACAACGCGAGCACAAGGCCGGCCTGCGCTACATAGTGCGACCCTGCCTCAAAAAACCAGGGCTGGGAGTTTGGCTCAGTGCCTTAAGCGTCTGCCCTGGCAGGCGCGAGGTTGTGAGTTCAATCCCCGGTGCCGCCAAAAAAAAAAAAAAAAAAAACAGTGAGTCAACTTAAAAATATGTATTGCCTGTCTAAACCATAATTTCTCCTTCGCTTAATCTGAAATGACGTTGTCTAAATATAAACAATGCAAAGTATTTTATGCCACTTTGTAAGCATACAATTAATGGGCTGACTTATTCAAAGAATTATGTAATAAAATACAATCCCTAGGGAACACTTTGTTTGCTAATTATATTTACAAAATTATTTTTATGCATATCCACATCCACAGGTATACATATATTTATAAACATAGTGAGAGAATGAAGTATAAAATATATATATGAAAATGAATTATTTTGAGGCTGTTATTAGTACTATGATGATTTGATGGTTATAGACACTGACAAAATTTCTAGGTACAACCAAAAACTCACATGAACAAACTCACACTGAAATTAGCATAAAGGATCAGTATAGAAAACACACATTCATAAGCAAGAAAAAAGTGATAAAAACCACAAAGGAAAACTCACCCTCAGAGAAGGCTCTCACAATAATAAAGTCTTTACTCAGTCAAGCTATGCCACTAGTTGACTGCTAAGAATGGTTGGTAGTGAAGATTTTGTTTCAAAATGTCAATTTAATCTTACTCTATAAAACAAGACCTCTGGAGCAAAGAGCTAAAGGGACAAAGAGGCTAGAGAAAGGGGGAAAGGAATAAATAGAAGGATACCTTCAACAGGGAGAGATATAAACCAAAGGCAATTTTTTGACTAATTTTGCCTTCAACTGTCCTTTTTAGAAGAAACACGAAAGAATCTCTGCTTTGATTTTCCTCCTCTTTGCAGCACTGGATCCTCCTTTCAGCTCACCTCATTCAAGAAATGCAATATGGGCTAATGAAATTTACCTATGTATGTGTTTTAAATGCTTTGGCCAGGCAAACCTGGGGACCTAAAAACTCTTATAGTCTCCATTATTCAGGAGATTGAGGGGGAGGATTGCTTGAGCCTAGAAGCCAGAGACTAGCCTGGGCAAGGTAGTCTGGTCTCAAGGCAAACAAAAGGACCTTTATTGTATCAATTAAAAAAAAAAAAAAAGCTTATTCTAAACAAAGTATGACAATTTAAGCTTGACAACTTTACAGATCATTAATCTGGGTCAGATACTGGTGAATACTCTTTTACAAAGATGAGACATAGCTTTTGCTCTTAAGGTGTCCACAGTGAACCCAACAACACACAGATGTGATTCTGTAACAACTGTTTCATAAATGGAGGTGTAGGTCACTGTATGTGGAATGCGAGTGGCATAGACAATAAAACCTGGATTAACTCGATTAATCTTAACATCCAAGTTAATCACTCATCTTCAAAAAGAGCTTTTAGTGTAGCGTTACATCATGCTTATGACATTTTAAACCAAAAACCAGTTTAGTACTCTAGGAACACGGCAAACACATACCATTGCTTAAATGGGACAATGAGCCGGAGCCATAGTAAGGTCTCATAACATTGATAAAAATTCAAATTATATTCAGAAAAAATACAGTAACAAAATGAAAAAACTTATATTTTAGAGATATTTTTGTCCAAAATCAAAACAAAAAACTGGTTTTTAGGATCACTTTTAATCAGAAAACACAATCATAAATTACATTCCCTAAGTCTTCGGTCATATTTTAAATTGCACATTCTATGAAACCACATAAATCCTGGTTCAGCTATTACCTAGCTAGTTGTGTGACTAAGTTTTGTGTGTCTTAGTTTCCTCATTCATAAAATTTAAGTGACAGTTATAAAGATGTCAAATCTTTTAACAGTACCTGGTACATAGTAAGTGTCCAGTAAATGTTAGCTATCATTATTGTCATCATTATTAATGCATTACCTAGTTGTGTAGCAGGTTTGGTGGAATTAATCTCCTAGTAACCCAATAAATGCGTGCTTTGTTTCACCAAACACACTCCACGTTTTCCAAGAATGAAGCACTGGATGATATAGAAAGACAAAACAACCAGCAGCCTTAAAACCACCCACAGAAGCGCAGTGTATCTCCAGTGAAATGAAACAAAAGCCAACCAACCAAGATAATTGTAACAGCAAAAGATCCTACGAGTTACAGATTCCCATCTGTCTTCTTAGCTTTCATGTTATTAACTAGGAATGAAAGTTGGAAGAATTTTTAGGTTACTTAAAATACCGATGTTAGTTGATAGTTTAAATTCTTTAAGACTCCTTACACAATATTGAGTACTGAAAGAATCAAAGATGGGAAAAGAAAAGAAAAAGACTTTATATGAAGGGAAGCTTCTCCTTTCAGAGAAGCCTTAGTTATACATACTTTATCATTTTTTTGTTGGTAATAATTTGTAGACTAATTGTAATCACTTCATCTTATACTTTGAGTATATTAATATGAGACTTTATATGAATATTGCTTCTAGTGATATTATTTAGGTTAAATACTGCAATTCAGAAAGAAAGTATTAGCATGGGCTTATGTTGTACTTAAAACCAATAATTTGCATATTTGTCTTATGAAGACATTCCTCTGCTTGTGGTGAACCTTCGTCTGTGACACTAGAATCACTTTCCTCTTTCACGTAGGTCCTGAATCAAAATAGTTAAGGAGGCAATATATTGATGGACACTTTGCACACCATATTAGAACATAAAGGAAAATCCCACAAGCTGAGTTATAATGCATGCAAGAAGTGAGATCAGTCATATTTAGCTTTCATATTAAGTCTCTATCAACCTGCAACCACTTGTGTTTATTTTGCAAGAGAAAAGAAGAGAACTTCTGGAGCTACCACATTTACATGGGGAACTTTATAAATGTTCAAGCAACCAACCCAGGCCAATAGTTTTGGATTCACAGTAATTGCATACATTTTATTTAACAATCCTCCCTAGCAGTATGTGCCTGTTACCTAAAGCGATGGAGCAGGTCCCAGTTTTATGTCTGATTCTAAACCTGGGCCTACAGTACAAGACATAGCACCTACTGTGGCCTCTGCTCTGTCACTTTGCCATGCGATTCTAATGTAGTTTTACTTGAATAACATAAAATAACATATATAATGTTATTTATGTTATTTTCCACGTGAAGAACTCCTGTAAACCTTGCCGTTTTGAAACTCAGTGAGGCAGGCGTCTTAGACAAGCTGAAAAACAAATGGTGGTACGATAAAGGTGAATGTGGACCCAAGGACTCGGGAAGCAAGGTCAGTCGCTGCAGTTCGGGCCTCCTCTTGTGTTCACCAAATAGTAAATGGGAGCAATTGTCAAATATGGAAACCTTAAAAACCGAACATTTTCTATACACACAGCCACTGTTTCAATTAGAAGCCAATGCCATAAATTTCAACCACAGGGACTGTATTTTCAGGAGATTACTGAACAACCTGCTTCCTGATACTAAGCCTTTTAAATAAACTTAAATTAACAGCAAAAAAATATATAAAATAACAAAATTTTGTATATTATTTTCAAACTTACGTACCACTAATAAAATTTTGTTGTTGCTGTGGAGATAAAGACAATGAAATTTATTACCTTAAGAACTAATATATCCTCAAAACAAGAAACGGAAAATTGGTTAGGAGTCATCCAGAAAATACAAAATGCTAAATATTAAATAAATGTTTATTCAGAAGTTCAGTCTTTTGTTGCCACATTGCCAAGCATTCCACTTTAGTTTGAAGAGGCTTTGTTATATTTCTGTGCTGAGAGATAAACAGAATAAGCTTTCCGATTGAATTTCTCTAATTGACATTATTTTAGTAAGTCAATGTTTACAATAATATCCTCAAATTCTAAGATATTTTATTACAGAATTTATCTTAGAGCAATGCAGAACCTATAGGCCTAATTCTGCCAAATATGTTTATATTGCATTCTAAAGAAAAAAACATAATATGTTTGTCATTGAGTCAAAATATCTACACATAATAACATCACTAACAGTGGTTGAAAGCCGTAAATTCTTGGAACCCACTTATGCTTTTGTATCTTCTTCTGGAAAAAAAACAACTTATTGGTTATTCTAAAACATTAAGTGGCTTAAATAAAAGAGCTTCATAAGAAGAAACACAAAGAGCTTCAATAAATTGAAGAAGGGGATAAAGACCAACTAATTAATCCATTTTCAAGCCTTATCCCTATATTTTAATCACTTATGATTGCCTTTGAACCAGAGTGGAATGAGATGATCTTGGCCAGATTATGAAACAATTTTCTTAAATCCTGATGGAAACAAAAGCATAAATATTTAATGAGCAATTGTTTTAGGAATTAAGTTACCCTAAAATTTTCGGCCTGCTCAGTTGATATCATGACTAAGTAAACAGTCATCTTTTGAATTAGAGACTCTCCTAATAAAACTACTTAAGCTTCTGAATCACATTTTGCACAAAATTGTATTGATGAGAAAGCCGTAACTCATCCTCCATCAAAATATTTGTTGAAATAATATTATTTAATAAACACTTATAATTTGTGAAAAAATTCCCAGTTCTTGTTACAATTTTAATATCTTCCTAGCATGTGCTTGACCATCTCTAGGTTTATGTGTGTGGAGTAAACTTAAGAATATGTCAAAAATATTAATTGATGAAGCATTTTTAAGTGTGAATGGAGTTGTACTTTTACATTAAAAAATAAGTTATAAATTTGTCCATATATAATTTATTTTTCAATTGACTATGGTAATTTGCATATTTTTAAAAGTTACCTTTAAAAAGTTACCTAGGTTTTATGCACATATAATTATTTCTAAACAGTATATGATATGCAAAAGTGACATTTTCATGAGATTCTCCATATAGACATAACTGAAAAAACCTAAGGACACGGGCCATAGTACATTCTTTGTACATATATGGTAAAGCAACGATGAACAAAATGTGAAACTAGTAGCTGAAAAACCGGTAGTTCCTTAAGTAGTAAATGCAGACTTAAATTTATTCAAAAGACATCTTACACAGTAATATTATATTTTGAAGGAAGCAAAGCCAAAAGAGGTCCCCTTTTCCATGTAATTGGATTTTAAAAAGGTCATTTTCAAACTCTATAATAACCCACTTCAGGCACCCCATATAAATATACAAATGGTTATCCATGACTAAGTATAGCGGTTTTCATTACATATTTAAAAATAAGATTTTATTGCATGTAACTGCACACAGTTTATTGGTAATCATAATTTAACTTCTCCTGAGAGCTATAAGCTTTACTCTTAAACGCATAAAGCTACATCAGTGATTTATACTTATAAATGATTTCTGGCTAAATTAAGTGTTGACTTTAATTGACAACTTGAATTTCATATGTTCTTTTATATTTTGGATGTGACATTTCCACAGTTAACTGAAGTGTCTTTATCCCTCCTAGGACAAGACGAGTGCCTTGAGCCTGAGCAACGTAGCCGGCGTCTTCTACATTCTAGTTGGCGGCTTGGGCTTGGCAATGCTGGTGGCTTTGATAGAGTTCTGTTACAAGTCCAGGGCAGAAGCGAAGAGAATGAAGGTGGCAAAGAGTGCACAGACTTTTAACCCAACTTCCTCGCAGAATACCCACAATTTAGCAACCTATAGAGAAGGTTACAACGTATATGGAACCGAAAGTATTAAGATTTAGGGGTAGGACTTAGGGCCTACTACAGTGAGTGGGGGATGCATCCTGTGAACGCAGTGTCGTGACCTGTCTGTCTAGTGGTGGTATTGCTTGCTTCTACTTAGAGCTTTCTATTTTTCAAAACTTAAGTGCAAAGTGATTCAGTTTTCTTTGGCTGCAGATGTACCGTTTGAGATTTTATGTTGCCAATAGATATCTGCATTGCACGGGTCAGAAAGCCAAAAACATACAGAATTGCTCTGTAAAATGATTTAAACAGTACAATTTCCCTGGAATTGATAAAATTGGAAATTAGATCTGGGTTTCCTCACGCACAGACCAGGCAAATCTCCTTTCTAACAACCCATATTTGGAATTAGTACTAACAAAGTAATGACAAAATCTGTTTCAAATGATGAAAACCTACATAATTGCTTATGTTTTATAAGACATGCTGTTTTCTGAGAAACAATACATGTAAAAGCACTAAGGCACATAGTATGTATGTATTCAATGAATTCCCTACCTCCAATTCTAATCAACTTTATACTAGCCATCTTTATTTTTAAAGCACAAATTCCCAATGTTTGTTTGTGACATTAGTCCTTGAGCCAAACCTTCAGGGAAGAGTGATTGTCAGAATTTTGACTGCCATATCCAGCTATGTTCACAGTATCACTTAGGTGAATATGTATTTTAGACAAGTCAATTGTTTCTCCATCAAAAATCTCAGCAATATATGTGCTCTATAGCAGCGATAATGATAAAAATTTCCTGAGTTATTATGCCATTTTTTCATTTCAATTGCTTTAAAACAAGCCAGCTTAGGTCTACTTACATTCTTTCATTATGTCACAATAAAGAGTTGTATGCCATCAGTGAGATACAGGAGATAGAAATCACTTATTTAAGAATGTAAATGTTCATCTCTTTCCTATAATGATAGAAAGCAATTTTAAAATAAGACCTGAATGGGTATGTTATTGCTTTTTCTAAACTCAGAGCTCCAAAAACCATTTTCTAAAATTATATATAACAGCTAAGTGAATAGGCTGCTTAGCCTTATTACTTGATAAATGAGTCTTTGAAACTTCAAAAGGCATTCAGTGTTTGATGTTCTTTAAAGTAAAAAACCAAATATAATTTTAATAAGGTGCACATCTAAGGTTATACCAGATAAATGTGCCTGATTTTGATAGTTATTTATATATAAATTATTGAGGTACTTGTTAGTGTCTTAAAACAAAACTGAAGTCATCATTGTTGATCCAGATCTAATTGCTTTTACCATTATCTAGATATCAATGATTGAGTACTGTACAACTGCAAATAGGTAATCTCAAAAGTTGTTCTTTCCCAATTTTATTAAAAAAAAAAAAAGAGCACTAATGACTAAGTCCTTGGTTCACTAAGGTTAAAACATGTTCAGCAGGACAACAAACTGAGATGGAGTCAGGGCACCTGGGCCCTTAGGAGATTGTTTCATTTCCCATGCCACTCCCTACCCTATACTGGGGATTGAACTCAGAGGTGCTCTACCTCGGAGATTCATCCACAGCCCTTCTAATTGTCTGTATTTTGCTGGGGTTTTTGTTTGTTTGTTTGTTTGTTTTAAAACAGGATCTCACTAAATTGCCCCTGTAGGTCTCAAACTCTCAAACTTGAGATCCTTTTGCCTCAGCCTTCAGAGTAGCTGGGATTCCAGACATGCAATACTTTGCCAAGCTGAGAATGTTTTCATTTTAGTGTTTACAGAGTTGAGCAGAGATTTTACCCAAACTGAGAAAAATAATACTTGACTAGTTTTCAAAGTCAGTTATTTGGACTGAGTTCTGAGAAGAATTTTCTAAGACTAAAACTATTTTTGTTACTAATTTTTCTTTGCCAAATCAAACTTTAGCAAGGTCCAAGAATGAAGAAACAAACAAAAGAAGAAAATATATATAAGAAATTGGAGAAAGAAACAGTCAAGAATGTCAATTTATTACAAAGTTCTGGGAAATTGTTAAAAAACAGTTACGTTTTCAAAAGGACAAAAAACAGTTATGAAAATGACAGAAAACAGTTATGTTTATTTAACGTACACATAATATGTTTTGGAGTCATAATGTGGCATTGAAGTTCATCATGTTTCCCTTTAAAACCAAATTTGAACTTTTGAGTATATACTTTTAAAAGAAAACATTCATATCCATTTTTAAATGTCATTGACATTCAGAATAAATGATGTGCTCTGCATCCATAGAGAAGATTTGAGAGTAAGCAATTTTTACCTTGCTGTCAAGTTAAATGAGTTTTTCCTTTCAAAACTTCATTGACCATATGTTTTTCAATTTTGTTATTTATTAGCATATGTTTCCATTACATAATGTTTACATTCCCCATAAGGAGTTCGTATATGCACACAACACAGCTCAGTTTTTTCATTCCCTTCCCTTGTTCTCCTCTGCTACCACCCCTGTTTCTTGATCCCCTCTCTGTTTGCAAAAGAACTATCTCCCTATTTCCTATTGTCCATCTTTTATTTTGCTCCTTATTTATATTTTGGATTTCTCATATAAGAGAAACCATGTGATATATAAACTTGCGTGTGTGATTTATTTCACTTAACGTTATGGTCTCAAGGTCCCTCCATTTCTGTACAAATAACTCAAGTTTATCCTTCTTTTCAGCAGAGTAGTACTCCATTGTGTATAAATATCACATTTTTAATCCATTCATCTGACCATGCTTAAGCAAAAAGAATCTCAAAAAAAATCCTGAAACTTTCAAAACATAGTAGATCTATTTAAAAGTGATCATCCTGCAAAAGAGACACATACAATTAAAATATTAGTCATTAGCCACGAAGATCAAACCAGACCAGACTACTTATAAACTTATAAAAAATTTTTCAGCTTGAAGAGTTTCAAACAGGGTCACATTAAGATGAATTGAAATGACATTTTATGGAAGAAGCAGGTGATATACATATAAGAAATAAAAGTTATTGAACAGATTTAAAAAGAAAATACATACTGGCCAAAGATTCATTAACTAATACACTCACTTGCATTAATCTATGAAAGAGGAGAGGTTATTTGGGACCACATAGAATTTTTTAAGTTTTGGAAATTTTCCTTTCCTCACAAACACAACTGAGAAAAAAAGGAAGCAAAAATACATTTTATCGCAAAATCCTTCTGAAAATGCTTTTTTAAAAAATCACAATGCTTGCAATTGTATTTTAGTATGTCTTCTTAAAAATAAATTAAAACAAAGTTAAACTGGTAGGTTTTTAAAATAATTATCTATTTTATTAGGATTAATTGTTCACTGTGAATCTGAAGAAACATATTCAGACTTTGGTTTTGATTTTGCTTATATGTAGTGACAGCAGATAGCTATGAATTCTCTCTGGAACCACTTACCTTGTTAAACAAGGTTGAGTGGTTTTAAGACTTTGGGGCTTCCTCAGTGTTTAAGATAGGGTCATGTATTGGCTTGGAATGGACTCATGGATATTAGTGTATCTTGTTTTCCTCAGCATGTGATTTAGTATAATCTAAACTTCCCCAAACTGCCTGAAAATTATTTTCCCTAGAAGCTCACAAAAAATGCCAGGGTTAGAACTGGAGTATTTCAAACATCTAAGTTGTGATTCAAAATCATCCATCTAAAAAATGCACAATCATTTAAAACATATAGCATTGAAACACAGGATTACAGGAGACAGTCATTCAGCAACTCTGAAGCCAATTCCTGCACTGTTTCTTAAATATAACATTTAAATTGCATTTCCTTGTTATAAGTAGTACTGTTTTGGTAATGCCTTCTTTATATGAATTTCCAAAAGTGTACACACTCTCATATTGGGTAGGAAAATATTCATCTCTAATAAACTAACTGCCCAAGAGTTTCACTTCAAAGAGCAAGGCTACTATTGCCACTTCCATTTCCCAGTTCCCTGGTGAAGTTCTGTTCTGCACATGAGACCCATGACCAAGGGATTCTTTCAGATGTAGAAACTGAATTGTTTTATTTTTAATTCTCATTGATATACTTAAACTCACCTCTGTTCAACTTAAACTGTATGTAATATATTCATTTAGGATTAGTTTTCAGATATAATTTACAAACAAAATTCAGCTTTTTAGGGTACAGTTTTACAAGTTTTTTAAATTTGCATATCATGTATACAAGCATACAGTTTTACAAGTTTACTTGGAATTTCATCAGTATCATTCACAAGGAAGAAAAAACATCTTCTAACATGTAGGCATTCATCCAATTCAACAGATACTTACTGAGTGAATAATGGGTACCAAGTAAAAGTCAGAAGTACTTTAATTTCAAGGGATTAATTGAAGATAACTTTTTCCTTGAAGTCTTCATTATATTTCTATGATATCTATATATAAAAGCTATTAAAACTTCTGTCGAGTATATACTGTGAATTCTGATGCTGAAAATAAGTATTAATTGCAAAGACTATTCACTAAAAAGAGAATTTGACATTCACCTTGGGTTTTTATCAGAGCAAAGTCACTATCAGCAATTTGACTTCAATTTTTCTTGTTAGAGTAAATGATTTCTAAACATTTGTACTTCAGCAGTTTTTATACTAATTAATTTCATTGTTTTAATATATATTTTTAATATTTAAGTACCAGATCAGAATAAATAAGAGATAAAATTTTCTACAGGATTAGATAAACCTAAACTCACAGTGGAGAATTACATGCATTATGATTTGTGAAACAGGCACTCCTTTACCTTATTTTTCTTTTAACTTTAGAATTCAGCTACTTGCAAGAATTTAAAGGCAATGAATGAACAGTAATTAGATTTACATAATAACACTGCCTGTTTTTCCTTTGTGTAATATTATCTGCTATCTCAGAAGTCAAGGAATAGGAATTTAATGGAGCGTTTCAGAGATTTAACCCTAGAGCTTCCATCTCGGAAGTTTCCCAATATTAATCATTCAGTAGGTTTTGAAACAGGCCCACTTTACATATGCCTCCTTTTTGTGTACCCTGGTGAATCATAATTCTTAAAATATGATTCTTTAGTTCCTTGAGAGGCATAGAGTGAACTACATGCCACTAACTGTGCTCTTCTGAGTCATGTCTTTAACTGGTGTGAATGAATGAAAGTATTTGTGGATAGGTCTGTATTATGAAAACATTCATAGTTGATACATATAGTTTGTATAGGTAGTTTCTCAATTTTAAGACTCTAATCCTTGCACTCTAAAGTATATATTATCTAACAAGAAAAATAATTATGATTCAAAGAATGTTATCAAACATTAAGAAACTTTTAAGCTCCTCTTGAAGTACTAGTGGATAAACCAGCAGGTAAAAAGATGTTTCCTGCTCAGATTGACTAAATAAAACCTGATCGGATAATTTTGAAAATAGTTTTTAAATAGGTAAGACCACAAACTCTAGACTGATTAATTCTTCAGTGTAGGAGAGCTTTTCACTCCTTCATAAGCAGTTTGCATCTGACCAAAAGAATACGGAAAAATGCAGATGTCTAATTATTGATATTTTGGTGTTTGCTGTGTAATGTGTTGGTGAACAAACAGAAATATTATAACACATCGCATTCTTTCTGTTTCCTTTCCATGCAACCCAGCTGACCTTTTCTGAAGCCATAAGAAACAAAGCCAGATTATCCATCACTGGGAGTGTAGGAGAAAACGGCCGTGTCTTGACGCCTGACTGCCCAAAGGCTGTCCATACTGGAACTGCAATTAGACAAAGTTCGGGATTGGCTGTCATTGCGTCGGACCTACCATAAAAACCAAAAAAATAATTGAGTGCCTTAACTAAACTGTGTTGGTGACTGATGGAAATGCAGCCCTGAGGGACACACCAAGTGTGGGTCTTTGCTAAACCAGTCCTTTGGCTGAGAGCGGGAAGTGAGTCCTAACGCGCTGGACATCAGCCGCAGAAACGTGTGCATGAGCTCAGCTCGGAAACCCAAACTCAGATTTTATATCAGGAAAACTCACAATTTAGGTTTTTTGGGGAGTGGGTAGGGGAGCTGGGATGGGTGTATTAACAGCAACAAATTGCACTTGAGTGGACTTAAAAACTAATCAGACTTGCCAGTTAGCGCATTAAGTTGTGAAGTTCTTGCTCAGAAAGGCCTTTGTCTTCACCAAAAGGGATAAAATAGTTATAGAAGTCAATGAACATGCTAACCCGTGTCTCCAGAACACCCATGTAGCCAGTGGAAGAATATCCAGCTGAGAAAACAAATCACTAAACTGTGATAAGAAAATAATAAACATGTAAATCCTGTGAAAAAAAATTTAAAGGAAGTATTTACACTTACTTTGGAGAAAACAAATACTGAAACATGCTTGCTTTTTAACTGACATAAATTCAGTAGAGGACAACACAATTCTTTTTTCTAACCATCTTAGGGAACAATACATTGCAATAATTGATATAAATGCCATCACTGTAATAAACTTTAGAGACTTTTTTCTATAAAAGTTGTTGATCGTCTTCTCGTTTGCTGTAACCTTCACTCTGTCACATGAGTTGGTTCACAGATTGCATTTGTCTCACTACCAGAAATGAAAACAAAACGGAGAAAGCGTTGACGTTAAATCATCAGTCTGCGATGTGGAATCAAAAGAGACTACGGGTCACTCATATTATCAATATTATTTATAATCTTGTTCTGTGTACAAAATTGTGGTTTTTGTACCCACTGCAAAGAATAAAACAGCAGATGTTCTTACAGTATCTACAAAGCTTAAAAGTTTTCTTTTCTTATTATTAAAGTTATTTGAGAAATTGTAAGAGTATACAAGAGATTATAGAAGTCAAGTGGTGGACCTTACTGGAAAGTGTAGCTAGCCCTTATTATTTTTGCATACTAAGCTATCCCTATTTTATAGATTTTTCACTTGTTAGGAGGTTAAATTGTCAAAGATGGAGTTTTTGGGTCCTGGAATGAAGCACTGTCTGGACGGTAACATGCTCTGTCACTGTGTGTTGAAATTTCACTTGACTGTATTTTGCTGCATAAAATCATGTGTCCAATGAGCTTCTCCCCTCATTCGTATTGTCCCATTTAAATCCTCTGAAGGCACTAAGAGTAGTTTGGAGTACACCACAAATGAAGAATTAGCTCTTATATGAAGAAAATTTTATTTTAAGTTTTATTTATATAAAAAATTATATTGTTATGTTGGATTAAATTAACATGGTTCCAAAGAAGGTTTAGTTCATTAGAAATAAATAAGTACTCTACTATAAATAAAAATCACATACTTAGGAATCTTGGCAGAAAGCACAAGTTAAGATGATTCCAAAGGACTGACCTTGAGGGATGAGTTGAGTTTTGCTAGAAGAAGGGTTAAGAGGCCAATGACTGAGCAATGAATGCTCAGTACCTTGAGAGTTCACAACTTGTTTAAAGAATGTACACAATTAGCCTGGCTGATGAAAGCACAGGTGCAGTATCATGGAAGGCAAGCTGGAAAAGCTGAACAATTAAATTCCTCTCCTTAACCCATCCTTCATTTCATCTCTGTGCTGCAGTAAGAACATTCTTAAAAATTTATATCAGATAATATACACACATGCACTGTTCCCTCAGGAAAAATTCTAGGTTCTTGAGAAGAGCAAATGATTCTCTTCATGACAATACCCCTGTTTATTCCTTCAAGGATTTCTCTTACACCTACCCAACTTCTCCTGCCAGCAAACAAACCTCCAAAGCAGCACATGGGACACTGCATATTATTTCCTCAGCCTGTAACAATTCCTTGACTCCTCTTTACCTGACTAACTTATACTCATTCTTCAGTACTCAAATTTTACTAGCCCTGGGAGGATTTATAAGTATACACTACCCCTTGCCTAAGAGACTGAATTAGGTGCCATTCTTTAATGTTCTTTCCCCATCACGGCACTCACCATACTGCATTGTAATTGCCTGTGTACTTGTCTGTAAAACTACTAGACTGTAAGCTCCTTGAGGGCAGGGACTGTGTCTATCTTGTTCACAGTTGTATCCCCCAGCACCCAGCACAGTGCCTGGCATATTGTAGGTGCTTAATAAATATTTGTTGATGAAAAAATGAACTGAATTGAATTAATTTAATTAAGCGAAAACAGAAGAACAGTATCTTTCCTCATTAATCGTATCTAAAGTGTGTGCTAAGTATATATTGAATCAAAATTAAAGCTGAAGGTTGGATGACTTCATGGGTTTTTTTCTAAGTAACTGGGTAAAATGGCTAAAAGGAAAACAAAAAAATGATTTGGTAGATTTTCTGATCATGTAAGAAGGTGCTGTATTTAATTGTACCTAGCTGTATCATAATTTGACAATTTGTTTAACCAGAGAAATTGTTACAAAAAAATACCCCAGAAAAAGAATTTGGTTTCATTTTTAGCTATACTTCTAAAGTTAACTTTCCTTTAACCCTTGCATTTGCATCGTACTTGTATTTCTTACAGTAAAGAATAATTTTGCCAAAAGCAAAAATTTAAACTGTACATCAGTGAAAAGGGACACTTCCCTTGATCCTAACTTGATGAAATGCTATATGAAACACAGAAATGTGATTTTACAATGTTTAAATTAAAAACATTGACGTTAAAACGTTTGATTTCACAAAGTTGAAGAACTCAGTTACCAAAAAAGAAAGAGCCTAAACATAATAGGTAGGTCCAACTTGAAACTACATCAGTTAAACATATACAATGACCAGTCAAAAGATCAAAAGAGGCCTCAGTTTGTAGTTGAAAAATCTAAAAATAAACATTTGCTACACTCAATTTAATAGCAGCATGGTGAAAATTACAGTCTTGCCTTGACTGCACTGACTTCAGGCTCCTGCACACTGATCAGTTATGTGTCCCATGGTTTCTCCACTTATAAACTATCAGTCATTGCATTTCCCTAAGACATAGTACATAGTAGGCACTCAGTATTTATTTGTCAGTACATAAACACGAATTCATGAAAAAACATTAAAATGACTTTCGGAAAATAGAACATCCAAATTTGCAACACTGATGTGGAGGTAACAGGAATAAGAACTAAATGAAAAGTGATATCCTGCAGAAATAAGTTTAAGCATAAGTTTAAAGACAAATAGAACTGTAGATTCATCACCCTTACATTTATTAGTACGATGCTTCATGAAAAGTATGTCTTTCCATATATATTCACAAAGGAGTTTTAGTTTCAGGCAGTACAGAAGGCTAGAATCTTAGTATTTGTAAAACCAAAGGCAAATGTAATAGGTGGCTTATTTATTTATCTTCTAAGCAGCTAATACCAAAAGTCCTCTGAAAACCGAACTGCTGTTTAAGAAAACACTTGGATAAATTATTAAAAATTAGATGTGAGAACAAGAAATTATGTCTCAGAAGACAACAGAAAACTAAATTATTTTCCATGAAAAAAGAAAAATCTGTTAGTTTCTTTTCTTTTATTTTATTTTCCTTGACATGGGGCTGAAGAAAAGGAAAAAGAAATGAGAAGGAAAAAAAGAAGAAGAGAGAGAAAGATCTATTACAAAAGCAAAAGGCTGGGTAAAAGCCAAAAAGATTGTGAAAACAGAGATGTTTGACATATGGTTTCTACATTGCTAGGTGTGTAATGCTTCATGTTTCCCCTTCTCATAATGTGCACACTTTAAGTGTTCCTACATGACTCACATTGGTATCATAATTGCCTTGAAGGAAGGAATAAAGTAAAAAATTCTAAACCCCATGTTTGGTGGATGCCAAGGAGCTCATGATCACTGCCCATATAGGATCATGCCTGACTGGCTCCTTTTAGAGCTAGTTTGTTGACATAAATAGAAATAGTTTTGATATTTTTATCAAAGAAGGAATTTGAAACAATTTAGCTCATAACTGGCTCCATCTAGATGTTTATTTAATCCTTTGGTCAATTAAAACTGGTGCTACTTCAAAGTTCTAAAACAGTTAATTAATCTCGCCTGCCTAAGATTTTCTCAGAGCAAGATTTTCCATCAATATCATTTTTAGATCTAAACACATCAAAGTTTGCCAACATCATTAAATTTCCAAGGCCACTATCAGAGTAGGTGACTTCACAGTTACTGAGACTAAGATGTGCACAGGAACTATAAATTAAGTTCTACTTGAAACACTAAAGCTCAGCCCAATATATCAACATCCTTGTCATTCTTAGTTGCAGCCCCACATAAAAATGATCCCAATAATCCCTCTCTGTCTTGTCCACATTCTTCTCCCAAAACTCTTCTGTGCTTCTCTTCCTTTCCCATATTCATCTTCCCACTATTACACTCTCCCCTTGACCACATCGTTATTCTACTGTTCTTAATACAAAATAAGGAATCTTAACATTCTCTACCTCATCCAGAGCACTGTCTGTCTTCTGATAACATCACTCCACATGCTACAAACCTAGAATAAAAAGGGATGGCAATCCCGAAAATTTTCATCTTTGCTACCACACATAACAATCCCTCTACTGTGGAGTGCTTGTCATCTAATGATACTATTAAAACAGACTTTCTACTGGTGCATTTTCTCTATTACCTCCCTTGTTAGTGCTGCACATTCATCAAGGACTTTGGAATTTGATTATTTGGGTACCCCAACAGTTATTACCATCCTAATGGACAGCGAAGATGCTTTATTTAATTCCTTTGCCTGCAATTCCTTGATTCCCCACTGATCTTTGCCTTTGTGTTAAATCACTTGTGCCAAGAGACATGTAGCCAACCTTTTGATTGATTATATACTCATCTTCCTTCAGTTAACGACCCATTGCTTTCACACCTTAGTCAACAAAAATAGTGATCATGAATCCATTATTAATCCCATTATTTCACTCCATCACTTCACCAAAATGTTCATCACAAGGTCACCAATAATCATCTTGTAGTCACATCCAATTATCTCTTCACGCATCTGCACGAATTACTGTTTTTTCTTGTTTATCATGTCTCAGTATAATTTATGTTCCCCATTTCTGTCAAACTTCTGCCAACCTAGAGTTGCATCATTTGTCCCCTTCTCTTCTCACAGTACATATTCCATCTGTTGATCTTACTATCGCTAAGATGTCTGCAGTCACTTTTACATTATTTACAAAGAAATTTCTATCTCACTATAGCACCACATATTCAATTATCTACTGATTTTCCTTTTGACCTCTCAATTGCCAAATGTCAAACTCTCTTCTCTTATCCTACATATCCCCTTCCTGTTGTATGTTAGTTTCAGTGACACTTCTTTCCACACCATAAACATGAGAATTATTCTAGAATCTTTTTTTCATCGTCTTGATATCCAATCAACATCTTTAAGTCTTGCAATCTCCTAAATATTTCTCTATTTTATTCATGCTTTGCATTCATACCACAACTGACTTAATTCAGGGACTCTTAATTTCTCACGGTTATTACTACAGTTATCTCCTGCTAGGTCTCCTTGCTTATTTAGTTTATTCCTTACATGGGAGCCACAATGATTATCTCAAATCCAAATATGATCTTGTCATTTCCCAAATTAGATAACTCAAGGTACATTATGTGAGACCAGTGAACATCTCCAGTATTTTTTCTCACCTATTTCCCCAACAATAACATCAAATTATTCACAAATTTGGTTTCTGGAATGCTTCACTTTCTTTCCCTTAAAAATTTTGCCAGTTATTTCTTCTATTTGGGTTGCCCAATGTTTCAGATAGGATTCCTAACTATAATCAACAAAACCCACCCATAACTCAGTTAAGCAGAAAGGGAAGTAATTAATGGAAATTAGGTAGTTGATAGAATAGATACCAGTTTCTCAGGGTAAGAAGAAAGAAAATAAGGTCTGAAGGCAAAGATGCTAGGAACAATCATGGTTGCTGATCTACCGCGAGGCACGTTCACGTACTAGGAGATATGTAGCTCCGTGTCCTTGCTGCAGTATCTGGACAATAGACACTGCTCCCAGACCTCAGTTTCTTGAGTCTTTGAAAGTAGGGTGCCTACTAACATGTTTCATCACCATCTCAGGTAAAGATTCTGTAAGTTGCTGCTTTCCAACTTGAATCTCGGGAAGGGAGGATCTAACAGGGCTCTGATCTAGCAAAAAAGAAAGGCAGGGAAAACAAGCTCTGATTTTCATTATAAGGAGGCATAATATGGGGAAAAATTAAGGAAGATATTTTTAAAAAGCTAAATATGTAGAAACCTCAAGGAGGCATTCTGAAATGGGCTCAATTTGAAAACACTTTTTATTATTCTATATCCTGTGCTCACTTTTAAAACAGTACTTATACTGCTATTATATGATTATTTTTATACACTTCTCTGCTTTATATCAATCAGCTCTTTATTTCCAGAGGTAAGAAATGAGTAGTAGATAGAACCAATTTTGAGCTTTAGAGTCAGACAAAATTAAGTGTGAATTCTTGTGCTGGCACTTACTCTCTAGCCTCTAGAGAAAGTCGCTGTTTCATATGTAAATGGGAATAATACTGAGAATTTTATGTTGCTCTGAGGTTGAGAATGAATGTTTATAAATTGCTTATCACAGCATCTCGTCATGGGAAGTTCAATAAACGAAACTTTATTTCATCCCTATAGCCCTGGGCTTCTGCTTCCAAGTAAGAAATAAAAAGCTTTAAAGAAAAAAAGTTACTTTCATCCTAACCATGAGAAAAAAAAAAGAATCTACAAAATCGTAACTTTTCTTGTGCAAATCAGAGAACTTCCCATGACAACCAAGCAAACTGAATTCCAAAGAAATACAAATCCCTTTAAGGAGAAAGAGAATGCACAAAATTTCACATCTGTACAGCAGGGAAGGAGTGGTACTGTCCTGATAGTAACACTGAGTAAGAAGAAATCAGGAGGCTGGGCATGGTGGTGCATACTTGTAATCCCAGCACTCAAGAGGCTGAAGCAGGAGGATCCTTGAGTGTGAGACCAGGCTCGGCTGCAAAGTGAGCTCAAGGCCAGCCTGAACTTCATAGCAAGATCCTGTCTCAAATAGACCAAAAAAAAAAAAAAAAAAAGGAAGAAGAGGAGGAGGAGGAAGAAGAAAGAGGTGGGGGGAGGAGGAAGAAATCAGGGAAAATATAAACAAATTCTTAAAGACCAAATGTTCTTTAAGGGACGAGAAACTGTTCTGGGCTCAAGAGCATATATCAATATTTTTCAGGGGGCTACTATACTGAGGGGAAGCAGAAAACTCCCACCAAAGATGAACTAGTTGTACTTCTGGAAGGTCCTGATGCCAAAGTGAAAACTGACTGCCTAAGACTAAGGCTGGCCAAACAACAGAAAAACATAGCTTGTTTCTGTCATAAGCCTGCTACTAACAAATCAGAATCCATATTGTCTTAGTAACTTTCTTCTTACTGGAGTAAGTGTCTAAAGCAAGGGGAGTATTAAGAGATGTATTAATACTAATATGTCCTTTACTATAATAATTTTTTTTTAATTTCAAACATTCACCATATTTTTCTATCTCACCTTGTCTACAAGATAACTAGAGGCACAGTCACGTAGCACACAGTCACATAGCACCCGTTCTGTGGTAGGAGACAATTTCCTAGACTACACTGGAATGAGTCACAAGCTGCAGAGTAGAGGTGGCTTTAACATTTTTACTTCAAAGGTCCTCAGAGAAACATTGGAAGATATAATGATATAATTTTATGCAATAAAATATTCCAATTTTATTCAGTGAAACTCATTTTAGTATCCTTAAATTATGGCGAACAGCGGTAGAAATGATAAAGTGCTCTGGATCTGAATTTTTTTCTGCCGATTATCACTTTGGGATAGAAAAAAGAAAGGTAAAGTGTGAAAGTAACACGATCAAAGGCAAAGATAAGAGAAATGCATGGTGTATTTGGAAAGCAGCTTGACAAGCATACTTAGCATGAGGAAGTCTTAAACAGGGTAAGCAAAAGACATTTGCAGACTTTCTATTTGATACAAGGGAATCAGGCTGTAGGAAAGACAAATTTGTAATACCTCTAGGCTGCTGTCTGGTTTTAAATTAAAATCTTATATATTACTATTCCAAACATGGTGAGATCAGGCAGCGCACATGTACTAGATGTAAAAAGACAGCTCAGAGACTGACTGCCTCACATCGTACAGCTGGTCAAGTGGAGCTGGCAACAGACTCGTGGTCTTTCCTGAGTTCTGCTCTTCTTCGACTACTTTATGGATAGTAAGAGAATACTTAGGGAAATCTAGGCTAAAAGTGTCATACAAGGAGGACTGGACAAGGAACTAGAGGAGCTTGCTGGAATCCAAGCTGCAGAGTCCCCTGTTACATGTGACATTGGAAGAAGCTTATCTGAAGCATCACCAGAAGGCAAGACAGGCCTTAATCAACAACTTGGGCAAAATGAGGAAGGCAAAAGATTTAAAGACACCTTAAAAATTTCCAAACAACCTGGAATAAATGGTGCCACTGTAAGAGGAAAAGGATTTATGAGACAAGTACCTAATGAATTCAGAGCTGGCATGAGCTAGCATGAATACGTTTGACAAAACAGCAAAATATACAGGGGAGATGCTTGTAACAATTGCACATTCAGGTTTACAGTTCAGTTCAAATGTTGAAACTGGAGATTTCACTTTGAAATGAAATGACAGGGAATTTTTTATTTCAACTTATTAAAATTTTTTTAAAAAATAGATCATATCAGAAAAATAAATGTTAAATATTACAAGATACATCCCAATGAAAATTACTAAGGAACTTAATGTCTGGAAACACTTCAGACTTCAAATTTTGTAATCATTATCATTTCTTCTTTCATCCTAGTCTTAAATCAAAAAGTATAATACAATGGCTTCAATGTACTGTGGTAAATTAATCTGAGATTTAAGCAACCAATGCACCTATTTTTTCAAAAAGATATATTCTTCTTAGCTGTCTTCCAGTTAAACATAGGCTAAAACTCTTTTGGTATGCATTGGCAGAGATTTTTCAGACATACATTTGACAATCTTCACCTGGATTTTAATGAAGGCACTGTCAAAACGTTGCCTGGTATGTATACAAAGGATTAGCACACATCAAAAAGAAGTTAGACATTGAGAAAGGAAACAGCCTATTAGAAATCTGGCAGCTTTAGACATTCTAGTTTCAGATTTGAAAACAAAATGCACTGACAAACTAAAATTTAAAATTAAAATATTAAATTTATTATTTCAAAAATGTAATGTCAATGTACAGTAACGTAATAAAAATCATTTTGGGTTCAAACAAAAAATGTTAAGGGCAGAAATAGGTAAAGGCAGCTATTAACTAAATAAAATATTCTCTAAGCACTATGATTTGCTTTATATACAGAGAGAGGTGACAAAACATGAAGAGGTAGCATAATGAAGAGACAGAAACAAAGTAATATAAAATGAACAATTCTGATGAAAATGAAAGTGAAGCAGGATTTCTCTTCAATTACAAAGATTACAGTGTACCTACCTAGGCCCTAGAGAATACTCTTCTGTAAATTTATGGCACTTTCTTGTAAATCAAGATATTTCTTTTAAACGGCAATAATTCAGTCTTCAAGACTTTCTTTGTCTAGGACAAACGCTAAATCAGAGAGAGTTCCAGGGACTCTGATAAAATCAGGTACATCCTAGGCCAACTGAAATGGAGCTGTGGAAGACTGATTATAAAAATGGCTTAATTTCTCATTCAACCAGAACTTTTTTTTTTCCTTCACAAAACTGCAGTTCTTTTGATCAAGAAATGAACTTTAATCCCTACCTTTAGACTCTGGTCTAGCCCTGTAATTAATTTTGGGGTCAATACAGTCCTGGAGGAGTACAATTTTGTGCCTGTTCTTTGACTAGGCCTCAAGGCACGTTAAACACCTCTGCTTCCTCTTGAACTTCTGCCACCCAGATCAGACCAAGCCCACGCTTGCCTGACTGGATGATCAACACCATGGCAACTCTGCCCCACCCTCTACCCAATATTCAGCTAACTTCCAGAAGCTGAACCACCTTGCCAACCTGGAGCTTACCACAGAAAAGCAGCCAAGATCAAAATTATCCAGCTAAGTTCAGTCAAATTTCTCCTAAAACTATGAGCAAAACAGTGGTTGTTCGCAGCCATCCAAATTTTGACAGTTTGTGGCACAGCAGTAGCTGACAAGAAAGGCAGCAGCTCTATTGGAGTTACTCAACCTATCTGCCCTGGAGAGAATTAAGAAACCCAAGCATCTGGACCAAAGTCCTAGAAGATGTTAGTGTTTTTTGTTTTGTTTTGTTTTGTTTTGTTTTTTTAAGTTTCTTACTTTCAGGACTCAAGTATGCTCCATACGACATTAACAATTAACTATTCTTATGCTTTCGCCAGGAAACTAAAATCTATTGATCTGAAATCAGTAATATCATTTTGCATTTGAGCCGCATATTATGTTCGTATACTTTACAGAATTTTCTTCAAATAAAAGAAATTATGGAACACTAGCACAGCAGGTTAGTGTTATGCTCATTTTACATCTAAGGAAATTAAGTGAAAGGGTAAGTTGACATTTATTATCAAATGGCACAGCTACAATACTTATACGAATAGTTTCATTCTACTTCTATCCTAGAATCGTGGATATATTTGTATACCTGAGTATATTTTTCAGGTACTAAGTAAATAGATACAACAATTTTCTTTCTTATAAAAGTAAGGACTACATGACTTAGCTCAAAGGTTATTTTAAGGAGCAAATAAATGATGTATGTGAGGCACGCAGCTCAAAAGTCTAGCCCAAGTGTTAGGCCCCTGCTCACACTCACCATGACAGGGTTCTCTTGCAGGTCTGTTAATGTCCAGTCTTAGATCACAGAACAGCACTTGAAATGATAAACTTCACACGAATGGTATAGGCAAATTTATTTCTATGGTAGAACCATTTATTATAGTTATAGAAAAATAACATTATTTCAAAACCAGGGTAAGTAAGCAGAAAGTATATTTCTCTTGCATACCCATACCCAAATGTCAAAATGATTTTAACCCATTCTTAATTTAACAAGAAACACAGAAAAAATCAAGGTAGTATGTCAACAGGAGATATATTAAAGCTACATATTAGCCCTGGAAATCAGAAAACACAAAGTGAACTCGTGCAGCCATTTTCAACTTTAGTGTGCATCAGAATCACCTGGACCGTGGAATAAAGCACCTTCAGGACACTAAAGGCACTGAAGGTTAAGCCTGCCCCTGGCCTCAAAATACCAAAGGGACTGAAGATATGAACTTTGTTCCTCAGGGAAGAGCAAAGACAAAATGCACCATAATATAAAAGATTAGCAATTTACTCACTGTGTGACTTCAAGCATCAGACTCAGAAACAGATACTACACACACCACTGTTACACAGATTAGGTCAAATACTGTGTGCTAAGTGTTTCCCCTATCCATAACATACAGCTATTATCTTTGTCTCAGCATCATCGTTATTTGACACAAAGTACGTTCTCCCCTACTTCCCACTCCCAAATAGCTATTCTTTTATATTTTAAAAGTCAACCAACCATTCACTGGGTGCAAGCTTATGGACTACTGGTGCCATTTTTATACTGGTACCATTTTTACTACCTTCCATCATTCTATTACATAACATTTCAGTACATGATTGAAATAATTTTTGTATTCCAACTAAGACAACAGATTTGAAGAGAAAGAGAACTAAAGCTTCAAAGTTGTTGCTTCCAAAGCATCAATAGATGAAAGAACTGTTTTTCAAAGTAACTCATTTTAAATAGTTTCAGATGTGCCCTGTATTATTTTCTATCAGGCTGTTTGTAAATGGAAATATGGGAATAAATTACCTATAATTTTCATCATTTCCTATATTCAACATACTACACAGTAATAATTCATAGTTAAAAGTTTTTGGCCATTTAATTATCTACCCACTTAAGTATCTGAGGTTTTAATATCCTAAAACTATACAATATAGTTATAGAGGTGCACAGTTACACTAGAATGGGGTTTCTCAAACTTGATACTAATGACATTTTATGTTGGCTGATTCTTCACTCTGGAGAGGGATGACTTGCGCATCGCAGGATGGTTAGTAGCATCCCCAGACTCTACATATTAGAAGCCAGGAGCCATTTGCCTCCCCACGTCAGTTTTGACAATCAAAAATGTCTCCAGACATTGTCAAATGTCTTCCTGGGGTCCAAATCACCAAAATTGAGAATCACTGGACTAGAATTTTATACAGACATAATTGTAAACTCTGGGTACACAGATAATACAAGACTATATAGTACTACTAATGTGAAGAGTCTAGCACAATTCTGCTACTCTGTTTATGTCAGGGCAGAGTTTTTATACAATATACAACTTAAGCATACAACTACCCACATATAACTACCTTTATCTACTGAAAACACAGACATTAGGAAAACAACACTGCTAATCCAGCAACTACCTTTACACCACCTGATAGAGGAAAATCTAGCTTATATAAACATTCACTAGAAACCCAAAAAAAATCACTGCAAGTGTCCCTCTTTCTGAATTCGAAGTCTCTCTTTTTCTACTTGTAAGCGTTCCTTTTCAATCTGTAGCTTCTCAGATTCGAACTTCAAAAATTGCAGTCTATCTTTTTCCAGCTGTAAGCGTTCTCGCTCAAGTTTTAGCTTCTCTGTTTCTATATCCTGTGGCTGAAGTAAGGACTTTTCTCCTTGACCAAGTTCATTTTCCAAGGACGGTTTCTCGGAACTGACTATCTGTAACCTCAGCTTTTCTCTCTCAATCTGTAGCCGCTCCTTCTCCAGCTGAAGCCGCTCGTGCTCCATGTCTAAGTGCCGCAGCCTTTCTTTCTCTATCTGCAGGCGTTCCTTTTCTACCTGCAGTCTCTCAGCCTCGATATCCAATCGTCGTTTTTCCAACTCCAGCTTCTGTTTCTCTATGTTTACAAGCAGATGGGGTTCATCGTACGCAGATTTGGATGGTGTTGCATTTAGTGTGAAAAACTCATCAATGTGGGGGAAATCAGGAAGCTCAGTTTCTCTCCTGGAATCTGGTATGACAGATGACAACATTTCTTCTTCTTCTTCAATCTCAAACTAAGAGAAAAGAGGCAAGTGATTTTCAGTATTTACTTCTACTTCATATTACATTCTACTTCATATTACATGTTACATTAGTATAGATATTTCTTAGTACTATTTGAACACATAAAATCACTTAATTTGAACTGTGAAAACCATGTACATTGAATTACCTGATACTACTAATAAACAAATTTGAGATAAGGTTTCTCACTTTAATAATGTAAAAAGAACACAAACAGAACAATCTTGTTAAGTAAAGTTGAAAATACGAGAAGTTCTTAATTATCTGAGGACTATAAGCTCTCACATTAGAGTTGAAAATGAAAAAGATAAGAGTCACAGGCTGATACTTACTTCAGGGCTCTGGGGATCCCTTTCTTCCTCTTCCACTTTGACCTCTGTTAAGGATCCACCTGCATCCCTGAAATCTGTCACATTTTGCCAGTCAAAATTTGCATCATTTCGGAATCCAATCTTTTCATCTATCTCTTCAGTGAGGGAATCATCTAAATCAGATGTAGGAAGGGGAAATCCTGAACCAACCAGCTTAATGTTCGCCTTCATCCTCTTTCTCTTCATAAGGGCTCGCCAGTCAAGGTACCTTCTTTTCACTTCCGTCCCTGTTCTTTGTTCTCCTTCCCCTACAGCATTCACACACTGTGCAATCTCCTCCCAAGCCATTCGCTTCATCACATTTATTGTTGTATTGAGTTGCTTGGAAAAAATGACTTCTTTCCTTTTGGTAATTTCTTTCAACAGAGTCTGAGTTTCTTGAACACTAAAATTGCTTTTCCTTTTTCTTTTCAACTGCTTCATTTTTCAAAACTCAAATGCACTTTCTACAAGAGAAGATCCAAATAGAACTTGAGCACAAAAGCCAAGGAGAATCCCCTGTTGGCACTTAACCCAGATCACTGGGTTTTCTGTTTGTCTAGTAGAGGCAAGCTGGATGATTCCTAAGAGAAAAAGTAAAGTAAGATCAACCAATCAACCTGCAACATCTGTAACATTCAACCCAATAAGCTATATAACTACACACACACACAGACACACACACACACACACACAGAAAAACCCTTTAAATATGAATTGACATTGTCTACTTCTCTTTGCCATGATCGCCATAAGCTACCTTCTCGCTTGTGAGATGATGCAAAGGATTCTAACTAGTCGCACTCCTGGCCCACTCCCTGTTGCTCCGGCTCCTCCCATGAATTTACTCTCTTTCTCCACCAACACCAGCCTCCTTTCAGCCACCTTCTTCTGTCAAGGTCCTTATGTGTTCAGGGCCACTATTCATACTCTTCCTTCTACCCACAAAATGAATGGTACCCTTCTTGGCCTAGTCTTCCCCACTTTGCAAGAAGTTTCATGAGGCAATGTTTCTGCTCACTACCATCTCCTTAGAGCGCAGTAGTTTCTGGCACATGGCATCACATGACAAACACCTGCTGAATGAATGAGTCAAGTTGCTAAAAAGGCTATGGGCTTGAAATACCAAAGACAAAACTAAAGGGCTGAGATGAAAAAGCAGTAAAACCTAGAAACCAGTATCACATAATATAATGTGTTTTTAAAAACTGACAATTAATTATATATTCATAAGTTAAAACTCATTTTTGGGTTTAACTAAAAAAAACTCTAAACAGAATAAAATTTTCTGAAACAATGAAACTATTTTTAGGATACAACAAAATTAAGCAGTAATATAAAAATGGCAATGATTTCCCACAGTCATCTTGCCTAATTAATCAGTCAAAGAAAGATGACCAATTAAAACAAATCCAAAAAAAAAAAAAAGGCAAAATGCCAATTCCTCAACATTCTGGAGCTGTACACAGTTCTTGGTTTACTGCTGTAACTGTCCCTCAATGTGTACTACATTCCCCCTACCCTCATGCCACCCCAACAAAATCCCCTAACATGAAACAAAAGCACACTGCATGGTGTGTTCATTAGTGTTTCATTATTAGCTTTTCTTTGGAGGTTTTCACAGTAGTACCTCAGAACATTCAGGACCCCTTTAACTGCACAGTTGAAGATGATAATACAGGCAAATAACTAGGTATATTGTACCTTCAGTCTCTGTAAAATAAATTTAAAAACATATATGTGGCAAAATTTTAGTACGAATTTAGAATGGAAAAGATCCTCTAGTAAGCATATATTTTTAAATGCAAGACAGAATGTTTCTCCAATTTCCAGATGCCACAAGCTGTTGGTTCATCAATCTGAAACTTATCAGATACACCCCACACCAGACTAACAGAAGTGGCACACAGAAATCTGTGTTTCAATAAATCTAGGTGATTATAAAGCATGCAGAAGTTTGAGAACTTCTGCACAAAACCCCCATCAGTAAAATCAACGTTTCATATGCCTGCCTCTTGCTTACAGTCAAGTCTTACACATGTACAGCAAGCGGCAGAATACTGTATAAAACACATCCAAAATCCTCATAGAGGGGAGATGTTTTTTTGCTATGTGTGGAAAGATGGAAGAGCCTGGGAGGTTGGAACAAATGTTGCATTCTGTGTCAAGAACTCATTTTTCTCCTAGAAGCAGAAAAGGTTCCAATACTTCACATTGTACTATAGCAAATACTGCTTTATAAATATGGGTTTAGGAGAAAAGTGGGATAAAGATTAGAAAATCTACTTGGAAAACAGATTTCAAAGGTACGTAATAGGACACAAGGACTTACTAAGGATAAGGAATACATATGCAGAGCATGTCCTGATTTCAAATTCCCTCAGTGATCAATGATCACTGCTCCAGACTGCAGCCTACAAAATGAGAAGATGGGATGAGACTGCTAAAATCCTTTCCCACTATTTCACTATAAGACCATAACTTTTTTGGGCAACAAGAAGGAAAAATACCAAATATTTGCAAAATTCTAGTTCCTCTAATTTAATCCTTACCTGATCATTGTACTACAAATATAAGTATTTTTTTTTTTTATAAAACAAAACTGAGAGGTTAATTTGCACATGGCTAAATGACAGAATTTATACCCAGGTTCCCTTATGTTATATATACTTCAGCTTTCTTAGCAGTTTGTGATAGCTAAATCAGAAATATGCTGTTAAGGTTTTGAGATACCATTTAGCAGATTTTTAAAAGGAGAAGATTTTGATCTTGTGGAAGATTCAGATACAATTTTGTATATCAGCAAAAAACTGCTCAAATTTTTAACCAGTTACATTTCTCCTATCACGTGTTAAAGCAAATTAAAATGGAAACCAGGCCTGAAGAATTCCTAGCAGACACAGTCAAACCCTCTAGGATACTTTAACTCTGATTTGCAAATATAAACAAAATTACTTGGGCTATTTCATGTCAGTGCCATATATAAGAAAAATGAAACATAGGGCCAACCAATCAGAGGCAGTCAAAGAATTTATAGTTATATAAGGAGGAAATTTTTAACAGGCTAGAACAAACAAGGCATGAATCTACAACCCATTAAATATGTTCTTCATGTTTTGTTTTGTTCTTGTTTTGTTTTGGTACAGGGATTGAACTCATGGCCTTGTGCTTACCAGACAAGCGCTTGAGCCACTGAGCTAAATCTCGCCGGTTATTTTCTTCGTTTTACTTCCACTTTCATCCTATAAAAGCTTTCTCCTTGCACTCCCTAGGCAGAATCTCTAATGAAATATTTCTGGTTTAGAGCTGCCCAATTCATAAATCTGTTTCCTCAAACTGTTCAAAATTTTACCACGTCTCAGTTTACCTTTCAACATAATATCTGCCAGTTTAAAATTTTATTACTGTAAAAAATAGTTATTGGGCAATTCACAATATAAATAGTATCTTTTTTGGGGTGAAATTGTAGAAAATAAACCAGCGTAAATTTAACCAGAAAATACACAAGGTTTTTTTTTTTTTTTTCCCCAGCATCGGGGATTGAACTCACAACCTCGCGCCTGCCAGACAGGTGCTTAAGCCACTGAGCCAAATTCCCAGCCCTTACAAGTTTTTTCTATCACTGTTTGAGCTTTCTCTTACAGAGTTAAAAATGGATGCTACTTCCTTATTTTGAAATTTTAATAGCACGGCATTTTATTACCACTTCAGTAAACTTTTATTCTTTTGTCTTTTTAGTAATATTACATTCAACTGACTTTATGTATGTCTAATAACATCACCAAAAATATGCCCATCACCACATCTGTTTATTTCTACTCACTCATGTGGAATAACTATCTCCTGGATAGTCACTTACTATTGAAATAGAGGTCACAGAGAGCTAAAAATTCTAACCATCAGAAAATGAACTCTCAAAAAAAAAATCAGTCAATTTCACAAAACACACACAAAATGGACAAAGTATAGAAAAACAAGGACTGTAAGCAAACTATTTTTAAATTACAGTTTCAAAATATCACCAGACATTTAATGGTTAAGTTGAAATCTACTAAATCAGAATGTGTGATCTGTGACAATGAGCTTGATAATAACATAGGGATTTGTCTTTTGTCAAAATAATAAAAGTACAGGTATTTATAAATCAAAACATCATTAGAGGGCAGTGTATGTAGAGATTATGAGCACATTCTGGACTGACTCGCCAGCCTGGGATGTACTACTTCCTCATTATGTGGCCTTAATTATTTAACCTTCCTATAAAGAATAAAGGATTTAGTAAAATATGGAAAATATTTCCTGGCACACACTAAGCATTGTTAACTATCTGTTATTATTAAGGACAAAATTTAAACAATTTTAATAAAGAGGAACACAAAGGTCACAATAATACTGGTACTGTTCTATTTAACTGGTAGGTCTATGGGTCTCTATCATGCTTTGTAACACATATGCTACATTACAAAGCTTACTTATGAGAGTTCACAAATGTCAGATACACATCTCTTCAACTCCACTTTCAGTGATGTCAAGTGGGAAGCTAAAAATCGGTCAAGATGACAGTATTTACACCACAGCTTTAAAAACGCTACAAATTAGGATTGCTTTTATTTGGATAAAGGCTGGTTTTCTAAAACATTATGGCAACAATATTTTTACATATATTGAATTAGTACCTAATTGAAAAATTAAAGAAATGAAATATTTTAACAACTGACCCCAAGCAAGTTAGGTAAACATTCTACAATACTTACAATTTTAGAGGATCATTTTGAATTAGCACTCTGGTCTAACGGTTCCTACATCAAGTTATACAGTATAATGGACAGGTATTCAGCTTTTCTTCAGAGGTAACTAAAAATACTATGGAAGTACCATGTTTATAACTAACAATAAAAAGAACTGAAGCAATTGACTTCTATATCATTGAACCAGGCCCAATAATCTCTTCTAACTACCCTATGTTGCAGGATACTTGAAGGAACAAATGAAATAAAAACTTGGCTCTTTTCCTTCTTCCACCATTTGCCCTACCACTGAGGATCTAGGACAATGTAGACCACCTGTTCCAAAGATAGTATCTTCAATACTTAGCATATGCCTAACAAATAGGAAGAGGCAAAAATATAAAATTAAGAGGTGATCAGAGGATGCAAAAAAAAAAAACAGAAACAGAAAATAACTCAATATTAAACTAGAAAAACTGAGATTTTTATGGACACACAAAGAATATGATTTTTTTAAAAAAGTAGCAACCCAAGTCAATATGGGCAAGAACCAGTTTATGAGAATAAGCAAAGACATTAGATAACTACTCACCCCACAACTATGCTACAGAATGTAACAGTTAACAGCTTAGGTAAAATTCTGAACAACAAAAATAAAACTTTTTCCAGTGAACAAGCAGTAGATACTGCTACTTAGGCAGTATCTATCAAAGGTAAATAAACTATCAAAAGACATTTTTTTAAAACTAGGTCATCAAGACATTTTTAAAAAATAAAGGTCAGATGTCTTAAAAGTAGAACAGACAATTAAAGTGACATTAAATTCCATATCAAATCAAATTCTTACAATGTGATAGGATGCCTTTGTTTCCAAAAAATCTAGAATGTTTTAGAAGATATAGTTTTTTGAACCAAAAAACTACTATCATATTTTAAGGTAAAAACATGGAAAAATACAAGTATCCATTAACAGGGAACTATACAAAAAAATGAACTACCGTAACACATAACGGAATATATGCAATAAATGTCCCATTAGAGCATGTATGTCTTAGCATATCAGCATCATCCCTATGCAAATGCTAATAGCTAAACCAAGTAAAATGAATTGTATGTGTATTCACAGAGGTGCCATCTATCTATCAGTGTTCAGAGAGATAGAACAGGCTACTCTACAACAGGATCACCACCTTTGCATACCACAATCACTGGCTCTAGGGATTATGTGTACCAGTCATTTTTACTTGAGGCATGTGCCTATTTATTAGCCTGCAGCACACTTTACTCTGAAGTGATTAAAGTGATCTACTTATGAGAAGTTTTTATTACAGAAAATTACATTTTTCAAGTCTCATATATCCATTGCTCACAAACCTATTGGCAGGCTAGAGGAACAATGTTCAATAAAATACTGTGAGCCATGCATGTGATTTAAAATTTCCTAATAATGAAAGTAAAAATCAAAAACTGCCATTTAAAAAATGTTATTTAACCTTATATAATCTGTATATTATCATTATAATTTGTAATTAATATAAAAATTAGAGTCTCATTTTTGTTTCTTCCACTAAGTTTTAAAAATTAAGTATGTTATAGTTAACAGCACATCTCATTTTGTACTAGCCACATTTCACTAACTCAAGAGCACATGTACAAGTAGCTAAAATACTGAAGAATATAAGTCTCCAGATCATCAAAATCACCTAAGGAGTCTATTATAGTGCCAGCTACTCAGGAAATTGAAGCAAGAGAATTACTTGAGCCCAGGAGTTACAGGGTAGTTTGGGCAACATATTAAAACTCAATGATACACACAAAAAAAAGTCATCTAAAGATTTTTTAAATACCTTTAACCAAACCCTATCTCTGACCAACTAAAACAGTCTTGCAACAGGGTTACACATTAGGGGTTTTAAAAGCTCTCTCTGTGTCAGCTAACACTGAGAACCACGCTGCTAGGGAAGCAGCGTTAAAAGTCTGCTTATTCAAATGTGCACAGAAAGACAAGGAGGAGTACAAACGCTATAGTTGCTAAGAAATTTCCTTTCAGAGATTGGTTATGGAAATATCTCATCTATCACACAGTAGAAAAAGCTAGTTTATTTTTGGGAAAATACACATAACAGAAAGCTATATTGAGGCCAGAAGAATATTGTCTGCAAGCAAATAATTTACAGCCTAGTTAGACCTGTAAAACACAGATGTCTAAAAAAAAAAAAAAAAAAAGCATGTGAAACAGTAACGTGAGTATGTAAATTAAAAGTTGTGAACACAGACTACGCAGGTTTATACGCCAATTCCACCACTTCCTAGTTCTTGATCTCAAGCAAATGAAACTTCTACTTTTATTTTCTATCTAAAAATGGGAATAATAGAGTAACATTCATGACATTCCATGCATTAAAAGATAAGATCCAATTAAGAAGTTTATAGAGACTAAGACATAGTAAATGCCCCAAAAATTTCAGCTACTATACATTAACTTTTAGAACAGTATCTGGACATAGTAAGAAATATTTCTTTACTGGATTCAATGAATGTTAACATTTGAAGAGTACAGTAAAGAAGTCCTAACAAAATACTCAAGGAAAAAAGGAAAAATCTGTGATGGAATAAAAAGGTTTTGAGAAGAAAATCAGTATTTAATTTGAAGAAAAAGACCAATGAGGAACAGAAATAAAAAGGAGAAGTACCAGAAACTAAAGCTGGAAAATTAGATAGGGTCAAATATAAGCAAATCTTTAATAGTAAGACCTTATACTTTGCTAAGATAGGGTTCTAAAATAAATACTAACTGTGAAAGCTCATTTATTTTTAAAATTCAAGCAGGTCACCTTTCATTGAGAGGCACTGTTACTATAATATATAAACTGTAATATATGATATATATATAAATTGTCATATATAATAAATGTAAGTATATGATACAATAAATGGAGACTGTTAAGAAAGTCCTAATTTACGCAGATATTCACCATTAGATTGCAAAGTTCCATTTGAAATTGATTTAGTAGTTGGATTATGAATTTATTGGTACATCGCAGAAATAAAGATCCTTTTTAACTTACCATGGAGTCAATATACTTTTTAAAAATTTTAAAACATAACTTGTTAAATATAATTAAAAAATATAGTTTTTAAAATTTGGCAGCAATTGTTGCTATTTATTTACATGGTCTATTTTTTCCATACTTTTAGCTTACAAAGTAATGTTCCTTTATCCCTGACTGGTCCATGCTGAACTAATGAACTATTTTATTGACAAAATATACTTTAGATCACTTTAAGCCCCAAAGAAATTGATACTGGAACACATCTTGATTTTCTATCAGTTTTGACATAAGTGTGTGAAACCCTCTGCCTGAAACCTTGACATTTTCTTATTGTAAAAGTGCTAAGATTAATGCATGTTGAGTTGTTAAAATGTGGTAGTTATGTTTATACAGATAAAAACTATATTTTCAGGAATGTTAATTTTGCTCTTGCTGTCATCTCCTTTATATGTCTATACCCATGTAACAGAAGCTTGGACTTTCAGCCATCTATTTCCAACAATTTCTTCAAAATATATTTGCTAAGCTCCTACAATGTGCAAGGCACCAAGTGCTGCAGTTATAAAAATATTCCATAAAATGTATAAAGATATCAAAGACTGTTTTTTTGATTGGTTGCCATCGGGAACTTTGTAGCTGAGATTTCAATAGTCACAATAGTCTGTAAATCTAAAACTTACAGACCTCCAATGTCCAATCCCAGGCAACAGTCATTTTCCTAAATTCTCATCTTACAATGATTCTTTACTTGCTGAAAATGGCAATAATACGCAGTTCACTTACAAAATCCTTGTGAAGATGATGTACCACCAATAAACGGGCGATTATTTACAAGGACAAATTAAGAAATAAGACCCTAGATACTGTATTAAGAGGTATACAAAACAGAGTCAAGTCTAAGTTTAAAGAGAGAGACAGAGAGATCAATTCATTAAGCAGTTCGAGAAGAAAAGCATTACAAATCAGCAAACTTTCCTCAATCCTCCTACCCCGTCCCACTTGAAAGAGCGGCTTTTCCCTCCTCTATATTCTAACGCGAGATTCACTTCCCGGCCGAATAGGATGCGGTTCTCTAAACTCGTGGTAGGTAAACAACTAAACTTTAGGGTGGCCGGTTATCAAACCACCATCCTCCCTCCCCGCCGCCTCTCGCGGCACCACCCTCGGGCAGAAACCAGCACTGGATTCCCAGGCCGCTGGGCATAGGGGACGAGCGCGGACGCCGCCACGACGATGCGGCTGCACCTGGTGGGAGTCGAGGCAACTTGGAAGGAGCAATTTCTCTCTCCAGATATTAAACGAGAGTCCCAACTGTGTGCCCTGAAACTTCAGCAGCTCCGTTTTAGCGGCCTGGGCCCTCCTCTCCCTCCCTGGCCCGGGTACAGCCCAGGGCAATCCTTCTCTCGAGCGCTGTAGCCCCGCTATGTTGTAAAATCTGGACCTCAGCCCGCAGTGGCGAGGCAACCACCTGCCGCAGACCCATCCGGGCCCCACGCACCCCAGCCCATCCTGCGAGGGCACCAAGTTTCCGCGGGGGAACAGTTTCCCTCGCCACCCTCTCCAGCACAGTAGGCTCACCTGCGACCTGACTGCACCTCCGCTGGATCGCCCCTCAGGGTGGCAAAAGAGATGCTTCATTGATTCCCCGCCCACCAACTTCTCCGTTCCTCCATTGGCTAACGTGGCTGCCTTTTATTTGGTACAGCTCATCCATTGGGCCGAATAATATTGCTAGTCTGCATGAGATCCCACCCCAGGCCAGGGCCTCACAATGGGAATCGAGTCCCAAACGGTTCCGGGTTAGTGCCCTGGATCCCGCCCCCTCGTGATTCGCCTCCCCGCTCTACGCTCCGTCTTTGGCGAGTAGCTCTGTCAGTCAAGTGAATTCTAGAAGAAGATTGGTCCCTAGAGATCGGCTTGCTGCGCTATTCCGCTTGATTGTGGCACAGCCGCTCCTTCTGTAACTCAGCTCCGCTCCTGGATCCACGACCTACTATTAAAAGGTCAAAAAAGAATTGAGAACGTTTTGTTACTCCAGCTGGCTTCCAAAGTCTGCATCTTACTCTACGCAAAGTCTGCGATCTCTTTTGGCCTGAACCATTCCACCGAAACGGCCTTTGCCAAAGCTCACTGGTGACTAACGTTTGGTCAAATCTAGGAGTCACTTCTTAGCCTTGACTTCTCAAAGAAACCATTTAACTTTTTCACTCGTTCGGTTTTTCTCCGATTGTGTGGTTCTTGTGATTTCTTCCATCTCCGTCTTCCTCTGACCCTCTTTATAGTTGCCTCATTTTCAGCCATCGCAAGTTGAGGTGTTAATAATGCACTTGTCCCACTGCCTGTGTTGATTTCTTGCCTGAATTGTATCAGTAATCTGATCTCCCTGGATCCTGTCTGACTTACTGTAATCTGTTCTTCAAACTGTACCCAAATCAGACCAAAGTTTTCTGGTGGAATCTCGCTCATTTCGCCGTGAAGTGTAGTCTCCTTACAAGGTTTACAAAGTCCTGAAAGATAAGGCACATGCTTTTCCCTAAAGCGTCATCTCTCAATATTCCTTCTTTCTTCCTTACCCCAATTTCTTTGCTTCTTTCAGTTCCTGGACTCAATGTCTTTGGGACTCTGTTAGCTTTGCTGTGTTTCCATCCAGAAAGGATTTTTCCCCCCCAGCTCCTTCCCTGCTGTGACCAGGATTCACGTTAGAAATTATTTTCTGAAGGAAATTTTCCTTTTTTCCTATTTATCATACCCCTACTCGCAAGTAATCTTACTGTGTAATTCGCCAAATAAAACATGGTGCTCAAACTGGGCGTTGTCAGCAGGCTTGTAATCTCAGTTTTTCTGAGGGAAGATCCCTGGAGGTTTGAGGCTAACCTGGGTTACTTGGTATCCCATGACAGCCCTACTCTCAGGTGAACATCCATCGGTCATGGCCTACAACCGAAATTTTCCTCTCTGCCTAACATAGAGCATAGAGTTATAGCCTATAATAGCAGGAAGACATATAAATAAAGGTGAAATATTCTGGATGAATGATGACTCTTTTCTGTGTATTCCTAGAACTTCCCAACATAAAACAGGAAGTACTTATGAAGTAGGCTCTTTGATATTTTAGTATGTGTGCTGCCGATGCGAGGACAGTAGGCTCTTTGAAATGTAATGACGTTTAATTTTACAGATTTTGCTTATGACTGCCAAAATGCAGCATGTCTATACTTTTCCCTAAGTAAAACAAAGCAAGATTTCATTGTTTTGGGAAAAATATAGGAACTTATATTTTATAATTTTGGGTGTTTGTGCTGATTTTTAGGTGAGAGTATGACAAAGAGAACTGTCCACTCCCATTATAACCAAACACTTTGTCTTTATCCCCTTTCAGAGTCTGTCCATCACTTAAATCTGTTTATTCACTCAATTGCAGAGATAAGGTCTAGAAAGTGTAAATATTAGGAAACTTCTACTTTAACATCATAAACTCTGTGCTATCCACAATTATCATCAGCCTTTGAAGATTGTAGGAATTTTTCTGAATACCATCACCATTTCTTCTCAGCTATCCCTTGTCTGAGTGGATGTGGACCAACAGGGAGAGACTGACGATAATCCATAATACTCAATATTAGTACCCCCTTACTAACTTCATATTCTGCTCACTGATTTGTGTTAGTACTAATTCAGGCCAGGGGTTTCACCCACAGTTACTTACATACTCATTAAAAACTTATACTATCAAATTGTGATTGCCAAATGAGTTTTGAATTATAGCTAGTATAACTGAATAATTTAATTTTAATTGTATTTAATTTTTTTTTTTTTTTTGAGACAGGGTTTCACTATGCAGTTAGGGTGACCGTAAACTCACTTTGTATCCCAGACTGGGAATCCTTGTATCGCTTGTAGCAATCCTCCTGTCTCAACCTCGCGAGTGCTGGGATTGCAGGTGTGTACCACCACAACCGGTCAACTGTATTTAATTTTAACTCAAAAAGTGGTATTTGTTTCAGTTACTAGATAACTCTTAAGTATGTTTGGAAAATTTGGGCTACATGAATTTACTTTTTAACCATAATTGTTTTGAAATCTGAATACAAATCAGCTATTTTTGATAAAGACCAAAATAATGCCTAAATTGATGTTATATGTGTATAATGTATACAAATTTTAAAATGTAGTATGAAAAAATGTAAAAATATCATTGATAATTTTTGTGTTGATCATAAGTGGAATGCATAATATTTTGTATCATTGAGTTAAGGAAAATATATTTTTAAAATTAATTTTACCACGCTGAGCATAGTGGAGCACGCCTTTAATCCCAGCACTTGGGAGGCTGAGGTAGGAGGAGCATTGTGAGTTCGAGGCTGGCTAGGGCTACAACTCGAGCACAAGGCTGGCCTGAGCTACACAGTGCGACCCTCCCTCAAAAAACCAGGGCCGGGAGTTTGGCTCAGTGACTTAAGTGCCTGTCTGGCAGGCGTGAAGTTGTGTGTTCAACCCCTGGCGCCGGAAAAAAAAAAAAAAAAAAAAAGGTTAATTTTACCTGTTCTTTTAATTTTCCCAAATTTATTGAGGTTTAATTTACAAATAAAAATTGTATATACTCAAGATATACACTGTGATGATTTTGTATACTACGTTGTAAAATGATTACCAGTATCAAGTGTCAAGTTAATTGATATATCTATCATGACACATTGTTACTGTTTGTGTGTTGTGGGGACACAAGATATACTAAACAAATTTAATGTAAACAATACAATATTACTAATTATAGCCAACATGCTTTATGTTAGATCCCTAGAGCTCATCTGTTTTATAAATGAAGTTTTGTACCCTTCGACCAACATTTCCTCATTTATCTCACCTACCTTCTAACCAATGTGCAACTCATGCTTTCTATGAGCTTAACGTATTTTAGATTCTACACATAAAAGAGATCGTATAATAATTGTCTTTTTTTTTTTGTCTAGTTTATTTTACTTAGTAGAATGTCCTCCAGGTTTACCTATGTTTTTGCAAGTGCAAGAAATTCTTTCTTTCTTCTTCAAGGCAGGAGATCAAACTCAAGGTTGCTGTATCACTGTGATACATCCCTAGTTCTTATTATTTTTATTTTGAGACAGGATTTTGCTAAGTTCTAGGCTGGCATGAATCCTGAGATCCTCCTCCCTCAGGCTCTCCAGAGTACTGGGATTACAGGCATGCCCACCACTCATGACAATTTCTTTCATCTTTAGTACCAAATAATATATAAGCCAGAGGACTTTATCCACAGATGAACACAGAGGGTTTTTCTTCATATCTTGGCTATTGTCCATAATTCTGCAATGGACATGGGAATGCAGACATCTTCTTGAGATGCTGATTTCATTTCCTTTAGATATATGACAAGAAGTAGGATTGCTGAATTGCATATGTCTATTTTAATTTTTTATTTCCCATAGTTGCTGTACCAACTTATATTCTTACTAACAAGGTTTTATTTTTCCTCCACATCCTTACCAACACTTATTCCTTTACTTAATTTTTGAATAATGTCCATCCTAACAAATATGAAGTGATTATCTCATTGTGATTTTGATTTATATTTGCCTGATGATTAGCTCTGTGGGCATCTTCTCATATACCTATGGACCAATTATCTGTATCCTCCTGATGAATATTTATTGATTTTTTAATCTTTTTTGCAGTTGAGTTGTATGAGTTTCTTATATTTCTGGATATTAATCCTTTATCAGATATATAGCTTGCAATTTTTTTCCATTGTGTAGGATACCTTTTCTTTTCATTGTTTCCTTTGCTGTGTGGAAGCTTTTTGGTTGGATATAGTTCCACTTATATTTGCTTTTGTTGTCCATGCTTTGAATTTTCAAGAAAGTCTTTGCCAAAAGCAGTATCCAGAAGGTTTTTACTTATGTTTTTATCCAAGAGTTTTATAGTTTCAGGTCTAACATTTAAATATTTAATGCCTTTTAAGTTAATTTTGTACATGATAGATCATAAGGTTTCAGTTTCATTATTTAACTTATCTAGTTAAACACTAGTTATTGAAGTCCTTTTTCCATTATCAAGGATTAAATTTATTCAATGAATGAATTTATTTCTGTGATTTCTATTTAACTCCATTGATCTGTTTTTAATTCCATTGATTATGTTTTTATATCAAGTACCATACAAATGTTGAGAAGTCAAATGGATCCTAAAATTCCAGTCAGCATAAACTGTGGTAAGGTTGCCAATTTTGTTTATAATGGGAGGTTGGCTGAATTTTGGTCTCTTCTAGAACGTTCAGCCTAAAAAACAAGATGAATCAGTAGTTATTATAAGAATCATTAACAATTCTTTTTTAAAAATTGTGTTCTTTATTTCAGCACATGAAATTAACCATAAAAGAGGATTCATTTATAAATCTATGCTTGCAACTTGAAATGTGTGCTCTAATAATCTTTGACTTAGAGCTCATTTTCAAAAATCACCTCTGGTGTATATATATGTCTTCTGGTAGTGTATCTTTTCTTGGCAAAGAGACCGCTGGTTGAACAAGCATTTCTGTAGTTCCTTCAATGACCACTCATTTCTTTGAATTTATAAAAAATTACTTTTCCTTATGCAAAAGAGCCCTATAGTTTAAATAGTGAAAACTGACCTGGCTGATTTTGTATAGAAAAACAGATGCATAAATTTCATTTCAGTAGTAAAAATCAATCATGCTCATTTCTGAGCTTAAGAAATTGCTCTGAAGTTTTATAACTTCTTTATTGTATTTATGTTTGCACATTTTTCACTTTTATAAGAATCTAAGAGAGTTTTGGAGTTGGGGGCTTTTTATTCACTGGTCAGTTCTCTTTCTTCACCTTATTTAACAAGGAATTATTGATTTCTCTGCAAAACTAATCTAAGGGCTACATACATATTAAATTATTTGAGTCTTAATAATAGACTCATGTGCAAAGTCTACAAGTATTCACATTTTTGGATGAGGGAACCAAGGCAAAGATGTTAAAGATCTTTTTAAATCTTCATAATTAGTAAATAGTCAAGCTGGAGTTTAAGCCCAGATCATCTGTGCACTTAAACATCAGATTGTACCAGCACTAAAGACTGTTGTTCTTTAAAGGGAGATTCTTTAGAGGTGACTAAAATATTTGAAAAGTTTGAAAAGATGAGGAAGTTAACACACTTCCCTGACACATACACACATACACAATATGCCATCTTTTTTCCTAACATTTTTTAGAGTATCGAAAGTTCTAAGGCAAGAATCTTGTCATTATTTTATCCACAGGATGTAGCACAGATCTTTCATTTACTGTTCATCACCAAATAAATTTAGATTTTTAAGTTCTGGAATGGATAACAAGCATAAAATTGCTTGAATAGTAGTCTTAGCGAATGAATCCATCATTCTTTACCAGTCAAATGAAAGTTATCTTTTTTAAATTTAAATTTATTGGTACTATGTTATCCCTTTTTGTCCCTTGCTTTTACTCCGCTTCTTTGACCATTTCCACGGAATACCTGCTAAACACCAACCCTGTATTGTGTATAGGCAAAGTTCTTGTTTTTTTGTCTTATCTGAATTCTTTGCTTATGGAAAATAAAAAAGACTGTGATCAATATACAGTAACAACAGTACAAGCATAAAAAGGATCCTGTGTTTACCTAGAAAGCTTACCTATGGTTACTGAACTCATTTACATTATTTTAAGTCAAGAACTATGATCTCTGGCAAGTCTTCTAGGGTTGTTCAACTAGAGAGGCAAAGTGTAGAAATGTCTTTCTCTGAAGAGGAAAGACAAAGAGAACATGGTAAAAGCTGGGGGAAAAGCATTTTATAAGATCCAGAAATAAATAGGAGTACTCCAGTTTTTATTCCTCTACCACAGACACACACAAACATTGTTTCTATACTATTTAACACATTATATTTGTTATTATACGCTAAGCGTTTTTGCTCTCCCACACAGTCCAAGCGCATATATTGCAATTCTAACTGCCAAAATAGTGGTATTTGAACTTGGAGCCTTAAGGAGGGAGATAATTAGGGGGGACAGTCACGAGTGAGATGAGTGTGCCTGTAAGACAGAATTCAGAGTGCTCCCTTATCCCTTCTGCCATGGGAAGACACACAAGCCAGCTGTCTATGAACTTTCTCAGAAAGCATATCTGCCAGCAGCTTTCCCTCAGACTTTCCAGATTTTAGAATTGTTGAGAAGTAAATGTTCATAATTTAAACCACCCGATCTTATTGTATATTTGTTTAAGCAGGCTAAATAAATTAAAACAATTTATAAGTCCAAGATATTAAGATACAGATTTAAACTATAGTTAGAAAAAGTTGGATGTGTAATATACCAGTGATTATTCATGTTTCAAAATATTTTTTACATTATAAGAAGATAAATTGGAAGATTATTCATCATCATAGTTTTTTTATAATTTGAATCTTTTATTTCTATTCTAAGGATATTATCATTTTATCCCAATTTGACAAGAGATAACATGAGTCTATGGTGATTTTTGGCTTATTTAATATCATTAATAAGTGATCAATCTGAGACCATATCACAGATCTACATGTTTCTGCTCTATTGTTTTCCCCAGATAGTGTGTTCCACTAATAATAGCCATGTGCTGCCACTTTAAATGGCATTTCCTTCTATATCACATTATTTGATGGTTGAAACCTTTATGACTTCAGAAACAAAAGACAAAAATATATAGCATTTTCCAAAACTCCCATAATTCCTAGCTAGAAAATATAACAACAGCCACATTTCATAGATTCTTAAATAAACACAACACAACCTAAAAGTACATTTCTCAAACTACCTCTTTTAAAGTGTTTATAATTAGGGAAACTGAGGCATGAGTTTAAGGTACATCATCATTTTACAAAAAAGGAAAGTAAGATGCAGAAAATTTAGATTTACTCAAGATCAGATTACAAGGAAACAGGAAAACTAAGATAGATACTCCTGATTCCAGCCCCTATGCTTAATTTAATCATTATGTATCTATTCTTTCCAAGCAAGAAATATTTTTTCCAAATCACTTTAGAGCTGAATGAACTTTCAGAACTCTTTAGCAATTTATATTGCTTTTAATAGTCAGAATAATTTGATATTGTGTCATTTAGCCTATAATACCTGCTGCAGGTCTTATAAAACAACCCTCTCAGGAATTTTGGCTCTGTATCTATTTAGATCTCTATCTATCTTTCCATATTTTTTGTTCTTTCTTTCCTAGTACCCTCAATGCTATTGCATTACAACTAATTTTCCTTTCTAATATCACTTTTTTCTTCTACATTGCATTCTTTCCACCCTGTCCCTCATTTTATTTGTAAATCCTACTTTTAGCCATTAATTAAAACGTGTAACCAAAGCATCTTCTACTGTTACACATAACAAATTAATAACATAAAAATATTCTTGTTCCCAGTCATGTTTGAAAGTGAATGAGTAGATTATATATTTTCTTGAATACAAAAAACTCCTCAGAACCCCAAGTATTTACTTCGTTTTGTGCCCCTTCATTGCTCTTATTTTTACCATATGTATTCCTAAAATAAAACAAAAGGAAAATAATATTCCTATTGCATTAAGATTGCATATTAATTGCAATAACTTTAATTTCATAAATTAAGGTTATTTTATATGTATTAAAGGCGAAAGACAGATTTCAATAGCAAAAGTACTTTTAATGTATCTTCTGTGCTTTTTTCTACTTTTAGATGTTTTTAGTTTGATTAAAGTGTAGCAAAATGTTTCTTATGTCATCTGTGTCTCTGTGCTGGAAAGCATTCTAATATGTCTTGTACATTAATAGTACTGGCCCTTCCTCTGGCTTGGGGATGAGAAGGGCTTTATTTTAATAGAATTTGGAAATGGTGTTAGAATCCAAGGTTTCATTACTATAGCAACAGAGAATAATGGAAAAACTAAATGTCAAACACATTCGATGTTACCATAGTAACAATCAGTTGCTTTACCGAATATGTTTACTATTCTTTTCTGGTCAGCTTTTCGAATATACTCATCTACATGAATACTCAAAGAGGAGAGAAAAAGTTCAAAATTATTTAAGAAAGAAAGAAACCTTCAAGAGATGAGAGCAATTTATTTCCTGTGCATTATTTAATAAGAAACTCACAGAGTTCACAGAAAAAAAAGACTATAAGAGAAATATAAATTCTCATTTTTGTTCCAGTAAGTATTCCTCCTATTTGCAACTAGTGAAATTGAAGCATGGTGTTTAAGGTATATCTGCATTGTCATTTCATGATATTTCAAACCATTTCTCTAAGCTTCCAAAAATAGGGAATTTTAGAATAGCAAAATGGAAAACAGTGTTTTTAAGAGATAGTACTTGGTACATGCATCCCAGCAACTGTGGTGCCACTGGACAAAATCAATAAAGAAGGCAATAGTTTATATTGGTCCTTCTGTCCCCTCCTTGCCCTTTTTATTTTCCAGCAGCCTCCTTTCCTTGGTGACAAAACACTCTCATTAGAGTAACTCATCAAGATCCTTCCTACCGCATGACACCTAGTACCCTCTGTGCCTGTCTTTTTCTCTTGCCTTAATTGTTTCCATTAGACTCAATCAAGAAAAGAAAGATATCATACTTACTTTTGCCATTAAAAATACAGTTTGTGACAGTGTCGAGGGTGTGGTAGGACATAAGAAATGTTATTTTAATGCCTGAGTTTCTACCAAACAATGTTCTTTGTTTGTCTTTCTGAGACTCTACAAGATGACTGAAACACCAAATTCAAGATTGTTATGGTTTGGATCTATATGTCCCCAAAGAGCCTCACACACTCATATGCAGCACTTTTAGATGATTAAATGATGCGTGCTATGTAGCTCATTAATTGCTAGGAGTCGGGGTCTGCTGGCAGAGGCAGGTCACTAGAATGATGACCTGGAAGAGTATATCTTCCAGACTCCTCCCTTTTATCTCCACTTCCTGGCTGCCTTGATGTGATCAGCTTTCCACTGCTCTTCTTCCATCACATCTTCCTGTATTGGAGCCATCCAACCATGGACTAAAAATGTGAGTCAAAATAAATCTCTCCTTTAATTTGTGGATGTTGGGCATTTTGTCCCAGAAATGAGGGAAGTGATTAAGACAGATAATGTGTTACTAGGCAGCAACGAACTAATGGGTCACTTTTTTTTTTTTTTTTTTTTTTTAAAGTACAGTCTACTTAGAAATGACTGGCATCTTTAGATTCTTTTAAAAGGTGGTTTTGGGTAGTCAAGATGCATTTATTCTACGGAACACATATGCTTAATGGTAGGTAAGTGTCTATGTTTACTAACACATATTCGTGTAATCAAGATGTCCCTGAGTTGTAAAAATGATAGTACCACCTCCATAGTTTGCATTCACTTTTGTAAGATTATTTCAAGATTATTCAAAACTAGCTTCCACTTCAGAATTTCAGGAGCTTGTCTCCATCAGCCAATGATAGTAATTCTGGCAACAGAAAACATATCTAGGTATGACTAATGAGTTTTCTACTACTTGTGTCATAGAAAGCAGGTTGTTCCCTCAAAGATATTCATGTCCAAAATACATAAATACGTTACCTTATTTGGCAGAATGAGCTTTGAACATTTGGTCAAGAATCCTGAAATGGGAAAATTATTCTGGATTTTCTTGATGAGGTGAATTTAAGTACAAAGATCCTTGGAAGTAAAAGAGAGAAGAAAAAAGTGACTATCAAAGTGAAAACAGTGTGAGAAGACTTGATCAACCTTTGCTGGCTTTGAAAAGGCAGTAAGGGGACCATGGGTCAAGGAGTAGAGTCAGATTCTAGGAGCTGGAAAAAGGTAAGGAAATGAATTTTGAACCAGTGACTCCAATTTCTGACCCCCAGAAACGTAAGATGATCACACTGTGTTATGATTACTTTGCACTGTTAACAGCAACAGTACGAAACTAATGCAACTTCTACCTCTACATAAAGGAAATGAACAATGTTTCTGAAATGCCTTTAATTTAGCCCATTTAATTTGGAGTTAATATCTCCAGCCCATCTACTATGGCTGCCTTTACTTTCTAGTGAACAAAAGAATTCTAGTCCTATGGAAGAAAAATGAAATAATAATAATGAGAAATACCATTCACTAAAAAAGACATAAAGTATCAAAGGTAAAAAGTTTTACAAGTAATAAACTAGTAACAATAAAAAATACAATCAGATTAAACTAACATAGGCGATTTGCTAGTAAGAATTTTTCCTCTGGAAAATATTGGGGATTCCAGTGATCAGCATATGCATATGCATAATCAATAGTGTTTGATTTTATGAAATCAAATTCTCAGCAAATGCATGTTATGCTAGTTTCAGTTCAGGAGCATCAAGTTTTACTAACTTTAGTAACTCACTTGATAAGGTATTTAGAGTTACCCTTTATCTATTTGAAAGGTTAAAATCTTTGACATGGATCTTACAAACCAAAGCTCTTCATTTTAGAATACGTGACAAAAAAAAAATGAAACCAAACTTTGAGAAACAGTATATAATTGTTCTTCCTGAAAATCTAAGATAATGAATTTGACATTAACTGCACACGGGTTGCATAAGATGAAGAACTATGAGGAGAGGTTAAAAGGTGAAAAAGATAGAATACCAAATTTTGATTCTTCAGAGATTGTCCCATTCATTGCACAGGTCATTGTAAACTGATTCTTTTTCTTGAGACACATTGATTTGAACTTTTTTTTTTTATTTCTTCTGTAAACATTTTTAAATGTATGTTTAGAAAAGAAAGAATATTGTATTGTTATAATACCTTACACAATTACCAATTGTTATAGCCTAAACTAGGTATTACAGTTATCCTATCAGATAATGTGCTGTGTTTTCCACAATTTCAATGGAAAACTGACAACAGATATTTTAAAGATTCAGATGGGATCCACTGACTTGCCGGAGTGGGAGGATCTCTATAAGTGAGCTAGTTCAAATAATCGAATGTTTGAATTCCATCTTCCCAAGATCACTAAGAATTTTCTAGCTGAATTTCTCTAATTCCTTTTATTAAGTCTCATAATAGGATTTTAAACCTCTTCTTACTTTGACACCTTAAAAATACTTCCAGTGTTCTATATATTTTAAAATGTGATGTGCCATATATTAGTTATGAAAGCTGAGTAGGATCTCCTCCCTGTGGCAAAATAATCAAACTATAATTTTCATTATTCTCAATAGTGTACTACTATTAATATACACAATTTTATACTTCTATTAACATTATGCATTTACATATTATTTGTATATTTTGATTTCCACCTTTAATCATTTAACAAAAATTTATTGAAAGCCTATTCTATGAATGAATGAAATAGTATGTTCCCATAACTTATATCATAGACTTATCTGTGTTTAAATCCTAAATTTATTCTGAAATCTACTTCTGTCAGATTCCTGCTGGCTTCATACTTCCACAATCCCCTGCTTATCTATGTGGTGCCCCTTATGCTCTGTGCTGAAAGCGTTTTTAAAGTTTTTAGAGCTTACTAGGAGTAAATCGCTATTCTTTTACAAAAAATGTTTCTTTTCATGAAAATATTTTCATAGTTTTTGTTTGTTGTTATTTATTATGTTTGTTGTTATTTATTTATTATGTCAAAATCATTTATTTCTTGTCCTTATGCAAACTGTATCAACAAATGAAAATCAACAGGACTACATTATCTTTGAAAACAAAACACTAAACTAAAAAGATAACTTCACAGCTTTATGAATAACAGAAAGTAGAAGAAATTATGCCCAAATGCAGGAACACAAGCATTGCTTGTGTTGACAGCAGCACATTTCTGATGACAATTATTAAGAAATACATCACTCGGCATTCTCTTTTGTCTATTTGATTATACTCATTTTCATTTGTGAATGTAGACTTTGGATATTATTTGATACTATCCATAAAGAATGCTGAGAATTTTTTTTGTTTTATGTAGAGAACAAATGATTTTGTAGCATCACTGATTAAAGTAATAACTAATTTCAAGCCACTTTTTGAAAGCACGAGGCACTATTATGGGCAATCAAGGATACCTAAGGTCACAGGAGTCAACATAAACTAATCCACAGAGGATTTCTCCCAGGTTAAGCAAAATTAAAAAGCAAGAGCTTGTTCAACAGTCTATGATGATTAGTTTTATTTCTCACTTATTCCTAGTTCTTTTTCAGTTTTTTTTTTTTTTTTTTTTTTGACTAGGAATTGAATTCAGGATCTTGTGCTTGCCAGACAGGTGCTTATGCCTTTGAGCTATATCCCCAGGCCCCTAACAAGTATTTTTATTGCCCTCTTTAGTGTTTTTTTTTCTTATTGTTGTTGTTTTTGGCAGTATTAAAGATTGAACCCAACGCCTTCATATTGAGATACATCCCAAGCTCTCTTTTTAATTTTTATTTTGAGGCAGGGTGCCACCAAGTTGACCAAGCTGGGCTCAAACTTATAATTATCCTGCTTCAGGTTCCCAGAGTGCTGGGATTGCAGGTATTCTCATCACACCTGGCTTCTTTGGTAGTTTTTAAGACTGTTTCAGCCTATTTTCTCTGTGTGTGGGTTCTCAACATCTTCACTTACAGAAAAAAATGATCTCCCAAATAATTTCCCTGTTTGACTGTGTCTTGTTTGCTGTTGCCAAGATCCTCATCTTGAAGCCAGATCCGACTTTGTCAACCTTTTCCTCAGCTCTTTTCCCTACTGTTCTCTTCTGTACCAACATCACCTTCACAACTTCTGAGTATTTGCAGAGTAATTTACATTTTACTTTTTTGCTACTAACTAAAATCTTTATTACCTGCCCATATCTTTCATCATGGAATTTATTCATGTGGAGATTTTTGTCTATTTGTATTGATCGTTTGCTTAGGAGAGAAGGCAAAAACGTTTTCAGATTGTGATACATTCTAATGAATGGGAAAACTCTTGTCTCTTTGGCAGGTATGTAGTTGTAGAAGACTACATAGTCATCTCTCCTTGAATACAGAACGATTGCTGCAACCTTAGTTAAATCAAGTCTTATTTCCATATACTGATATATACAGAGCTGGCTATGGTATTTCCTTCTCTCTTCAATTGTCTCTAAGCAATGCAAATAAGGCCACCTGAAGTACGGATACACAATCTTTATAGCCAGTCTGACAGTCTCCTGTTTCCTCGCATAGTGCTCTCTGTAAAAGATCCCAGAGCAGCAGAATGACAGAGACACTCAGCTCCAGGAATGTCAACTGGGTGTGAGCCTCGGAAATAAAGAGGCTATGAGTCCCCAAGGCACAAAAGTTTACATATCAGAAACTGAAGCAATAGCCTCCAAAAACAATTCAAATGCTACCTTAATTGAATTATGCAGATTGATCCTTCTGCATGTCGTTCTCCCTGCATTTTGCAAAGATGCTTTTCTCCCCACCTGGATAGCCAGCTCAAGTTGCTCACTATGCTTACTGTCACTCATCCTCAAGCCGCTCCCTTCTTCACAAGGTAATAAACTCTGAGAGAGGCCTTGGATCAAGACCTTTGAATATCCTCACTTGGATTGGGCTTAGGACCCATTGGCTGTCCCTAATTTTGAACATGTCTTGGTGTCTTTACTCTCACCGTGGGTTGCATTGAAGGTGGTAGATTGGAATTGACTTGCCAGGATTCCAATAACATCTCAAGGAATTACAAGTATAACTTTCCAAATTGTGAGGAAGATGTGATAAAGAAAGGGAAAGAAAATACTCAAAAGAAAAGAACAACTGGGATAGGGGAAAGGAGAAAAGGAAGAAGGGAAAAGATTATATATATATACAAGAGAGATAGCTATACTGCTAATCTCTGTTAGTTCATCCAAAAGAACAGTTTGTGCTTTGACTGTTTGATTATTTGATCATTTTTTGTGCCTAAATCTTGTAACTTGAAAAACTACTTGTAAGATAACAATATGCAGTATATTAATTAGTGTTAATTTTGTACTTTTAAAGAAATTTTTGTATCATTTCTATCCTTTTTTCTGTTTTGCTTTTTAAATAAAAAAGGGATTACAGTACTTGGATTACAATATTCAATATTGGGATTACAATAGTGTCTCAGACAAGCATTGAAAGTTTGTGAGAAGAGGGAATAAGACAGTGGAGACTGCTTGACAAGCAAAAAGCAAAGAAAAAAAAATCTCATCAACATCACAGGAAAAGTTTATGTGAGAAATGGTGAAGAAAGAGCCAGCAGAGCCATTGGGAATCTGGTCAGTAGTAAATTGGGCTTACTTATAAAGATAGGTGTCAGCCAGGAATATAGCTCAGAGGCATAAACACCTTCCTGGCAAGTGCAAGGTCCTGAGTTTGATTTTCAGTACCAAAAACAAAAACAAAAAACAAGAACAAGATAAGTGTCAGGATCATAGCAACATAGGATTTATAGTACAGACTGTGAAAATGAAGCTTCAACAATTTCTCTAAATATAGTTAAATGATCTTGGTTAGCAAAAGCAGTCAAGATAGTTCCTAATCAGCATAAAAGCTTTAATCAGATGGATATATTTTAACCATTAATATAAAAGTCTTAAGTCACACGCATTGATAGATTAATTTTGTGTAGTTGTTCCTGTCAAGCAATTCGTTGTAGTGGAAACATCACCGAATATAGATTAAGAGAGATCTGAGTTTGTTCAGATTATATTTTATCCACGGTGGTTGCAACAGTATTTCTCATCCCAACCAGGCTCTTCCTCAGTATGACAGTACCATTGCTGTATTGCAGCAGGAGGCTAGTGACTTTATCAAACCAAAAGGTAAAACAAACCAAAAACTAGAAAATCTCCATCAACAATATTACCAAGCCAGCAGAAGTGTTGCAGGTGATTGGTTTGGCAGTTTCCGCTTCTCCCTCTTACAAGGCATCTGCCACTGTATGAGGTGTGACCCCAATATCTTCACATTTTTGTGGAGAGGTGCTAGAGGAGAAAACCTGACATGGAGAAGAAAAGATGCCAAGAAACACTGGCAACAGATAAGTAAAGAAACCATCTTGGAAATTGAATGCTTATCTCCTACCCCAGCTGAAGCTTCTTGAGTCAGAAACAAACCACACAAACTCTCGTTTTGCAAAGTGGGGGAGATAAAATGGAAATTCCTCTGAGTAATTCAGTGACTGAAATTCATATCTACCTCTATAGATTGGACACAATTCCTTGCCTATCTGCCTTATGTACATGCTGTGTTTTTTGTTTGTTTGTTTGTTTTTTGTGGCACCAGCAGTCGAACTCACAACCTTGCACCTGCCAGACAGGTGCTTAAGCCACTGAGCCAAACTCCCAGCCCTAGTTTTTTGAGACAGGGTCGCACTATGTAGCTCAGGTCAGCCTTGCGCTTATGTTGTAGCCCAAGCCGGCCTTGAACTCATAACACTCCTCCTACCTCAGCCTCCCGAGTGCTGGGATTAAAAGCATGAGCCACACTGCCCGGCTAGATTACTTGCTGTGTTGTTAAAAAAAAATGAATAGGTGCAAGTGTAGAAGAGGCAAGATATTACTATTGCTTCTTGAAAAATGTCTATGTCTACAGTACTGATTTTTACCTGCCCCTTATGTGTGTTTTATTTTCATAATCGTTCATTTCATTATAAACATGCATGTTTAAGATTAGGTCATTGAATTTCCTTTGAAGACTATGAGGTAACATTCAATTTAAGTGAAATGCTTTTTATTAAACACATAAATTATCCTATTATGTTATTCTAATAGTGGTATTTTAAGCAATTACTAGGACTTTTATTTCCAAATATATTTTAAATTTTGTTTAAATGTGATGCAAATACTTCCCTACATTTTTAAATTATCAAAATGACTTTCCAATCATTTGAACAAATCACAGAATCTTAAAGGATTTCTATGACTCATTGTTTCTTGACTAAAGTAATTTGAATGAGGAAATAAAAATCAATTCTGCTTCTCTAAATAATAGGAAAGCAAAGGAGAAATACAAATGGCTGTAAAATTATATTGACTGCTTTTATTTCTATAGAGCAAGCACATTTTAATTTGCTGTCAACTGACAAACTCAATCTGCAGAATTGATCAATAATGTAGTTCAATCATTCTCAAACTTTACAATATTCTAGTTAATGAAGGAAAGTCTCACTTTTCAATAATGATTCCTATGAATAATAGTCTTATAATGTCTAACAAAGGGTAAATGTGTATTTCTTCCAGTAATAAAACAGAGAACATTGATCAAATAAACTTTCAAAACTGCTATTTCCAACTATGGTTTCTTGGAATGGAATGATCTAATGGAGTTAGTAAAAACTTTGATAGTGAAACAGTATGGTTTCAAGAAAATAGTACTATGATCTACTCAAAGCACATTTTTTGACTAGCTGTGTGTCCTTCGGCACATCTAATCTCAGATTACTTATTTGTAAACTTATAAAATGGAGATACACATGATTAGAGTAATGAGGGTTAAGAAATGCGTATAGAGTACCTATTATTTTGCTTTATGTCTCAGAGCATTAACTGGAATTTGATGCTTCAATATCTCTTTTGGAGGCAGGACTGGACCTCTAGATTCCTGAGTCACTGACATTGGTCTTGTCATTTCTACAATCACTGTTCTCAGCCTTACTCCCATTATTTGTTATTGCTCCTGCTGGGTCACAAGCAGACTTTTTCTTCACCAAAAGCATGTAAAGGTACACACTCTTACTATAGGTTTTATTATAGTCCCCCTTTTCTAGATCAGATTTCCATGTGCTTGATAAGTGGCAAATGGATTCTTGTTCCTAATCCACCACTGCTCACCTGCCCACCATTAGAACATAGTCATAGAGGTTAGGGAAAACACTGCTGCTTTCTCTACCCCACCCAAGAAAAAACATATTTCTTTGACACTCTGAATTTTAGTGTCTTTTTACAGTCCTCAAATCTATAGCCGCATGGGACCAGGACTCCTACTAACCTACCCCTATGCATTCTGGACCTTCCAGTAGGCCCAGTCTCTTTCCTGAGATGTCTGTTTTGGGGACATTACTTCTAAACTTGCAAGTCACTTATAGAAAATTTTCCACATAATTCTCTTTCTCTCTCTCTCTCTCTCTCTCTCTCTCTCTCTCTCTGTCTTATTTGTTTATTTATTTATTTATTTTTTATTTTAGACAGGTTCTTGCTTTGTAGTGCAGGCTGTCCTGGAACTCACTATTTAGCACAGGCTGACTTTGAACTTATGGTGACCCTCCTGCCTTAGCCTCCTGAGTGCTGGGATTACAGCCATGCACCACCATGTCCGGCTAATCTCTCTCTCTGTCTCTCTTTGTCTCTCTGATTCTCTCTCTCTCTCTCTCTCTCTCTCTCTCTCTCTCTCTTTCTCTCTCTCTCTCTCTCTCTCTCTCTCATTCTCTTAATGTACTGGTCTCTATAGGGTCATCTACTACCTCAAACCAGAGGTCAGATCTGCAACTAGGCTTACCTTGAAGGTCTACATGACTAGACAGACCTTATTAGGTATAAAATGCATCTTCTTTGATTTGTATTTCTTGGTATAAAATATTTCTTAGATTTGTATTTCTAATGTACTTGAACAAACCAGGACAAAAGAAGGGTATGTGTGTCCTAAATTGTATTCCATTTAATAAAATACATCTCAACAAATAGGCCACATATATTTGCATCTCTAAAAATTAAATCAATAAGTAATCAAACAAAATTCCATTAAGCTATGAAACAGCAGAGCTACCAATCTAAGTTGTCTTTAATGAATGCATTTAATCATCAAGGGATAAAATGTTCGGAGGAAAGGCTAAATGAGCCCTTGGTTTTAAATAGATTTAACCTTGCAAATAAAATTTGAATATTCAGCTTCTGCTGTTAAAATAAATTGTAAAAATTGCAATTTATTTTACCAAAATATAGAAGAACAAAACTAACTATTGTTTTCAGAAAAACTGAAATATTATCATTAAACATTTGCTGAGCACTCACAGAATACAATGTACTTTGTTAGGTAATTTGAAACCACTGTAGTTTTATTTATAGGAATTCTTGTAAATTTGGGTTGCTTATTTTTCATACTATTCTGTACATCTTAAAGCATCCTAAGTTAAAAAGACATAAAATTATATCTGAGTTCTATGTTATATAACTTTAAATGTCAAAATTAGAGAATCAATAATAAAAACTCATTTTATATGGTTCTATTATTGGTCTGGCATTATCTGAAGGGTAATTTGCATGTTAACATGCACAGTACAGTGATCCTCTAACCAGCACATTGTTATTGTTCCTATTTTTTCAGAGAAAGTAACTAAGTCACTAAAATGCTAAACAGCATAGTGATAGAGCCCCCTCTAGCTTCCTGTATCAAATTCCTACTAAAGGGAACTAAAAATAAAAAAGTAACAATGTTATGGTTTAGATCAGTAACAAGTTCCAAACCCTCCTGTGATAGGAGGCAGGTTTTTGGAAACGTTATTGGATCTTGGGGGCACTTGAGCTGACTTCTTAGGTTGTGGGGCTTGTTAACAAGGCAGGTCACTGGGTCATGACCTGGAGGTTATGTTTCTCTCTTTGGCTCTTCCCTTCTCCCTACCTGAGGGCGATGATATAAGCAGCTTTCCTCTGCCAAAACCCTTCTACTATGTTGTCTCTGTCTTGAAGCCAATTGACAAGGGACTGTAACTGTGAGCCAAAATAAACCTCCACTCCTGTAAGTTGCAGGTGTCCAGTGTTGTATCTCAGCAAAAAGAAAGTGACAAAGACGAATGACTTGTAAAATATAAACAAAATCGGATTTTAAATCTCTCAAATATTTCCACACACATGACAAACAAAAGTGGGGCACAGAAAGCCAGGCGGGCAAGAATGTCATGGGTTCAGACCATCATGAACACTAGTCTCAGACAGATGCTATGTCAATGTATAATTTATGGTCCCCAACAAATACTTGCTGTACAATTTTGTCACTTATCTCTGGTTTTTCTTCAAAAATCAGTCTAGATTTAATCCTAAAGCTCTAGATGTACAAGTTTTAGTACAAATTTATCTGTCTTGTAGTCCTTAAACAGAACTAGAGATTAACTCCTCTTCTTTCTCCTCTCAAGGATGATGCTGACTGGTTATAATACAGGTCAGACTGACTGATTTTTAGAGCACAGATAATTTCACTGATAGAGCAAAACACTCCTAGGAAATCTTATGAGACTAATAACAGTTTTAAATAATAAATATTAAAAAATAGTCACAGCTCCCATCCTCAGGAGACTGCCTCTCATCATGATTTCTTTCCAGAATATCTTGCAGGTTGGCCACTATATTTGGAACTCTCTTTCTACACCCAAACCTGGCCTGCTTACCCCCTGGAAATAATTAGAAGTACCTTTAACAGTCTGTCTCACTAGAGGAAACAATTGTATATGACTACCAAAATAGCAGTTTTGGCCATCAGCAGTGACTATCCAACTACTTTGGCTATCAAATCATCAATGAGTAGCCTGTATAGATAGATATTTCAGTTACATAAACCATCAGCCTAGGACCCATTTTAAAAACTCTCTTTGCTTTCATGGGTATAAAAAGTTTTCTTCCTTCTGATTCTTATTATAAGAGATCTCTGTTAATTGACCTACAAAAAGTTTTGACTAGTCTATTTATAATTTCAAATTTAAAATTATGTTATGCTGGTTCAAACTGGTCAAATGTAGAGTGCACTCTGATTTTATAAACAAATTATCTTATTGTATTTGTTTGTCTGTCTAATCTGTAAATAGTGGTTTTACTTGAGCTCAAAATGTTTTTTTTCTTTTTTCTTTTTGGATTTTTTAAAACATTTGTTTGTAATTTACATTGGCTTGCAGATAAATGTCATCAAACTTAAAGACATACTTCCACCTAAGTTGCCAGCTGGTCAAAATAATGTCAAATTTTGTCTCATGAATGTAGTACATACTGTTGTCTGTGTACAATGACTTCAGACTATTTCACTGGTCAAAATAATGTGCTGTTTGTTATGATCTGGTTCTTATAGACCATCAAAATTGTTAAAATAGTTGTACAGACATCCCTTATTGTGGGGAAACTGTTGGACAGGACACCCCTTGGTGAATACAGGAGTAACTGCCTGAAAAAAATCCTTCGTCTCTTATTTATTAAATGGGCCCCAGTAGTTGCCCTAGCTTTATGGAAGACAGCACAATAAATGTTGCTAAGTATATTGCTGATTTGTTCAGATTGGTCATTGTCAAAAGCTTAAATTTTCTATAAATAAAACAATAAGATTTTCTCATTAAAGATGCTCTTGCCACAAAACTAAACTAAGAAGCAAAAGTTTTCATTTGGCTATGACAACTCATTGTTGCTAAACTCATGGTATATTAAATATATTCAGGTCTTCCAGGTGTACAGGTCTTCTAAAATGTAAAACTGGGATTGTTTATAATGACAAGCTTTTTCTTTATGATTCAAATAACTGTTTTGCTCCAGTTACTTGTAATAAGAGATATATGTCAAGCCAACATTATACCATCTGTCAAAAATATTTTTTAAAAAAAAAAGTTTTCTATGATGCCTTTGTTATACATGTGTTATTACACTTAGAGATGCTTAGGAATTAAACAGTCCAGGCAATATTACTAAGTTCTTCAGTGACATTCCATTAAAGGACAACAAATTAGATGAGAGCTTCTTATGTATTAGATAGAAATGATTGACTAAAAAAGGCTATTCGATACCAAAATGGAGATTTAAGTGTTTTACAAAAACAGTGTCATCATGATTGTCATGCTAAAATATGTATAGATTTTGAAATCAAGTTTTCTCTACAATTTGTCACTGTTGTCTGTTACAACTCTATAGGGATTCAACTAGGGAAACAATAGTTGGTAAGAAATAATAGTCTTCTAGCTATATGTTATATTTTAAAATGCTGGATATCTTGATAAAATTATAATAATTAAGCTCACTGCTCCCAGTAAAATGCTAACATCACTGATCTTTTCTTTTGGGTGTTGAAAAAATGAGGTTTGGAGATCAAAGTTAGAAAGGTAGCTGGGCTTAGGGAACAGTCAGTATTTTAGTCCCATTCTTCCAAGGTCAGTGAGGACACAGGACACGAGATAACATTTTCTGTGACATCCTACAACTCTGATGAGTTATAAAACCTCCTGACCAAAAAGATTGCTGGACCCCAGAGGATGGAAACATGGCCAACAGTGTGCCAAGGTAGGGTCACTGGAGGAGAAAGTCTCCCAAGCTTCCATAGAAAGTAATTGATCAAAAAAGGCTGTGACTCTTTCTGACAGCTGACACTAAAAGAAAAACTAAGAGGTACTATACATTAGGTTCCAAGGTAAATCCTGAGGAGATCTAACTGACTTTGAGAGATCTCAAGAAGTTAATTTTAATTAATATAGGTCTCAAGTTAACTTGATTCTAAACATTCAACAGAAAAGTGTAGCTAAAAGATATATTAAACAATGCCATAATAATAATCTAGATATAGGAAGGCACTCCAATCACTAACTCCTTCTGGCAGCTTCCAGGTACACCAGTAATTGTTCCCTGTTATAGGTTACGAATAAATTACAATAAAATCTGTAAGAATTCATAACTGCTAAACTACAACATGACTATCCACATACTCGTGTTTTTTAAAAAACACAATCACAAAAGCAAATAGAGGGGAATATGGTTACATCCACAGGCAAAATTAGATGTTGGAATCTGTTACAGTGTGGTCAGTCAGATGGCCCCCAACAAAGCCTCATGTAATATTGGATGGGGCTGAGTCTGGCATTTTTGATTGGTTTATTGTCTAGTGCTGGGATTGGCAATGTGAGTGCTGCACCCACCCAGGGCTGGGGCTGACATACAGTATAAGGGCAAGAGGAAGTCATGTCTCTCACTCTCTCTTGCCAGTTCACCTTGCTGTTGTGGCAGCCATGAATGGCAGCCCCACCATGCTTTGCTGCCTTGGAGCCAACTGAGTATGGGCTGAAACACCAAAAACTGTAAGAAATAAATCTTTTCTTCCCTAATTTGGGGTGTCAGGTATTTTGTCTCAGCAACAAGTGAAAAGTAACTAAGACAGAATTTGGTACCAGTGGAGTGGGGTTGTTCCTGTGACTAATCCTGACCATGTGGTTCAAGAATCTTTGGGAATGGCTCATGGGAAGAGTTTGGAAAGGTTTGAAGATGTCTCCTGAATGCATAGAGCTGGAACAGCTTAGGCTGTTCTGTATGGGAGATTCTGGCAGGACTCAGAAGACTAGACAGCTGATAGAAAGCCTGCCAGAAAAGAACAGGCTTGGGAGATTTTTGCTGAGAAGAAGGACTGCATTGGTTTTCGGACTCCACACAATGAGTGTTATGGCTTGGCAGAAAGTTTGTCTGCATTTTGCTTGTGCCCAGAGACTTTGCCTGAGATTGAGATTAAGGGCAGAGAACTGATTAGTCTGGCAAAGGAAATTTCAAGGCAGCTAAATGTTGAAGTGGTGGCCTGGCTACTGTTGGGGACTTTTAGCCAGATTTATGTTGGTAATCAAGAGCTAAGAGCCCAGGATGATGATTTAAAACAGTGAGTATGGCCAGAAAGCTGTGGACTATTAAAAAGAGAGCTGAGACCTTGATTGTTGAGAAGGAACAAAGAAATTAAAAAGATGTCCCTGGGGGCATCCCAGGAAGCAGCAGGCCTCCACCCTTTGCAGCCTCAAGCCCGCAAATGTGAAAGAGTTTGCTCGGAGGAAATGTTGTAGAGCACCATGTTCCAGAGTGGTGACAGAGGCCACCGGAGGTTTCAAAATGGTGGTTGCTGCACCAGATTCCAGAATGGTGGTGGCATAGAGAAGTTTTTCCTCACAATTGGGTTCAGAGAGCTCAGTAATCCAGGCACTTGACTCCTACAGCCAAGAGAGAGGAAAGACTGGCTACTGCTCTGGCTGGTAGCAGACCTTGGCAGCATCTACATGGCACTAGTTTTAGGTGCAAGAAAAATGCACAAATTCTAAGGCTAAGGCAGCTTCAAACCTTCCTTCAGAGGACAATTTGCAAAGATGTTAGGGTGAAGCCAAGGGTACAGTGGAACACCTAGAAGTTTGGAAAAGCCAGGAACATGGATCATCCAAGGAAAGTTATGGAAGTTAAAACCCCTGGAAGTGCCATGGAGGTGGAATCACTCAAGCATTTTGGAGCTTGAATCCAGATTGCTTCAGATGATGAGCATGAAACTCTAGGACTTAATGTTTGCCTTGCTGGATTTTAGACATGCTTTGGTTCCAATGCTTTGTATTCCCCTATTTGTAACTTTTGAAATGGTAATGTTTATCTTGTGCCTTTGCATTTTGGAAGTGTTTAACTTATTTTCATTTGTGCTGGGGATTACAGTTAAGAGTTTGCCATAGATGTTGGAGGAGATATGGGACTTGGACTTTTCAGCAATGCTGAAACTGTTAATACTGTGGCAACTCTTGGAAATGGACTAAATGTCTTTTGTATAAAGGATGTACCTGAGTCTTTGGAAGGCCAGGGGTGGAATGTTGTAGTGTGGTCAGTCAGATGACCCCCAACAAACCCCCATGTAATATTGGATGGGGCTGAGTCTGGCATTCGTGATTGGTTTGTTGTCTAGTGCTGGGAGTGGCAATGTGAGTGCTGCATCCGCTCAGGGGTGGGGCCAACATGCAGCGTAAGGGCAAGAGGAAGGCATGTCTCTCACTCTCTCTTGCCAGTTCACCTTGCTGTTGTGGCAGCCATGAATGGTAGCCCTGCCATGCCTTGCTGCCTTGGAGCCAACTGAGTATGGACTGAAACCCCAAGAACTGTAAGAAATAAACCTTTCCTTCCCTAATTTTGGGCATCAGGTATTTTGTCTCAGCAATAAATGAAAAGTAACAAGACAGAATCTTTATCTTAAAATTTTTAAACCTGGTAGCAGAAAGTAAATACTCTCCATCAGAACTTCATTGGTAAAAGGACTCACATCTAGGTCTTGAGGTCTAGGGCTCAAGTTCTACAGAAGAACATCAGGAAAGTGGGATGGCCCAGTGAAGTTGACAATATGGGGTGCAGGGTATGCTTGTGTGTTAATAGACAATGGAATACCATTATGACTGCCTTTTCAGAGTATGTGACCATGGAGAGAGAAACATCCCAGCCCTATAGTGGAGTGTCCAGCCCTCCAGTGTGAGTGTTCTTGAGGATGAACCCAAAGAAAGACCCAACACTGCAAGTACTGAGATCCACACAGACTACAAAACCCATGACATGAGGAAAACTAAAGAAGCAACACAGGAGGCTCACATACTGGTGGTGTGACAGGGCTTCCCACAAACTCCTGAGAATATGTTTCTTGTTATGATGGCCATCATAGCCTGTATGCTGTTTCAACTACTGCAATAACAAAAATAAAAAGGGGGAAATGTTGGAGACTGTTAGGGTTTTCTGGCACAATAGAGAAGTAAAAAGTAAAAAAAGAAAAGAATGTATTTATTGAGGACATGGAAAGGAGCACACAACCCGTGGTGGTTGGGCTATCTCCTTCAACCAGATAGAGAGAGGGAGAGGTTTATATGACCTCTGACTGGAAGTGGTACATGGGGCAGGCATTATGATGTGTGAGGAACTGATTGGAATTTTCTTTGCATGCAAACAGGAAAGGGAGTTGCAATTAAGGCTGAAGAAGAAGGAGGAAGTGGTAAGTATTTCTGTGTTGGCCTTCTGCCATGTTAGACCACCGCTGTAATTGTATAGTAATTTATACTAGGGCAAGAACCCTGTAGAGACCACAAATTATAAATTGACATAACATGTGTCTGAGACCCTCCTTACTCTTCCTTGTGCACTTGTTTTAGAATGTGGAAACTCCACTTCCTCTCGGTCAATGAGGATCACAGGGCAGAATGCAGTCTACTGAAGACAATACAGGGAAACTAGTACACAGGTGTTGGGATGAATCTTAACTTTTTTTTTTATGATGTTAAACTTATCCATTAAACCACTACTTCTATGCTGTCCCAGGAAAAATATCTTACTCCTCTCCCTGTATGGGCTAAATAAAATGGTGCCTGCCTGTGGGCACCTTTTGTTCCCTGAGACTAACTGGTCATCCCATATCTCTGCCTGCACCTTTGTTTTGCCTCTTGCTCTTTTTTCCTGTCATGTACCATAACACTTGGCAGGAGACTGCAGGGGTCCTTGATAACTGGCACTGTGGAAAGGGTCTTTGATAGGTATTGACATACCTCTTCTTCACTTATTTCCTTCAGTTGTGTCTTTTTACTGAGGTTCTGACTCTGCGTTTTATAAATTCCTCCAAGATTTCTCATAACATCGGAATTCTACTACTTGCTTCTCCTTTCTTTTTCTTGAATGCTGCATTAATTACATTTGCAGGACCAAGGAGAGCTCTTAAATTATTGAGAGGGATCCCTGTACATATGCGGATTTTTTCATGACTGGCCACCCTCATTTGGTATTTCTAAAAATCAGTAGCTGGACTCTGCATATCCTCTCAAATGTGTATTATTTTGAGGAAGCATATATGGTGGGGGAATGTATGAGAAAAGGTATTCTCATTCAGTTTATCAAGTAAAAATCTAAATATAGCACTCTTCATAATACTTAAACCTTGCCAACATCAACCCTTATAGAAAGCTGAATACATGTATTGAGGTAGGGGGTTACTGAGAAAAAATTAATTTTGTTAATTCAAAAATTTATATATCTTTCTGCATTGGGATTCATAAAAATCAGTTATTCAACAAATTCAAAGTTTCTTAATGACTGATAAGATCTAGCACCCATTTTAGACTGCTTTGGAGTTCTAGTTGTCTGGCTTCTTTGCTCATGGATAACTAAGTTTGCTTGGATTCACGCTTCATCTGGCATCATTGACAGGAGTCCCTGGTAAGTTTTAGAGCTGTGGTGAAGGAGTTCATGGCGCTGCCCATTCAATCAGAACAGATGTGAAAAATTAGCAATTTTGTAAGGCTCGAGACCCTTAGAGAGAATAGAAAACAAAAATGGGGCCAAATTGAAAGTGTTAGCAATAGAAGTAACAGGAAAAAATCAACAAATTCAAAGAGGCAGGAGAATTTACAGTGATTCAAGAACAGGGAACAGACAGTGTTTTCTGTTCATTACACCGTACTCCCAAGACTAGTCTGGTGATAATACTTAGGATCCCAAAGATATAGTTGTTGAATGAATAAATTAATAAGCAACTCATGGTTGGGCCTAAGAATGAATGTGTAGGGAAGTCAAAACTAACCTGGGTATTAGTCAAAGTTTTACCCTCTCACACCAATTCCCTTTGCTAAGGCAGACTTGGGTACTTTTCAGATTTAAAATACTATGTCTAATTTTGAGCTAAAAGACTGTGGTAGTATTCTGGAGAGTTAGGAGAAGATGGCTTCTTTTGAAATGAAAGAAAGAATGGTCAAGGAGACAGAGACATTGAAACTGTCATTTGCTAAGCACCATCAAATATATTATTCAACTGAATTGTCACTTTTTTTGTGGGAGGTATAACTATTATCCTAGTTTCACTGATAAAAAAAAACTGGGACACAGAATGTGTAGGAACCTTACTCACATTTTTACAGTTTATACTTCATTCTCTACAACAGAAATGAGATTCAAACTCAGGCCTCTCTGATTTCAGAGTTCAGTTCTCAACTTCTATTTCCATGCTTTCCTGATTTGCCCAGCAGTAAGAAATACTGGCAGTGTTTGTTGAAAATATGGGTTCCCAGGACATGAATCTAGAAGTTACTAAACGAAGTTTCAAGTCAGGTCTTGGATTTGTTTTTTTAACATGTATTCTTCAAATGACTATTTTATTTTTTAAAGCAAGTTTGAGGAACACTGCCTAAAACTATATTCATGATATCTTTTCACTAAGACAACATTGGTTGGTTCTGCAAAATTTCACTTGTCAAAGGACGCTGTATACAGTAGATGCATTATTATAAACTATTGAATATTTTTCTTTGCGAAAATCTTCAGCAATAAGAACACATTTTAGTTTGTACTTATAAGAGAAATGTGAACCATATTTAAATGGAAGAATATTGTGGAATAGACATGAGGTGAATACTATTTGTAAGAGAAACAAAAAATGTACTGATTTGTTAAGAGGTTCTTTGAAAAAGAGCTATAAATAGTTTGAATTCCAATTAATGTTTCATAACATAAAAGGGTGGATAATCTCTAAAAGGAAAAACATTAAAACTAATTGGATTTTAAAATATGAAAATCCCACAGGGAAGGGCTTTTCTTGATTAAAAAATTTAAATTCATTTTACAGCACACATTTTGGTCAGGGTTAAGGAAGGGTAATTAACTTCCCATTGAAGATTCTCTAATTATTACCAGAGCAAAATCAGGTTAAACATTTAGCCCTGAACTTGGAAGAAATGCAAAAATATTTATCAGGTGCAGCAGAATCTAACACTATAAATACTAAGATGATTTGCTTAATATGTATGTCTAAATTATATTTTTAGAGAGTTCTCAAAGATTTAAGAATTTCATGAATATTATTATAATTTAGGTATCATATGTTAGGTTTACTAAACTTTACAAAGATCTTTAAAACCACAAAATTTTTATTAAGTACAAAGTGATGCTAACCTGGAAAAATGGATTTTATAAAAATTATTTAATAATAAAGTTAGCAGTTTTAAATAATCAATGTTCATTATGTAGACCAAGTAAGAGGCCACATTGCTTCAACATTCAATATTTGTTGGTATTTTAAAGACCACAGAATACTCAATGTTTTGAAACTTTGTAGTTCAACAATGAAAAGAGTATTATTTTTAAGTTATTTTCCCTGGAAAATATACATGTAAATCAACTAAAATATATACAGTGGTTATATTGTTACAGTTTTTGACTAACCATTTTGTAACTTATATTGTAAATCCATAAAATCCTGTATCCCCATCTTATATAATTCTCAGTAATTTGAAAGGGGACAAAGTGCTATTTTAAATGCTTTTTATGACTTATCTTTTGTGAGAGTAGAGGTTGAAATATCACTGAAGGGCTTCTTTCTTTTCTTCTGTAAGAGGAAAGGGAATAATTCAGGCTAGTTCCAAATTTAGAGAAAGAACTTTAAATGCCAGTGCATCAGACTGTGATGGTTAACCAATCTGTTTAGTGATATAAAAGGAAAGCTGCCCTCTCATGAGCCCGTACTAAAATGTTGACTGAGAGAAACCTCTGATTGAGGGGAGTAACCTCAACAACCTAGTGGCAGGTTAATTTCCTACCATGGCCTTAGAATTTAAATAAACTCTGTTAAAGGCTTCTCTCTAGGGAGATTATAAACAAAGGAATAGGTCAATGTTTGAAGGCAAACTGAATTTCAAAAACTAGGGGAACGTGAATAAGTGATGATAATAATGAAAACAAGTCTGGAGAAGTTTAGATCAAGGAATAAAGAGTAACACTAGACATCTTCAAAGTTTTGCTCAAGAAAATTGGCTTTGTGAACACCTGGGAGAGAGGGACAGAGTTTATGTTTTAAGAGTTGGGTTTCGAAGGAGGAACTGTTTCAGCCTAAACTATAATCTAGAAGGACTTGGAGGTCAAGATCATTTAGTAAACAATAGCTCACAATGTTAAAACAACACAATACAAAATGGTCTTGTCCAGAGTGAAGAATAAATATATAGTACTAGAATATAGTCAGTCCATCAAATACAAAAACTTAAAAATCCCTTTCATGTTACCACTTAAGACTTTCAGACTTTGGCCCCTTTGCTGGCTCTACTCCATGAGTATCTGGTATGTGAGGTAGGCAGGCTTACATGCTGGAAGTTGACTGGTGTTTTTATGTCTGCTAGCCAGTGAGACTGTTGAACAGTTCCTGGCCCTGTATATTTGACTAGTTTCTGCTGCTGTCATTGGCAGCTCATGGGCATTTTGTCTATTTTTTTGTTAACCCAACCAGTGCCTGGAGGTTTCTCCCAAACTATGAGTCACCTGAAGACTAGCTGTTATTCTGCTCATTTCAGACAAGGTTGTCCTATCTTCAAGTATTCATGGCTGGACATATGTCAACTACAGAAAAGAAACCTCTTCTAACAAACCACTGCCACCCCCCAACTCTCAGTGGTCCTGAGTCCATCAGAGCCCCACAGGACACCTAAGACGTCTAGAAAGAGACAAAAAAAAGAAAGCTCTGACATTCACATTCTTCTACCTGTTTTATTTCTGACAATAATAAACACAGACAACATATATTTTTCTTATATACATTTTAATATACTAATAATTATTTTATAGTATTGATATGCTTTATTACATGTTAATATGGTTAATATGGATCTGCAGAGATGCTGCTTTTATTTCTCATAGCGAATGGCAAAAGCCTACATTCCAGTAATAAGAGAAATGAAATAAGTTACCCGTATATTTAAGGTAAGATGCTTTGGACATTATCCCTTCTCCATCAAAAAAGTGGGAAAAATATCACTGAAGATATTATGCGCTTATTAGAAAAATGAAAGTTGTAAATGCACTAATTCAATTTGCAATCGTTTTTATGAATTATTGCCTTTGAAAGGAAACACAGAATTAATTATTATAATTACAATTCATGGAAAACAAATAATCCCTAAGCATTAAAAACTTAGGTGGATAAATGATTTTGAATCTATGGTCTCATTTTCAAGAACCAACCATATATACATAGAACTATACAGTCAAATATATATGCTCCCCAGAAGTTGGCAATGAACTGTGTAAAGCAATTTCAATCTTGAAAGATGCTTTTAATTAACTTTTCCATATATGAAAAAAACCATAAAGTTGTACGCACTACCTAAATCAACTGTCTCATACACTGAACATAATCAAGATACCAAATACAAAAAAAATTAACACATATACATAACTAAAGTACAACGTAGTCACATTCTAAAATGTAAAATTCTAACATAAATTAGAACAATTTCTTTTGTACACAAGTTGCAAAATGTACAGATAAACCCATTCAGTAACAATATAACCATAATAAATATATTTTGCTTCCCACATTGGTTCAATAGAATATCAGTTTATTGAATGCCTCATTATATGGCAGGCATTATGCTGCTGGGTTCTAAAATGATGAAGTTATGACCCTATTCCTAAGAGCTTCCAGTTAAATGAAGAAGAAAGAAATGTAAAGAAATATTTATATGATGAAATACTCATTAACCGAGGAATTTTCTTGTTACCTTTGGGACCAACAGCATAATTTGTCAAGCCTGTTAGGCCTTTATGGTTGGGGATGTTGTCAAAGTTAAATGAAATGAAAAACTCTGCCTGGCTCAGAGTCATCTAAGTATGACCTTATATTATGAAACTATTGTGCTTTTCAATTGGACTAACAGCAAAGATAAATTTCAAAATTTAGATAGTTATTACCACAGACTGGTCAATATCAATGTTAGCAAGTTGTCCTGTTCTTAACCACCAAGGGTATAATTACTTTAGTTATTTTATTGTATACTCTCTGGACTCTTTTTTAGAAGTGTTTTTTAAATTTTGAAAACTTTATCCAATGTCAAAAGATAGACATTAAAATTTGGCTTTGAAATTCCTCTTCTAGGAAATACACTTGTAATTATGTTGATGAGGGAGGGACAGGTAGGAGAAGAAAGAAACAGCAAGACTCTGACCTTGGTGAGATTTACAGAAGCTGGAGGACTGAGTGAATGAGCTTCTTAATTAATTAGTACACTGGGGATGGACACAGAGGCAATATCTACATACGAAACAGATTCTGCAAAGCTGTTTAGGCCTGATCCACTTAAGTGACAGAGCTAGACTAGCTTCTCTAAGAGAAATCTGTAAAGACAAAGCATGAATTCAGCCATTGCAGGAGATGTTAAGGTGCTAAGCCCGTGAACAAGAAGAAAAACGAGGTGTTGTTTTGGAGGAATGAGTGACACGGTACTGTTTGAAATACCTGAATCACTGGCAAGAGACAGCAACCTCGGACCAACAGCTGGAAGTAATGGCAATGAGGCAGAGTTATTTTCAATATTAGGAAGAACTTTGTAATAGAAGTGTTCAAAAATGAAGACAGTGATTCTACTCCTGAACACACTGAATAAGAAAATGAAAAAAACTGCATGTTCAGGATCTCATAATTTATAGAGAGGCTTTCTACACTAGGTTGGACATTGCATTAGATTCCAAGGTTATTTTCATATTTGAACATGAGTCTGTGATTTAGAAGAGCTCTCTTTTGATAAATGTGTAAGAGCATCGTTTTATGATTAAATTCTGTATTTTGATGTTAATTTTGATTAAGCATCAGTCATCAAATATACACATATTTAAATTTTTAAGATAAAAAGTATTTCAAATTAAATAATATTTAACTCAAACCAGTATCTCTGGTTATATACAGTTTTTAGGGAAATAATAATAGTTCAGAGAAAATTTTATATACTGGACTTTATTCACTATAAAAAAATGCACCTATGGTAAATAGAAGGAAAAATTCCAGTTAGCAACTCACTGTAAATATCAGCACCATTTGTAAACGTTTCCTGAGCAATTAAAGAAAGAAAAGAAAAAGAAGAGATTCCTTTCAATGAAAATATTCCTCAAATGATACAGTTTTAAAACTTGAGTCCTATTGAAAAATCTTGAATATGGAGAACCAGTGAAATTAGAATGCCTGAAATACTAAATAAATTGGGAGAAGTAATTAGTCATATATAAGAAAACAAGATCAAAATGTGCAAATTCAATTTAACAATCTTTGGTCATGCACTCCTGTGTAGGAAATTACTCGGCTAACAATCTGTCACATGTCATTCTAAAGTAGGACTTTATAAAGTGAAACAAAATCATTTCTTAAACTGAACAGCATTCAATTCTCCTATAAATTCTAGTCCATGGTTTTGGATTGTCCCCCAGAGGTGTCCCCTGGAAGAGATTTTGGAATCTTACACTCCAATTCTAAATACGGAGGAGAACATTTCCTAAAATACTGCATTCCAATTAAACTGAGAATTATGATCTTAGAGTAGCATATCTTCAACCACATATTTAATCATTATATTATGACATTTACTACTTCAAAATATCAAAAAAAAATAGATGCATCCCTCTGTGCTAGAATCTTATTTTCAAGTGGCATACCTTGAGCTAAGCATATTGAACACACATTCAATGGCTTCTCTTAGTATCTAGAAAATGTAATCATATTGCAGTATAAGTCTGCTCTCAAGTAATCTAGCTGCCACGGGTAACATGTGATGGGTACTGCTGTGATAAAGACCTCTTTCCTTCCCTATATCAGAATTAAATATTAAGAGAATTTAGTTAATTTTGATTATGCAAATAACTTTCATACTACTTAGTCCCAAAGGATGTAAAATGAACAAAAGGCATACCATATTTAACCCAAGTTTGAAGATTGCTCTAGGAATAGCTATAATTTTGATCTCATATGTTGTTTATATTTCATAATCCAATATACCTACTTTCAATTTTAAAAGATATTACAGTATTCAAACATTTTTGAAAGCATAATCCAAGTGTAGTATAGCAAGACGATAATGGAGCTAGAAACAGTAAATGAAAAACTTCCATACAACCAACAGCAACCTGGATAATGAGCACAATTGTCTTGTCTCCTACACTCTAACATGGGCTGAAGAACATAACTAAAAGGAAACAGACTTAAAAAAAAATCAAAGGGAAGGAGTCATAAAAGGATGTTATTTTCTTTTACTGAAATTTAAGAGACAGGAAAAATAGCTCCTTCTGGAGAAATGAGAATAGATGAGGGATCACTGAGATGTGCATGGTAGAAATGAAGAATGAAGAGTAAGGCCAAGATGATGTCACTCTTAATGAAGCCACCATGATGGAAAAACCTACGGGTATAACCAGGCTAGTCACTGACCCTGTGTGGTTTAGTTTCTAGAGGATTCTGAAGACAGAACAATTTTCCAATAAAAATTCTACAAGGAGATATAAAATTAGAGAAATCAGTTAGTAGAACCATGCCTGGTACCAATTTCTATTGTAACAAGAGAAAAAACAAACTAAAAACAAGGAAGAGTACAATGAGACAGAGTATTTTCCTCACCAGGATAGATGGAGAACACAAAGGTATAGATATAAAGGGATAGCAATGATTAAAAAGATAAAAAAATTAAAAAGTAACTCACAGCAATTTTAACAACTACAGTAGAAAATTTGTACAGTAAGTCCCTCACTTATGAACATTGGAGCTGCAAACTTTCACAGATACTAACAGACCTTGTGTTATGAATATTCACAGATGCGAACACATCTCAGAAGTAGCTCAAGTGTCTGCCAGTCATTGTCATAGTTGTGCTACTGTGTGTTTACTATACAGTAAAATGGTGTTCCATTGGAATGCTCAATCCGATCCCAGGGCATCCAGAAACAAGAGGAAAATCAGTGGTAATGCAGAGGAAACTACTAGGAAGCACAAAGCAATACACATTTTATATTTGTATCAAAGGTAAGACTCACTTTGTTGGACTTAGTAATGAATCCAACTTATGAATATTCTCCTGGAACAGAAATCGTTCGTAAATTGGGACCTTACTGTATTAGAAAAGGTATTACATCAAATGCAGAGGAAGCCACTTAGGTCTTGGCAAGGATATTTTTAGAAACGTTACCATAAATGAATGGTCAAAGATACCCATGGTGGAAATCAAGATGATACGATAATGAAACAGTATCAGTAAGGGATTCAATTTTGCTTTAGTTTCTTCTTTCTGGAAGAAATGAACAATTGCTAGTCAGTGATTATAGTATTTATTTTAAACATACCCTATTCATATATGCTTAATTTTTAACAGTTCAGTAAGTCCACATAAAGGTAACTCACTGTTAAAAGTCTTTCTTAATTTGTTGTGAAAGGCACATATACACACAGAGAAACCTCCACTGGGTTTTTTTCTTAAATACACACAGAGGAAAAAGCAGTCCACTAAACATGTGCTTACATGGGAAGGCCACCAATTCTATAGAGTACTCCTTATATAGCTGTCATCTAATTAGAGATAGTCCCTGATTTGGGAACTGCAAGAAAAAAATTAATATATTTTCAATTTTGAAAAATATAAACTTATGTCTGCAAAAATTTATATGGTAAAATAAAAGGAACTTCATTTAGGTGTATTTCCATTTTACATTTACTGTAGAGTCACATTTACTACAGACTATAGTAAACTACATTTGGTTCCAGAAAATATAATCTGCACATTACCTGAGATCTAAATTAGGGATCTTGAAACCCGAAATGCCTGCATCTTTTAAACTGTTTAAAGAAGTATACCCTTCTGTGAGGCAGATCTAGGTGAAAACAAGGATGACTGATACCCTTCATCATGGGAGGGGAAGACTAAATGTCTTAGCAGATGCAGATTATGAACACTACCACCAATACCAAAAGACTAATCATACTTTAAATTTATAAAATAATTCACTATAATATACTGAAGTAGTAAAGCCACATGATACTTTATAGCTGGGATATATTATGAAAGAAAAGTGATACAGTACAAATTAAATCTGGAAATTTCTTACTGTACCTCAGATTTTGGTAGTTTAAGAAATGGAACAATGATGACCACTTATGTGGAGACCACAATGTCTATATCCTCAATTTGATTGGAACCTGGCATTGATATGGGAAAAGTATTTTTAAAACTCCACTTCCAAATTCAAGCATATCATTCAATGGGTTATACATTAAGATAAACTCAGAGGTGTAATTTAAAGCTACAAAATACATGGGCAATGTTAACTTACTAAAACCAAACCAAAATATAAGGAGATATAGTACTACTGAGCACTGAAACCAAGTGACACTGAAAACTAACAGAACAAGTAATTTTTAAAGATTTAAGTCACTACTGACGGCATAAGATTGTACAATATACTCTTAATGAAGAGCTGAAGCACAGAATAAGCTAAACTTTGTTTAGTGCATTGTTTAGAAAAGTGGAGAAATACACTTCATTTTTGAAAAACTTCTGACCAAAATAATGGTAAGAGATAACATAACAGTAACAGTGTTTAAAAGAAGTTGACCAATGATCAGAAAGGCTGGGAATTTAATAATTTTTACAACTTTAGTATCAAGATGAGATTAATACCTTCTTTCTATCTTTCATGTCACATAATATAGCGTGTATACTTCATTTTTAGTGCCTCAGAGATTTCCCTGTATATTATAGTCTAAATCTGTGAACTTTCTCTTTTTTTTTTTTTTTTTTAGTTTTTCATAAAGAGCTTAACATAGTGAAAACACTAAGTATTCTGGATTTTCCAAGATTATGTTCAATATAATTTTAGGTTTATATCTTAAGTTTCTGGGAATTGTTATTCATAGATAGCATACATAACTAATAATTCTATAATAGCAGGAGCATTTTATTTTATTAAGATATTAAGATCTTTCTATCAATCATTATGGTAAACACATTTATTGCAGGTTACAGGAACTGGAATAGTTTTAGAATCTCTAAGCATATACTATTAGAAATGATTAGAAAACCATGGGTCCCTATATTTATTGAACTGAATAACCTGGCAGTAAAATTCAGTTAAGGCTCTGGGCATTGGAGAAACTTCTTCCCACTCTGATCTGCTACTATGGTAGACTTGTACCTCATCAGTGATTTCATCAGGTGCATAATCACCACCTAAGATATAAATCTTATCTTCAATTCCAATTGCACCTGCATTAAAGCCTGCGCATTCAAAAGATCCTTCGCCCTTCCAAACACAAGTATCTGGACAAAAACTATATACCTTATAGGTGGAAAGGTCACATATGTACAGTGTACAGTTTACTGGGACAGCTTTAATTAGTGTAGCATGAAAAAACTGCCCAAACTCTGCTACTAGTTCAGACCACTGATCAGTTATAGCATTATATTTAAAGAAGCAATCAAGTGATGGGTTAAAGGCATCTGTAACCTCTACTTCTGATCCAAGAACATAAATTACACTTTGGCATGCACTTGCTTCTGGATAATATATGCCTCTAGGTAGAGGGCTAACAGATACCCATTCTTTGGAAAGAGGGTTATAAGATTCAACATCTAAGAGACTTTTAATGTCCTGAGATCCTCTAGTCTTTCCACCTATGACAAATAATTTATTGAGAGCCATAACTGATGTATGCATTGTTCTTGGTGTTTTCATAGTTGATACCAAGAAGAAATCATTTTTAACTGGACAGTAGCACCAGGTTTGATCAGTGGCATCATGATAAGTCTCAGCAATATGAAGTCGAACCTTTCTACAACACTTTCCTTTGCAACCACCTGTCAGGAATATTTTTTCTCCATAAGAAGACAGACTAGACCCTGGCAAATCAATCAGGTGTGATTGTGGTAGTATTTTCCATGAATCAGTTTTAATGTTATAGCAAAATGTATACTGATTTTCTCCATTTTCCTCAGTTTTATGAATGAATATGTATTTTTCAGTTGTGGATGGTCGAGCATCTGGGAAAAGTCCACTAGAACCTTGTACACACTTAATTGCATCCACGATTATGTCAAAACAATTTGTGCTTTTCAGTAAACACTCTTCATTCAGCAGACAGTCTTGAAGTGTATCTTCAGATATCTGATGTAATCTTACTTTTGTAAGCAAATGTGGCAAATACTTTTGCCTTGATTCTAAGTTATGTTTAGTCCAACTAAGGACAACCTTCAGTACCGTTTCTTCTTCAGGAACATTTAATTTATCTGATTCCAGACATTTTTGTAATACTCCAAAATTTATCTCTAAGAAATCACTAGATTTAAATAACAAAGAAAAGTGATGCTGTACAAAGTATAATGCATGATCAAACAAACGAGTACAGCCATAGCTATCTGAAATAGATAATAAATGTAAACAATTGACAAGATTAATGCTTTTTATTAAAAAGTCACTGCAAGCTTTGGATAGGAAGGAAACTTGAAGAAATGATGACAACTGGAAGAACATTTCCACATTATCATCTGTTATTTTTGTTTTTCCAGTATAGGCATAATCAAGAAAAGCTTTTACTGCTTTGGAGGACAAATTAGTAATGGTAACACTTCCATCATCTCTTTCTTTCATGTTTACTTCAAACATAGCCCTGAAAAAGTAAAGAACACAAAAGAAGAAATAAACAGGAATATTATGTTCCATAATTATATATAATATTACCTTCATATTGGTTTCATTTGTTCTAAAATTGATTTAAATATACTTATAAAATCATATTTTAATAACTTCCTAAGAAATTTTGATATATGAAATAATTATGTATCACATTATTCATCTGCCCACAAACATATTATATAACTCCCAAATTAAGAGTACATACAGTATAGCAGAAACAGCAACTAATCTAAAAATAACTATAAGAAATTTAAATTTTATAGACTGATTTGTTCTTACATATTATTCATAAAATTGGCAAAATTTTTCAAATCACAGCATTTATTTACAGATTAATTAGTATCAACTATTATCATAATAATTAAGCTTACTTAAAACATAATTCTTTAGAGATTAGGATTTTAAATTTTTTTCAAAGTAACTTCCAGTTTGGCAGTAATACAATATGAAAAATGGGCTTTGTGAGGTGCTAGTGAATTTGAGTGGGGAAAGTCACTAGATAAGACACATATCTGAAAAAAAACATTTTATACATCATTTTAGGGAAAAGAGAATGTGATTTCATACAATGATGTATGAAATGTTTGGTACAGGACCAGTGTACCAAACAAGTTGTTGTGTTAACAGCCCCTGAAATATGGCGATGAGTGCCTGAATTTGAATAAACAGAGATGCCTGAAAGTTCTTGTTAGTCGATTTTTCTTCACATGGAAAAGTTGATAGAATCTAAGAATTTGTGAATTTCTTTGGCTTATTGTAGGTAAAAATATAATAGATAATTTGGAGATATGTGGGCAGGGAATAAAATGTATTTTACCACTTATTTTGGCTTAATAATGATTTATATTTGTTTTGGTGTTGTTCAAAATACCTTTGGCAGAGTTGTTCTTAGGTGTTCAAGTACTACAGGGAAAAGCCAATTTACTTAGTTGAGTCTGCTCCAGAGGGCAACTAAAACTACTGAAGAAGTGGAACAGCCAACTGAAAAATAAGAGGGACCTTCCAAATAAGGAATATGCCTAGGAAAAGGAAGGATGATAAAAAGCCACACTACGAGGTCATATAATATTTGTAATATAGAGTCAAATAAATATAATGATAAAATGTATGCATGTTACATATTATGTACAAGTTTTCAATGATGTTTATCAACTTAGAAATATTAATCTGTGATGACAATTATATTAGTTTATTAAAATATCTAGCGTCATCTTAGGGTAATGTTAATAGCATGACATGCAGAGTTAGTGGCCTACATATCTATCTATCTGCTCCCACTTATTAGCTGGATAAGCCTAGGGAGGTGACATACTCACTTCAGATTACTCATCTGAAAATGGCAATACTGAATTAACTTTATCTCACTGGGTTATTGAAAGAAACAACTGAGTTAATTGATGCAAAGTATTAGCTATTAGTGTATCATTATCTTAAGAAAGCAAATTTTTGTCAGCCATTATTTATCTTAATTTACCATCAACTTACACATTTTCTTTCAACACACACACACACACACACAAGATCATATTTGTATATGTTAGAATACTCATCTTTCAAGTATCCACCTAACATTTACATCAAGTTTACCATGTTGTCATAGAGTGGTTACTATCAAATATGTGGTATTCCTGAAAATTTATCCCCAATGACTTTATATCTTTCTTGTAACTTTCATTGTCCAAAAACAGTGTAATGTTATTTATCATTCACTGTGTACTTTTCAGATATTCTTGCATTTTCCTCCTAATATGCCAGTGAGTGTATTTGATCATAATACAAATATTATAATCTAATTGTAACTTTATCTTTCAAAAGTATATATGATCTATTTCTACACATTTTATGTGAACTTTGTACTCACTTAATAAAATGTAAAATGTCTGTCTTTTGTATTATTTAAAAGTGGTAGAAAATGTAAAAACTATACTGTTGCTATTTTCTTTGTCATAAAGGGGACTGAATTCAAGACCTTCACACTGAACTACATCCCCACTACCCCCACCCTGCCTCTGGTTTTTTTTTTTTTTTTTTAATTTTAAGACAGGTCTTGCTAAGTTTTTCAGGCTGGGCTTGAACTTGTGATTCCTCCTGCCTCAGCCTTATTGTTTTGTTTTAGTAGTAATCTTAAAAATGAAAAACAAAACCATAAAAAACTAGGCATAAACTTATCTTTAAAAATGATTTTAACTAGTGGAGTAGAGGACTGAAAATTCAAATGCTTACATATTTTATTGGCATGGAAACATTATAAGGAAATCAAGTCATATGTTCATACTAGATTATTTCCACTTTTTGCTAGGTTGGAAGTAATAATAGCCATCTCAGCTAACATTAATTGAATTCAGTGAGCACTGCGCTTATCATAATTTATATTCAACTCTATCAGTTAGGTCATATTTTTAGTGCCCTAGTTTTACAAATGAGGAACCTTAGGCCTACACAGGTTAAGTAATTAAGAAATGCATATGTTCAACAAGTGGCAGACCTGGAATTTAGATTTATGGAATATATATTAAGAGACTAAGGACTAAGAGACTAAGAGAATTTCCTTCACCGAATGGCAGTATCATAGGGGGCAGAATAACATTAACAAGAAAAGCTAAATTAAATGAGTGGAAGGAAGACACTGGTTACTAACAGTAACACAGTATAGCATTTAGGGCTATATGAGAATTCAAAGACTAACTTAGATTGCCTGAGAAAAGAAATGCAAAGAACATAAGAACACTTATAGGCTAATCAGGCAAACAGCTAGTTCCAAACTGTTGTAGCCTCCCTGTCCTCAGTAAGCTGGGTAGCTGAATCACTACTCCAATATTTAAAGCAAAAAACCCTACAGAGACAGATGTTTAGCAAGTAGTAGCAATATCAAAAAATGTTTGCCGAACGAAGTCAGCTTATAGGACACACTTTAAAAACAATATGAGTAAGATCTAATTAGATGGTCATTGAAAAATAGGAGTTAAAATAAGAATTAAAATGGTATAAATTACATAATTTATAATACTGCAAAATTAGAATTGAAGTTTACTGCACTATCACTGGGAGGGTTGAAGACCAGGTATCACCAAGACAGATTTGCCTGTCTGTTGACCAAGAGGCCCCACAGGACAGTATTATCTTGAAACAATTACCAGAGTGCTAAGGTAATGTGTCAACTCTTAATCTTACAGAATCAGAACCTGCTGTTATCACAGGGGATTCTTATGGTGTAATGACTGGGACATTTCTTGTCAGGTTACTACAAGTGTAAACAAATATTCAAAAGGTTGCTTATGATCAGAACAATTTGGGTATTTTAGAGAAATCTTTTTTAGCTAAGAAATAGTTTTCCCTATTACAGCAATATTCGCCAAAGAGAGGAAAAATTGTTAAGTCCTATGACTTAAAAGAGTCCCTCCTTTTGGAAAATACATGAATCTAATACAGAACTTAAATTTATTTTTCTCTCAGACTCACTTTCTCTGAATTTTGCTTTCAGTTGCTTAATTTGTCATTTGTTTTGTAATATGGTATAGTATAAGCATCTCCCAAAGCTGACCCCAGACAAAATGAAGTTTTCTTCCTTTCAGAACATTTCATGGGGCTAGTGTTCCATATAAGTTTGGGAAATGCTGGCTTGGGAAGACCCACACTTTCAAAAAGGTAGTCTTCAGTTCTCTGACTCAAAAATCACTAACTCAGTTTTTCTTTAAGAATTAAAAATTACTGTCACATGCTCCTGTAGAGGAAAAATTGAATGTAGTTATATAAAATATGTCAATAATCCATATATCATAAAATCTGAGGCACAGACAAGGCAAAGTACCTGAAAAAGTCACTGCATGCTGCTAACACACAACGATGACACGGAATTATTTCATCTTTTATGATTATTTTGAAATCATAAAAGACATTTTGTTCTCTAAAATTCTGCAATACGCTTAAGATTTTTTGTCCATGATCTTGTGACACAAGGAAGTTGCTTTTCTTCTCAGATGGAATTCCATTATAAGAGCTTCGTTCGTTGAAATCATATGAATTATCCATAGCAAATTCCATCTGTTCTTAGAACTAGAATGAAAAAAAAAATCACTGATGTAGTAGAGACCTAATGAAAATTTCAGACAACAAAATTTGCCCCCTTCTGTCAATCATACAAAACCACTCACTGACGACAGTCACACAAGACAAATTTCTGCTTTCTTTATTTTCCTACTAAAAAAAAACTACATAAACACACACACATACACAAACACCACAATCATATGAAGACAAAAACAAAGTGGAGAGAAGAAAGCTGAACAGCTAGTGAAATTGGGACTTGAGCAATAACATGGTGGTGAGCTCCTTGAGTGTTCTTTTGGACTAATATATTCCAGATATTGAAGAAGCTGGCAACCCTGAAACACCATTGGGCATTGATATATAGAGCCTTAAGCAAAAATTACTCTCTTTAGACTCATGAACAGAAAAGGAGCAAACTAGCAAGACAGAAAAGTTTTAGACAATAACCCCAGTTGAACAGCACAATACCATTTTTTGGCTTTATATTGACCACACCGGCAAAGGAACAATGAAGAGTGTGGAACTCTACCCACAATAGGTTGTAATGACAGGCTTCAATCATCATCCTCCTATTTCTTTACTAGGATGATGTCAGAGAGAGCTGAAAAACTACCAAAACATGTACGCAGAGATTATACTCATAGTTCCTATAAGTAACTCAAAATGGAATTCTTAAAAAAAAAAGATTCAAGTAGCCCACAGGAAGGCAGAGAAAACAGAAAAATAGAAAGAATTAATAGAAAACAAAAGACAGATGGTAGGCTTAAACATTCAAATAATTGCAGTAAAGGTAAGTGGCCTTACCTTCAGTTATAAGACAGAGATTACCAGAGGAGATTTTGAAAACTGACCCAACTTTAGGCTTTGTATAAGTAACTTACTACAAATATAATAAGTAGGTTGAAAGTAAAAGGATAGAAGAGGTATTCTATGGAATGAAAGCATACATGCAATATTAACATAAGAGAAAGTAGGTATCAGCAAGAAAAATTTTCATGAATACAAATAATAGGAAGCCACCAAAAAGACCTATATGCACCAAAAGAGCTTTAAAAATGTGAAGCAAAACCTGATACATCTGAGAAGCAAAATATACAAATTCATAAATTCACTAGTATTACTGATGACTTCCATACTCCATTCTTCAAAATTAAGTTAACTAGACAAAAAATCATCAAAGATATAGAAGAATTCAACAATACCTTCAATCTTCACCGAACAACATGACATGTACTCCTTTTTAGTGCTTACAGACTATATATAACCACATTGAACACATCCTACTCCACAAAACAAATTTTACATGAATCAAAACAACTGAAATTTCATATATTTTCTGAACATAATGGAGTCAACCTAGAAATTAGTAACAACAAAAATAAAACCCATGAAAATGTACAGCTATTTGAAAGTTAAATATACTGCTAAGTGATCACAGGCCAGTCTTAAGATTAGTTATAAAATAAGTGGAACTGAAAATAAAGCATCAAAATATGTGAGATATCACTAGCGTGAGAAGCTGAAACTAACAACATATGTATATGTGTATATATACATATATATGCATACAAAAACAGTTAAGATAGTTATACTACCGATTTCTCTGAGTTCAGTGAAGAGAAAGATTTGTGCTGGTATTGTTCAGATAATTGTAAGCAGACGTCTTGTGCTCTCGGTGAACGATTTGGGGATGACAATGTGCAATGTATTACCATTGTTGACCCCGATCATGTATTTTGAAATTTTGTTTTTTCTTCTGCTTTTTTCCTTGAAATTAAATGGATTTGAAAAAAACATTTTAAAAAGAAATAAAAAGAAAAAAAAAACAACCAAAAAAACAAAATATGTGAGATACAGCTAAAATAGTACTGAAAGGAAAACTCATAGCACTAAGTATTTACATTACCAAAACTTGACATGAAATATATAATTTGAACAGCACTTTAACTTCTAAGGCAGTTTAATACACCAAAAAATAACAATTTTACAAAAGTTCTTCCAGAAAATAAGAAAGTGATACTTTCCAACTAATTTTATGAAATTGGTATTACTGTGGTGCTCCAAAGACCATATCAAAAGAAATACACACACACACACACACACACACACACACACACTTCATAACCACAGAAAAATATCTCTTACGAATGTAAGTGTAACAATTAAAAATAAAATGTTATCAAAAAGAATGTATCAAAACATAAAAGGAAATAAATTATGTCCATGTAAGTTTATCTAGGGATGTAAGGTTAATTCATTATCTGAGTATCAGTCAATGTATGTCATCATTACTGAAGAAGAAAAACCACGTGATTGTATCAATTCATTTAAAAAGCACTTAAGAAAAATCAAATACCTATGCATTAGAAAAAATCCTAGCAAATAAGAAATAGAAGTGAAAGTCTCCCCTTTCAAATTTCATAGGGAATACATACCAAAAAAACCACTATATGACTAACATACTAACTGGTAAAAGATTAAATGCCTTCCCTCTAAAATGAAGAAAACAACAAGGACATTCACTCTTAATACTATGATTCACCACAGTAGTAAAAACTCTAACTAGCATGCTAAAGTAAGAAAATTGAATAAAAGGCATATATACTGGTAAAGAAAAAACAAAATTGTCTATTTGCAGATGTTAAGAAGTCCACCCATTAAATCTCAAGGAATTCTCATAAAAAACTCTCAAAATTAATAAGTAATCAGATACACATAGAAAGTAAGATCAACACAAAAAAACCTAACTGTAGTTTCACATATTAATAATGAACACTCAAAGCCGAAATTAAAAATGCCTGGGAAAGAAATGCTTAGATTCAAATATAGCAAAGCACACATAGGATTTGTATGCTGAGAAGTACAAAATCCTAATAAAAGTAGATTGAAATAAAGGGAGAGACATGGCCCCATGGTGGAGACCACTAATGATCTAATAATGAAGACCTCGAAGCTGGTGTGGTGGTACTATACATGCCTATAATACCAGCACTCTGGGTAACTTAGTGAGACCCTGTCCAGAAAAAAAGGAATCGGCCCTGGGTTCAACCCCTAGCACTACAGAGAGGAAATGACATCAGTTCCCCCAAAAGATATGCAGATTTAACACAACTGTTATCAAAATTCCAACAAGATGTTTTGTACATATGGTTTAGATTATAAAATTTAAACAGAATGGTAAGGAAACTAGAATATGGCAATAACCATTCTACTTAATTTCGAGACTCATTATTTATACATAACCAAGACTGTGTCATATAGATGAAAGGACAAACACATGGATCAGTAGAATAGAATACAGAAATGAGAAACAACTCCCCACAGCACAGTCATTTTTGAGAAAGATGCACAAACAACTCAATGAAGGAAAAATAATCTTTTCAAAAAATTGCACTGAAGCAAATGGACAACAATAATCCCCTCTCCAACAAGAAAGGAAAAAAGAGCCTGCACCTAAACATTATACTTCATAGAAAACTTAACTCAAAATAAGTCACAAATTTAAATGAAAAATATAAAAACATTAACTTTTAGAAGAAAATATAGGCAAAAATTTTTATGACAAAAAGTTCTTAGACATGACATCAAAAAGACAATTTATAAAACAAAAATGCATTAATAGATTGGAATTCTTCAAAAGTAAGATTTTTCTTCTGTGAAAAACTCTTTTTAAGAGGATAAACAGACAAGTTATAAGCTAAAAGAAAACGTCTGCAAATCAAATCTGTTAAAATAGAACACATGAACTCTCAAAACTCACCAGTAATTGACTAAACTAACCAAATGACAAAACTAGACATACAGCATGAAGAGATATTTCATTAAAGAGAATATACAGTTGATAAATAAACACATACACTTACTATATTACCCAACAACCATACTTGTGGGCAATTATCTCAGAGAACTAAAAATTTATATGGGCACAAAAACTTGTACATGCTGTTCTATAAATGCTTCATTTGTACAGTAAAAAACTGGAAACAACCAAAATGTTGCACAACAAGTGAATGAATAAACAATCTGTGGAACATCCATATTACTCACCATTAAAAAGTGAACAAACTATCGATACGCATAACATCTTAAATGGATTTCAAGGGCATTACAGTAAGTGAAAAGTTAATCTCAAAAGATTACAGAATGCTTGTATCACTCTTGAAGCAAAATTAGAGACACGGAAAACAAATGGATGGTTGCCAGGGGTTGAGGATAGTGGCAAGTGGAGGAGGAAAATAGTGAGTTGAAGGGAGCTATTTGTAGTGACCTACAGTAATCTGTCTCTTGATTGTGGAAACTATACATATAAGAAAGTCACACATTGTGCCAATCTAAAATCTTTATTCTGATTTTGTATTACAATTATGGAATTTCTGTGTTATAATGAGATAATTGTATAGTGATTAATCATATAGACACTGGGGAAAACTTGGTGAAGGACACATGAACACTCTATATCTATGGATAATTATTTTAAAATAAAATTTAAATGATAAAATATCAATTCAATTCAGAAACTACTTTGACATTCTAGTTTTATTCTAAGTGCTCATTTAAGAAATGCAAAGAAAACATCACATTATTTTGAGTATGAAGTGGTTTTTCAGTATTTTTAAAAGTAGCAAATAAAACAAAACAACAAAAAGGTATCAAAATAGAGACTTTTGAAAGGATAAAAATTACATTTTTGCATAGTGGCGTAGGCATTGAGAATAGCAGGTTTTAAAAAATCCAATCCAGCCGGGGATTTAGCTCAGTGGCATAAGCACCTTGAGGTTGTGAGTTTGATCCCCAGTACAAAAATAAATAAAAAAAAAAAAATCCAATGCAAACACCTTTTAATCAATTTCATTATCATTAAAAGCATACATGTAATTTAAATATTGTATTAGAGTGACTCAATTATTGAGGATCATGGTTCATAAATAAGAATTGAATCCAATCATACAAGCATAAAGTAACTGCTAATTTTCATAAGCAGAAACTTTACCAGAAAATTTCAAGTATAGTAACGTAATGTTTCAAAGTCATGTATATTCACTTGTATAAAACTGTTAAAAATACAGAAAGCCATGTATATTCTACATAGAATGATAAATCCAAGAAGCTAAAAATTTCCATTTCTTAAATATGGTTAGCATAAAGCTCTATTTGCATAAATGTATTTTGCAAATAACAAAAAACACAAGATTTGGAGCTGGAGGAAGAGCATCTGAAATAGCTCATCACTTACTAATGTCTGCTGCTTAGGCTCTGTAAAGCTCTGGCTTCTTTATCTGCAAAGTAGGCAAACTAATCACACTGGTATGGTATGTTACTTAAATGATGTCAAAATATTAAATTAATACTGTTAAGTGGCATATAAGTATTTATGATTACAATCAATAACATTATGAACTGTGAAATAATTCTTAACTGGCAAATATTTGTCAGATAATTTTTCTTGAAATATCTTCAAAGTCAATACTGGTATTTTACTTTTTCTAAGGCAAATTTTTTCACATGTATATCTGAAGTGGACAGGCATCTTACCATCATTTGAGTCAGGTTAACATGACAGATTTGTCATTATCTTGGAAGAAAACCCTGGTGGAGATAGTAACAGGTATTTGTATAAAAATGGTGAATAATGCTTTAGAACAGAGAATGACACTGTTGAATAAAACATGGAAGTAGAGACTGCATTGAAAGTCAGTAAAAAAGCCTTCAAATGTTAAGATGCTTTAGGAGTAACTTAATTAATTTTGCTTTTATTTTTCTTTTTATGCATGCATAAGCATAATCTTTTAAATAGTCTTTGAGGACAAGTTAAAACTTCTAAGTGATAAAACGTTTGCCACAGTAAAGTTGGATGTTTCCCAATTAAGTGATAAAATAATAATGTACTTTATCAAGTTGCATCTCATTTTCAATGAGTCACCTTCCTAATGAAAATACTGAATTAACTTTCGGAACTTTTATTTTATCCTTTCTTTGAATGTCTACTATTAAAACTTGATTTAAATAATAGAATTAATAAAATATAAGAATCAAGCCTAAGAACCAGGCCTTTGAAGTAAATTACTGTCAGAAAAGTAGATGTCCCTTGACAGAAGTAGAAAACTAAACTAGGCTGTATTCTTACTGGTCTAGGCTTTGATTTCAGTGAGTTTCCCAGTGACATTAATTCAATCACTGATGTTTCAATATGGCACATAATTCTGGCCTTACCTTATTATTACTTCATTACAAATGTTAACTACATAAAAGGCACTGAATTAGGAACTAGAGATAGTTTGGAAAATATGGCATTTGTAGCGTTCACTATTTACCTAACAAGGAAGACAGACAATAAATTACATTAATTAACAATTATCAGTTGTTAAACATAGTGTGAAGAAGCACAGTATAGGAAATGGAAATAAAAGGGAACATTGCAGGGGCAACCTACTTCAAAAAAAGGTTAACAGTTCACATTTATACAGTGGTTACTCTATACCAGGCTCTATGCTACATGCTTTATATACTCTTTTAGTCTTCAAACCAGATGTGTAAAGAGGAGAGAGAATTTCAGTAATTTGGCTAAGGTCACATAACAAGAAAGTGGGCAGCTGGGAAGTGTGACCCCAGAACTCTTACAATTCAGCATTAAGAAAGCCTTTCCGAAAGAAAGTGTCATCTGAGTCCTGATGAGAAGAAAAGAAGTTGGTAGGAGAAATCATATTCAAAATTTTAAAATGAGAAAGGAGTCCTTCAGCTTTAGGAAATGAAAAGGGGCCCATGTAGCTGGAGTACAGTTAGTGGGAGCAAGAATGGCAAGAGATAGGACTGCAGAAAGCAAATGCACGGTGACAAAACTGCTAACTTTAACTAGGCAATGAATTGATTTGATTTAATTTTTAAACATGTCTTTGGTTGTTACATGAAGAATAAATTAAAAGAAGATTAGGAGAAGAAGGGTTCGTGTCATAAAATGATTGTTAGAATATTTAGGGAATATTTATTATTATTGCAGGCAGTATTCTAAATATGAGGGGACACAGCCAAACAATTCAGACAAGTCCTTTGCTCTGATACACACACACACACACACACACACAACCTCCCTCACACCCCTACGTTAAAAAGTGTTCTTGTTCTAGATATTTTCGATAGTGTGCAAGTTCTGGTACCTCACATCTTTAAACAAACATGAAACAAAAAAGGCTATCCTTTGGCTTCTAATTCTACTTTAGAAAACATCTCACTTTTCTCTTAACCAGAAGAACTTCTTTAAAGAACACTGTGTAGTAGTATTACTTCCATTTACCATCTCTAACTCACTACCATCAAGTACCTCTCTATCGCCCTAGTAAAACTACTGTCAACGTCAGCATGCAAAGACTGAAGTCAAATGCTCACTTGTCTCTCCTTAGCTTACTTAACCTCTCAGGAATATTAGTTTCCCACCTTTGCAACACTCATCTCTTAAATTTCTGTGCCATGATCCTCTTCAGGCTTTGCACTTTGTTGGCCTCAATATAATTAGGATGCAATGAGGCTGGGTATTTGGAGCATGGACTACCAGACTCAGCTCGAAAGACAATTTATATTTGTGGAATGGAAGGGAGACATTGAGAGAAAATGCACCCCTTCCCAAGCTACAAACACTAAACAGTGTATTCTAGGTGAGAAAAGATGATGGTTTAGACTAGAGTTAACCAGCAATGGAGATGAAGACAATTAGGCATTTTTCTGTATTAGAAGTAGAATCAACAGGACCTTGGGATAGATTAGGTATGGAGAATGAGGGAAAAGGAGAATCACAGTTTGTTCCATGAGTAACTGTCAGAATTATGGAGCTACTCAATGAAATCTTGGGAGAAAGGAACAAGGTTTAAGAGAACAAAGTCTGAAGCTCAATAAAGAAGCTAGTGATCTTTACTTTAAAATTACCTAATTAAAACAATGATTTCATTTGATATCTTTTCACTGAAATTAATTCAAATTATGTGATTTCCCCAAAGTCTCATGGGTAATTGGAGGTAGAAATGGAATCGGATCTAAGTCTCCCAAAATGCTAAAAAGTCACAAATCAGGATCTAGCAAGATAACCATTACTGACAATCTGGTTGAGTCTCTGTTATGTTAGTCATCATCTTCTGACCAATGGAATAAAAAATTTTAATACGGTTTTTGGGCTTATTGAATACAATTTTTAAGGTATTAACTATGCTTTTATTTCCTTTAAAATAGTGAGAGAGGCAAAGGTAGGCAATAAAAACTAGTATTATTCCAGTTTGAATAATAAAATGTATTGTTAAAGTCAGTAGCACTTACTCTTGTCTACTATTTATAAAAATTAAAGTATACATGAGATTCTCTCTTAAGTAGTTTATATTTTAATCTGCAAGATAGCATACATAAATAATTCAGACATATAACAAAGATGCCATAAGGCAATACTAGAATGGTTGCCAAATTAATTATGTAAACAATGTGACTTATTTTAAAAATACACTGGAGTAGGCCTCAAACGAAGGTGCGATTCAAGCTAAGCCTTCAAGGACAAGTAAGATTTTAAAAAGTAAATAGGGAAGGAGATTAAGCCTATAAAGTGTTCACTTAGGGCACTAGGCTTTGGTTAGGGATAGGAGGTGGAAAATCAGTTAGTTTTAAATTGAGTGAGTAGAGACATTTCTCTTTATATGACATTTGAGCCTGAATGACACAGGAGAACAAGGAATGTGATGATAGGAAGATGGAAGAATATTCCAGGTAGAGGGAAAAAAACACAAATAAAGGCTACCTATACCTCTGTCTGTATATTAAGCTGCATAGATCTAATACAATGAGCTTAGTTCAACAGTAAAACAGTGGAATATGATTTTCTAAACTTGAATTTAAAATTTTCCGCCCACAAATTCCTTCTGAGCTGGTTCTCTATTACAAATCACAACTAATACACAAAGAATATGTAACGAACATACTACTGTTTTAGAAACAGAAAATACATCAAAATTATAAAGTCAAAAATACAGGGGAAGTTATAATAAAACGCTTACATACATAAAGCGAAAAATGAAAAACAATGCAAGTCATTACAGGTATGAATATTAATATCTTTTACATGTCTACATTTACACATCGTAGCTTTTTATATGCGTGCTTCACTTGCCTTGTCAGTGAGTGAGCACACGGCCAGCGGTAAGCAAATCTGAAACACGGCACCTGACACAGGCTTTTAGCATTAGTTGACATACCAAATCTGTAATTAATGCTACTGTCCTTCGAGAGGCCCTGGGTGTGCGTGCGTGCAAAATTCCATCTCTGTGCAAAGAATTGGAGAGGCAATATACCACAAAAAGGGAATGGGAGCAAGTATACATGAAAAACAGAATAAAATTCAATGTAAGGATAATAGAAATAAGGGGCAGGTAATCATGCTCTTACTTGCTGGATATTTCCGCGGAGTCATAGGAAGATGGACTAGGCTGAATGCCATTCTAGAGCACTCAATCTACCATCTAGCGAGGAATTTACATTCACCTGCAGAGACCAACTTTTCCTTGGGCCCAAACCCGAAGGAAACATCGATCAAGCTGGCTTTTAGATAAGGCATCTACAGTCTACTTGGAACAACTATGGGAAGACACATACCAACATGACTCTTCAAGACTGAGGAAGAAGTTGAGGAAAGGCATAGAGTATATTTGAAGGGCCACCTAAGTTATTTACTGGATTTTGTTGTTCCTAGACAGCGTAAGGGCCTCTGGATGAAATCACTGATGCTTCAATGACAGAACCCTCGGTCTTCTCCTGAGGGTTCTAGCCCCGCCGTGGCAATCGCAGTACTGAACCCCACTCTCCCAGTGCCGCAATGAAGGGTCAGACTCGCCCGGCAGTTGGCTGACAGCCTGGGATCCAGGCGGAGCCCGCGGCCGCACTGAGGTTACGGTCTTAGCTCGGTTTTCCAGTCATCTTGTAGGGTGGATGGCGGCTGGGGATGGAGTGTCAAAGGCAAGGGTAGGTTTTCGGCCAAGGAGGCTGGACTAAGGGACCGCGAGGGGGGACGTTTGGCAACTCAGGGCCGCGCGCTGCACAACTCCGCGGACACCAAGGCAGTCCCTCCTGTCCCTCGGAACACGCGGGAGCGCCAGAACTCACTAAAGACAAGGCTTCCTTCTTCTCTGTGGGTCGAAGGAATCAACCCCAACCCCCAGAAATAAGACGCTACAATCCCACTTCTCCCGCAAACCCCGGAGCTCACCCACCTGCAACTGCAGTCTCTGAAGTCTCCACCCCAGTCTCCCTGCCTCCAGAGCACCGGATGCGATTGGCTTGCACCACTGTCCCTTTAGCTCTTCTCCAAGTGTGAGTGGCATAGGGATCCGGGCTCTTGTCTGTGGTCCCGCCCCTCGCGCCAGAGCCACGCCTACGTGACGGCACTCGATGCCGCAGAGCTTTGATGTCGGTCCTGGTCTCCGCCCCCAGCCGCTCGCTCTAGAAGAGGACCTCCGCCTTTGAGGCGGGGCGACGTGCCTGCGCAGTCGCGCGGCCCTCCGCCCCCTGCGCACAGACGTCGCCAAGAAGGGGAGGGGCCACGCTCGCGTCAGCGCCATCGGCCGGAGGGTTTCTCGCTGGGTGTATGGTTTTCCCCGCCAAACGGTTCTGCTCGGTGCCATCCATGGAGGGCGTGCGCTGGGCCTTTTCCTGTGGCACTTGGCTGCCGAGCCGAGCCGAATGGCTGCTGGCGGTGCGATCGATCCAGCCGGAGGAGAAGGAGCGCATTGGCCAGTTCGTCTTTGCCCGGGACGCTAAGGCAGCCATGGTACTACAGGTCTTTGGTGTTTGCAGCCCAGGAAGCCGATGCCGGGGGAGGTGGGCCGGGCTGCCGGGCCTCCACGGTCTTTGTGCCACTTCGGAGGCCGATCGCAGTGAAAACTAGCTCCTCCCCCATGCTATTGAAAATAGAGGCCCTACTAAATCATAAAAGTGCACAGAAGGCCTACGAAGTGATCGGTTTTTCTTCCCGTGGTGAATGGTCATTTATATTTTTAAATTTTGCCAAGTTGCATTTTCTGTTTTGCCGGTTCATAACCCATGCTTAATCTGCCGTTTACATATCCCACCACTGTCCAGGGGTACCGTGCACGTGTTATGCCTTAAAAAATATTGACAGTATGATTTTGCTTGTATGCCTGCGTACCGAGGCCCTGGGAGAGGCCTAGGCCAGTCGCCTGTTATTGAAGAAACTGAAACGCAGGAAGGATACAGTCCTGGACATACCTTCCTGACTGGACAGCTTGGGAAACTATATTTAATACATGCATGCGGTTTAGTTTGTATTTTCTAACAACAAATGGCAAATTGTATTTAAAAATAAACGCTTTTACTATGTAGTGCGATTTGAAACAGCCTCCACTGTCACTTCAAAGTCGTTTCTTAAAAATACTTTTGTTTGAGAAGTGGGTTAATTGATACAGTTTTGAAGGCCACTTTCTTATAATTGAAAGAATTCGGGAAATGAGTGAATTTGAAAGTCCTGTAGTTTTTAATCGTGTTAGAATTAATGGAGGAAAACCTGAAAGATACTTTTTAAGAAGCGCACCTGGCCATTCAACCCTTGGAGTCTTTTCTGTTTTAAGTAATTAATAATTAGTGGGGGTGGAAAAAAGGAACAAAATAAGTTATGCTGCTAATTTTTGAAGCCAGGCATTCACTGTGCAGTATCTAGAAGTACTTGTATATATGCCCAGGTGTTGGTAAAGATGGGCTGCCCCTTGTGGACTTGTTATAAAACAACAGCAAAACTAGAACCAGCCCAAAACGTCCAGAAATATAGAGGAATATCAGCCCTATTGTACCACAATACTGTAAAATAGTATGCTACACTTAAAAGTACACAGATCTGACTGATGGGTTAGATATAAAATAATAATCCCTGATACTTACAAATTAAGAAGTTTAGAGCTGGATGTGGTAGGGCACGCCTATAATCCCAGCAGTAGAGAGGCTGAGGCAGGAGGATTGCTGAGTTCAAGGCTAGCCTGAACTATATAGTGAGTTCCTGTCTCAAAAACGTGGAAAAAAGCATTGCTTCATTTTAATGCGTTGTATTTAAGGGTTATGTACTTTCAAAACAAAACTTTAGAAAACTTAAAAATGTACTTCATATAGTATGAACAATGTATGTATATGTTTAGTAGACATCCATATTTATGAAATGTTTTATATACTTAACAGGCTGGTCGTCTGATGATAAGGAAATTAGTTGCAGAGAAGTTGAATATTCCTTGGAATAATATTCGTTTGCAAAGAACTGCAAAAGGAAAACCAGTTCTTGCAAAAGACTCATTGAACCCTTACCCCAATTTCAACTTTAACATCTCTCATCAAGGGGACTATGCAGTACTTGCTGCTGAACCTGAGTTACAAGTTGGAATTGATGTAATGAAGACTAGTTTTCCAGGTAATGTCACATTTTTGTGGTATAGAAGTTAAGTGTCTTTATGTCTCAGTTCTCAACCCAATAGTTGAGATGATACAGTGTAGGTATTTAAGTTTTGAGAAAATTACTCAATAATCAAGAGTATCTGAGAGAGCATATATCTGAAAAACATATTTCCTACAACATTAACAGATCTCTACAAAAAGATTCTAAACTAGTGATGATCCATGTAATATTTTGCCTAGAAGCAAAGTGAAATTATTTTCCTTTTGACTTAAATCTCAGCTTGTTTCACTTAAGCATTCCCCACAGTTCATCAGTAAGTTGGTAATTTGTTTAAAAGAGTAATCTTAATGGTAAAAGTATGTTGTAGTTCTTCAGTAGAGGTGACACATTTGTGAAAAATCTAAATGCAGCTCTGTATCACATTTATATAGGTAAATATGAAGAGCAGGCATCATTAAAATATTTAAATTGCTTATATATTTGTGCAGATTTGTTATTGTTTGCCCAGGAGCTGAATTAACCCACCACTTGTAATATATTTTGCACACTATACAAGTTCTCTGTCTGCTGTATAATTGCCATCACTAACATTTGGGCCACAGCGTTTTATTAAGTACTTTACGTATGTTTTCTAAATTTTTTCAACCATTTTATGACTGTAATATATCATTGTTTTTGTAAGATGATAAGTGACAGGCTAAGAAGAACGCTATTAATAAGAGAAACCAGCATCTTCCTAATATTGTAGTATAAATAGCCTAGTTTCACATTACCTTCACTTCATATTTGCTTGTGAATAGTTCTTTTAGTCTGCAAAGTTTTTAACAACTTTATTCTCTATGCCCAATTCTGCATAGATTCCTTATTTACTGGGTAGATTTTGCTACAGCTGTACTTTAGGGAACCCTTTTGTGAAGTTCAGTCACAACTTTTTTTTTGTATTGTAAGTGCTCATATATATTTCCTTTAGTATCATATTTCTGTTTAAATTATTCAGTAGCATAATTGCTTGTCTTTGCCATTTGTGCTTTTAAATAACAAGAAAGCAAGATCCATGTTAGCTACATCAGAGTTTGAGCATTGTTATATCTCTTAATCTTACCTAGTTTATAATTTTCCTCAGTAAATGTTTATCCAACGAATGACCAAACACTATATTGTGATGGTGTAGGCTTCACAATATGGTTGTGAATCTCATCTCAACCTTTGTCATTTTCTCCTATTTGATTCTGCTTTCTCCATCCTTTTCATAGCAATTCTGTTACAATTATATTCTGTATTTTGCTCAAAAGAAGACTCTTCTAGTGATTTTGTAACAAGTTTCTAACCTAAACTCTGAATAAGCACAGGGAACTTTTTTAATCTTATGAAAGTGTTTGTTGCATTTTGTTTGAACGTATTCACGTGCATCTTTGTGTGTCTTTTTTTTTTTTTTTTTTTTAATTATCACAGAATACCTAAAATGGGGTCATTTATAAAGAGCTTTACACTGGTTTATGCTTCTGCGGGCTGGGAAATCCAAGAGCAATGAAAGGCCTTGTGCTGGTGCTGCTTGAATTCATGGCAGAAAGTGAAAGGGCAAGCTGGCACATATGAAAGGGACAAAACACAAGGGGCATCCTCACTTTAGAGCTTCCTGCCTTGACATATTCCAGTCCCACAAGAGCAAAAACCCACTTTTTACTGTGTGAGGCTTAGTTAATGAATTAATACATTCTTGGACAGCGCCCCCATGCCCTTGTTGGTTCTTAAATGTTCTACCATCTCTTAGTACACTTAGTTTGGCGATTCAATGTCAGTACGAGTTTTGAAGGGGACACCATATCCAAACCATATCTCTGAAGAAAAGATCTAGTGTTCATCAGAGTTGTAAAGCACTTACTCCAAAACAACCACTGCCATAGAGGATTTATTCAGAAGGAACACTGGACGAGGCCCATATGCTTTTATAGTACTGAGCTGTCCTTACATGAGCTTTTCATAAAATCAGAAGTTGTGGAGAGAACATTCATTAATCTTTAGAGTACAGTAGGCACAACTACACGGTAATGGTTGAACCAGAATGTCAATATCTGCCTAGAAAAGGTGCTGTATGAAAACAGGTTTTTTTACTGATTGGTTTGATGTGCATTGTTTTCCTATGGTTAGCAATGGATAATATACAATTACCAGTTGAAAGTTTTTGAAATAGATGATGGGAAGGATTGTGAACACATTGAAGCTTCAGTTTTCTGTTAATATTTTATTAGATCTTTTTCCTCCACGGTTTTTTGACTGATGATTGTTGATTAATCACAGTATGTAGGCCTTTCCCTTTTCCTCACTTGTTTTCATTACCAAAAACTTCTGGCTATATTCAGTAACACAAGAGGAACAGACATTTTCCAGTTGTCACTAGTTTTGCTACCATGCAGCTAATTTCTGAAGTATGAATGGATGCAGCATGATTTCTTCATGAGGGTGGGAAGTAGACACTGCTTTGGTTCATTGAGGATTGATTTGAATTGTGCCACTTACCACAATAAGTGAAGAAATTAATCAAGGGATATTCCTAATAGACTTGCTCAATGATGGAAGACAAAATTTCGGATAGCTACTTTTCTGTTTTGTTTTGTGACAGGGTCTCTGTGTAGCCCAGGCTGGCCTCAAATTCATGGTGATCCTCCTGCCTCAGCCTCTTGAATGCTGGAATTACAGGAGTTTGCCACCATGCCTAGCTAGGATAGCTACTTTGTAATGGATGTCGTTACTAGGTTGTTAATTCTCATGTCAGAGTCAGCTATTTGGGGACATTAGTGTATTGAAAGAGACAATTCAATTGCATTCATTTTGTATCTGCAAATATGCATATGTGGTAACTTGAGGAATCATATTCCTTCTTGCATTAGCCATTTTTACTAAGTATAGCTCATCTCCTGCCTCTCCCAGTTCTCTCACTGTTGCTGTGGCAGAGGAGGAGAGAATAAAATGACAAATCTGAATTTCTTTCTTCTGGCAAGCCTACTATAAGGGAGGTTTTTGCAGCAGACACTTTTTTTCTGTGCTTACTGAAGTTAACTGGTATACCCTGAACACTTAGTAAATATTTCTTCTGTAATTATCCATAGAAGATGGCTTATTAGCTATTGAGGATCCCAGTATATAGTTGTTAGTACATTCCTCACCTTGGAAAGAATAGTTGTTTTTGAGTGAAATTTTTCCTTTGTTTTCTAATTTTTATCTGTTATTAAAGGTATCTGCAAGCTGGGCATGGTGGTGCATGCCTTTAATCCCAGCACTGGGGAGGCTGAGGCAGGGGGATCATTGTGAATTTGAGACCAACCTGGGCTACAATGTAAGTTCAAGGCCAGCCTGAACTGCATAGTGAGACCCTGTCTCAAAAAATAGGGTTGGGGATTTAGCTCAGCGGTGTAAGCGCCTGCATGGCAGGTGTGAGATTGTGAGTTCAATCACCGGTACTAAAAAATAAATAAATAAATAAAGGTATTGGCAGTTTACGTATAAGGAAAGTATAGCTTAATGATTTGTTTGGTTTTGTTACCATATTTACAAAATGAGGCAAGGTAATACAGCAAGGTCAATATAAAAATTAATTTATAAATTTCAGGAAAGTCCAGAATGTTTTCCTTCATGGTTTACATTTTCATGTTACACTTTTATTATTAAATCTTCACAAGATATTATTTGACAGGATTTTGGGGCACAGAACTAATTTGAATTAATTTCAGTAATTTGAAATGAGTCTTGTGGAATTGCTCTCTAAAGCAGCTTTATGTAGTAAGTACAAATGAAGTGCAGCAGCTAAAAATAAGGTGTGAGTGTTGTACGTTTCCCAGGAGGGCGGTGGAGACTTCTCCTTGTCTCTTTCCACCATACCATCTATCTAGCTGTTTTTATAGTTTTCTAATTGGTTCCCACTTTTCACATTTGTGCTTTCACAGTCAATACAGCCTTTGTACAATGACCTTTTGAAATATCTGTGACAGTTTAAAACTTTTCAGAAGGTAATAACCATTGTTAATTCCCTGTTATCTGGTTTTTGAAGTCCTGCATCATTTTCATTGTTTTGTCAGGTTGGGTTTTATTCTGTTTTGTTTTGTTTAATTTTGTTATATCCAGTGGCATGAACAGCTATTTCAAAGATATCAAGATATATTATGGTAGCCATTTTGGATTTACTATTGTCTTGTGTTGGGGTACTTTATTGCATTCATTGTTTTGTTTTTATTGGTTCTATTCTGTTCTCTTCTATTTGATTTTCACTGTGTCTGAGAGTATCTGCAGCTATTTTGTAGACAACAAGAGCCATTGTGGTAACTATTGTTAATTTTGTTTTGTTTTGAAGTCCTCTGTCACTTACACTGGTTTGTTTTGATTGGTTTTATTCTGTTTTATTTTCCTTGGTTTTATCCTCTTTAAAATAAAACACACACACACACACACACACACACACACACACACTCTTCAGTTGGTTCTCATTGCACATAGAATAAAATGAAAGCCTCTTGGACCCTGTTGTTTTAGTCCCATCTGTCAATTCTGAGGTCACCACTTCTCATTTTTCTGCTCTCTGATCACTTTTCTTTCGGCACTGGTCTTTTTTACCTTGAAAGTTGCAAATTTGTTTTTGTTTGGGCTCAGATCATTGCACCAAATCTGGTTCCTCTGCCCATTCTTCCTACTGTTGACTACCTGTGACTCAGGGGATGAGAAAATAGTACTTTTTCAGGAAGGACTTCCTTACACTTGATCTTTTGCTTCAGGGCCCTGCTTATATGTAATCACAACTTAAATGATTTGGTTATTTATTATCTCCCTTATTAGCTGTGTTCAGGAACCACATTTGCGTGATGATTTTTGTAATGGTACTAAGTACCTTGTAGAGTGTCTAGTACATAACACATACTCAATAAGTGTTAAATGTGCAAAGTAGGGGCAAGTTCAGGGCAGCGCTCCTTAATTCTTCTTAAAATATTCCATAAATTAACTGAAAAGTGAAAAAAGATTCACAATCATAATGAAAAATTGAATGTTCATATTAGTTTCTACTTGGGATATATACGGTTCTCAGTGAATTATGATAGCAGATAGTTGTGTTTTTGCTGTTGCTGCTGCCTCTTGTCTGCCATGTTGTTTCTCCTCTGTGTTGTCCCTCTGGCATGCCACCTTGCCTTGGACCCAATTGACGTGAACTGAAACCTCTACAAACTGTGAGCTGAAATAACTTTGAGTATCAGATATTTTGTCTCAGAAGTGAGAAAAGTAACTAAGATTCCTCCCCATTTTTCTCCTTTTTCTCTTCTAAATTTCCATGTTTCTCAGATACCATCTTTGATAATCTGTCCCATATCATGGCTCTATAGGGCAATTCACATTCCAAATCTGTAGTTTTCAGAGTGTGCTTAGTTAAAGCAGTTTCTTTATTTATTTATTTTTCTTTAAGGTTAGATTTAGAGTTTGTAAGTAACTTTAGATAGTCACATTCCCTTAGTACTCTGAATTTCTTAATGGAAAACCAAATCTCTACTTGCAGGTTTTGTCCTTTCTTGCTTATAAGTAGTTCTTCCACTGTCTGTAAGATTTAATTATGGAATTTGTATTTATTGAGCAAATGAGTGGGATTGTATGAGAATATGAAAAATACAGTGATGAAACATTGCATTACCATTTTTTAAATACTTGTTTTAGGCCGCGTAAACAAGTATGATATTAGCAAAAGGTTGGACAGCTAGGAGAGTTAAAAGGTAGAGCTTGTTATATGTACATAATATTTCAATTCTGTGAATAAATTATTGGTTTCTTAGTAATGTGTGATGCTGATAGAATTGGTCACCAGATTTTAAAGCACTATAGTCACAAATTCTGAAAGAATAAGAGATTTGAATGTAAAAAAAATTGTAATCTTATAAATGTAGGGGACTCTGAGATGCTCATCAGATTTATGAACCATTGAAGAAGACACCTGGAAAAAGTGAGGGTGTTGGAAAAGAACAATTATGCATACATGGAAGAAACAGAAACTGCTGCAGTTTTTGGAAAGTAACCTTAAAAGTGAAAGTATGTGTGCCCCTTGATTTAGCAATTCTGTTTCTGGCCCTCTGAAAGAAAAACATGAGAGGATATATGTAATGATTTTTGTGTGTGAGTCCCATCCTGAATGTTGTTGATAGGAATTGGCTAAATAAATTATGATAGATCCATTTCACAAATTACTAACTGTTGTGAAAGAATAAATGAGGTTTGTATCAGTTAGAAGTGACTTAGAATATGTATTGTTAATTAAGAAAATCTACAGTGTAGAAAAATATATATAACTGTACTCTTTTGTAAAAATAAATTCCCCTAAAATAATTTTTTAAAACTTAGGAACTTAGAAGAGATTTCAAAGACCAAAGAGCTTAAAAAGAAATGTGTTTCTGGGGAAAAAAGTTTTTCATGAACATTTTTTTTTTGAATTATGGGAGAAAATTGGCCTTCATTATTAAATTATCAAATTCCATTACCTCAAATTACCATAAATGCAACCTTTCTTCTCCAAAATCTTTACTCCATCTTTCCCCAAAAAGTTATTAATGAAAGTAGAATCTTATTTATGAAGGTATAAATAGACTACTTTGTGCCAGAAATTGAATCAGTAATATATAGGACAAACCTGAGAAACTTGCAGAATGGAAAGGAAATGGATAAAGGGAAAAAGAAGTTGGACATAGAGATTATGAAACCACAGTTTTTGAAACTAAATGTTATTGAGCAAGATGACAGATCAGATGGATAAGAAACAAAAATAAAATATTTCATTGAAAATAGGAGTTTGGAACTAGGCAGGTTGAGTTTCAAGTTAAAGTATAAAAAGTTCTAGAGATGGATAATGGTGATTATTGCACAATGTTGAGAATATAATGTAATACCACTGAACCATACACTTTTAAGATAGACAGAAAGGTGTATAGTCTATCACAGTTCAAAAAAAGAACAGTCATGTGGAATAGTAGCAGAGTTAACTTTTGTGGGAGGTTGGAATAGTCCTGCTAGCATCCAAAGAAGAATGTGTGTGTGTGTGTGTGTGTGTGTGTGTATGTTATACATATGTATATATACATATGCATAATATACATATGTGTATATACATATTATACATTATATGGAGAGCCAGTTTAGGCTTAGATTTCTCTTTTGTAATAGTAATTGAACCATAAAATGGTGTTTCTAAAATTGTGGTGAGGATGTCAAAATGAGCCAGGATGTTTGTTAAAAATGCAGGTTCCTTGAAAGTGCCTCAGATCTACTGTACCAGAATTTCAGAGTATAAGCAAGGATTCTTTATTTAAATAATTTTCCCAGTTGGTTGTTACACATATTAATGTCTGGGAAACATTGTATTAAATGTAATTTTCAAAGTTAACATAGAGAAAAATTATAACCTATCCATAGTTTTTAAATGAGTAAAGCAGTCAGAAAACCATTCGATCCTTGTCTCATGTTATACTACAAAGCTGGAGTTTAGTGACAATTACTAGGGCACAAAAAAATTACATGTTTTGTCAGGTTTATGAAAGAGGAATGAGGAAGAAACCACAAAGTCGGTGGATATGATTTCACGTTAAATCACTTTCACAAACCAAGAGATGTGTTTGTGGCAAATAAGACAAAGGTTGATACAGTTAATGTCCAGAATGCTTTGAAGAACTCATGAAAGAGAGGTGGGCATGGTGGTACTTGCCTGGAATCCCAGTGCTTGGGAGACTGAGGCAGGAGTCACTGTAAGTGCAAGACCAGGCTGAACTGCATAGCAAAACCCTGTCTCAAACCTAATGAAAACAACTACCTAAGTGTTACATGATGAATGCACAAAGGACTTGATAAAACAGTTACTGACAAATAAAGATATACACTAAAAACACATACCACAATGATCCTAAAGCTGATATTTATTGAGTACTTGATAGTTCCAGGCACTCAACATGTTTATTCCTTAATCCGTACAATTCATTGTCCCTAGAGATGTGAAATAAATATCACAGCTAAGATGTGATACAGCCAGTTATTTTAACATTTAAATCCAGACTTCATAGACTGATGAATGGGTCTGCTTATCTGTACTTCAAATTGTATGTATGTTCACAGGGCTACCTAACAAGCTGCTACAAACTTACTATCTTAAAACATCATGAGTTTATCCTTTGACAGTTCTGGAAGGCTGAAAGGTGGTGAAACCTTGATCCCTGTGAAGGTTCTGGGTAAAAAATGCTTACCTCTTCCTAGTGCTTGGTGCTTCTAAGGAATTTTTGGCTTGTAGCTTCTTCATTCCAGTTTCTGCCTCCTTCACATGGCCTTTTCTCTCCTCTCTGTGTGTCACTTTCTCTCTCCTTGTGAGATAATGCCAGTTCTTGGGTTCAGGGCTCTCCCTAATATATTTGTTGTTGTCGTAACTTGATTACATCTGTGAAGACTCTTTCAAAAGTATCATGTTATGTGGTTCTGGGTAGATGTGAATTTTGGAAGATATTTTTCACTCAGCCTCCCCACCTCTGATTTGCATCTATCCCACCTACAAAACAAATTAACTGTTTACTAGCCAACTTTCTTGTTGCTGAGACCAACAGTGGACACCCTTAACTTAAAGGAGGATAGGTCTAATTTGGTTCATGTTTCAGAGTTTTAGTCCATAGTCATCTAGCTCCAAGGCAGAAAGATCGCAGCAGAAGGGCATGGTAGGGGAGAGCTTCTTATTCATAGTGACTGGGAAGTGGAGCGCAAGGGCAGAGCAATAGAGAGAAAGGGACCAGGACCAGATGCAGTCCCCAAGATCACACCTCCATGACCCATCTAGACACACCCAGAAGTGTGCTTTGTTAATCTCTTAATCCAGTCAGGCTGACAATGAAGATTAACTACTTTACACCTCGTCCTGTGTTCCCCAAATCTTAACCCATATACTCATTTACTTCAGATAAAGTGTCATCTAAATATGAGCACTACAAGTTGTGTTTCTCGTCATCTGTATCATGTAAGTCAGCTCTAATCCATTTTGGGACAGAATTCTCCATCCATAGATCTGTGAAGATATAAACGAGTCATCTTCTAAAGTACGGTAACGAGAGACAAAGGATAGCCATTCTCATTTCAGGGAGATGTTAGAAGGAAACAAAGGAATCATGGTTCCCAAGCAAGTTTGAAACCTAGCAGGGAAAATTTCATTAGGTTTCAATACCTGAAAATGACTGCATACTCTGTTGTCTGGTCCCTTGGTGATGGTCCCATTCTCTCGGCCCTTGATTTCTTCCTAACCCCTGGTAGTCCTTTGTTGAAGGACAGCATTCCCAACCCAGTAGTTTAGCTTTGTTTGCTTGTACCTTTGCTGTGTATGTTAACACCTATGCATGTTGATGTATGTATATTTAAATAAACACAGAAAAACAAGTGAAGTTCAGGACTATCTTAAGTGTGAGTCTCTCCTTTTTTTTTTTTTTTGTTATACTCCACATTTCAAGAACTTTGTCAGTCAAGAGGTTTTTACATGCAGTTTATGAAACGATTAGCAACTTACACCTTTTTTTTTGTTTGTTTCTTTGGTTTTAGTTTGGGTTTATATCTCAGTAAAATCTTGTCCCCTCCCTTAGAAATAAAGACTATGTAATCCTATGGAGATGTACATTGTTCAGCTCCCTCTCACTTTTCCCTGAAAAGTAACTAGTCCCTTTTCTTTAAGAGTAGCAAACTTTAAGTGAGATGCTGATGTATGTATACATTGGTGGCCTTGTTTGGAGAGTTGAATGCAGGTGGGCTTTGACATTCTGGTACTGTTAGGGGTTTTTTGTTTTGTTTTATTTTGTGTTTTTGTTTTTGTATCTACGGGTGTTGACTCTGAATGATTTTTGTTCTAAGTTACTGTGTTTAAAATATGCTTTTTAGTTGCTGTGAGGTGTTGATTATTGATTATTGCAGAACATTTCATTAGTCTCTAACATGTCTTAGAGATTAAGTTATAAGCTGGAGGATAAGATTTTTCTAAATTTGCTTAGTGGTTCTATGTGTTTTCCAGCCACTATTTTTCTTATTTATGTATATACTCACCAAGTTCTTAAATATTCAGTAGGATAACTAAATAGAATATAATATTATACATGTGAATACCGTAGAGTATTATTAGGAGGATTTGCCACTTTGAATGTCCAGTAATGCTGATAGTTGGCAAGACAGATTTATTTTTCTACTAGTATTTTAATGGTTTTTCTTTATTCTTATTTCCTAAGTGAGCTATGCTTAATCTAATATTCACGCGTATGTAGTTCCCCCATAATGCCACAGTGTGGTGCTGTTGTGCTTTGGCTGAATATTTACAAAATCACCTTTTCCTATTACTGTCAAATTTTGTATTTGTAGCATCGACAAGTTTCTCTCAAAAGTATGTGAAAATGCACTCATAGCGGGTACTCTTTTTAGCCATAAGTAATGAGTTGTGTGATTGCTTGCTAGTGATTGTGTTAGATTGCTTTTTATGTTAATTAGGTTTTTATAAGCATACATATTTACTTTTTTCCTTGATTGCTTTATCATGTTTAGTTAAAAATCAGAGGGCTTCTTAGAAGTTATAAAATGAAAACTTTAAGAAACCAGAAATTGAAATGACAACACGGCACATCTTTTTGAAGTTAATCATTTTGGATATTAGGCCATTAAAATTATACATAATATTATCTCAAAATATATGATGTTATCTCGAAATCCAACTTAAACTATTGTTATTACTTAATATTATTTATGCCAGAATCCATTCAAGAGGAAAACAGTTTATCACTCATGTATTTAAAATCACATTTACATAAATCCTTTGTGGAAGGGATTACTCCTTTAGTTTCTTCAGGGTGGTTTTTCAGTGTATTATTTACTCAGCCAGCACATATGATGAGAATCTTAAGATCATAGTTTAATATTTCAGTGCTTGAAAATGAATGAGGATTTTGTCTTCATCTAAAGTATTACATACTGGTACATTTTAGGATCATTAGAATTATTTCTTAGCTAAATGAAGAAACTATTTTGAAGACTTTTAAATTAGTAAATAGTAGTTATACAGAGTAATATGCTCCACTGTGGCATTTTCATAACATGTCCATAACCTACTCTCTTCTCCTTTTCTAATAGTCTCTCTTGAAAACTATTTTGAGTCTTTTGAAGTGGGGGTGGTGGTGGTGGTGGTGGTTCATAAACAGTTTTGTGAGAACTGACCTTAATATTTTCTATCCTAGAGTTAACTATGGGAAAGGTATTTACTGTAAGAGAAATTATATGTACTCTGTGACTGTAAGTACCAATTCAGTTTTGCATATCATGATAGTCTTAGCATCTAGCACTTGGGTGTTTTTAGTGAAGGCTCATAATGGAATTCTAACTGTTTAATTCTCATGGGATCAATTAATGATTATATGGATGCATTAATATTCTACATAATTTTTTTCAGACATAATGTCTCCCCTTAAGAAATGTCCATGGATAGTACTGTAGTAGCTATCATTAGTCAACTAATTGGGAATGTCAAATTTTGAAATTAAGTATTTTAGAAATGGGAGTTGGAATAGATGAGTATTTTAACTGAATCTACAGGTGGACTACCTTTAAAAATTTTTCTGGAAGATAATGTAGACATGAACTTAAGGTTAGACCAGTAGAGCGTTTATGAAGAAATTTACCAAATGATAATTAATGTTCATTTATTCTTCCAGTAAATGTTTGGTTCATCTTGTTTGAGCTAGGCTGTCTTGTAGACTTTCTTGATAGGACTGCAGGTTGTAAATATATGAGGTCAAGAACTATAACCTATGTGTTGGCAACTGTTAGTTCAATGCATAATTATATTTGTATATTCTGTATATATATTTGTAGAATAAATAAATGAATGATGATAGAAGGTTCCTGTTTAGTGGTAAAGCTAGACAGACAATTTAGTATTTTGGAATAACACAGGAGTCCTAATGTGTCTTCTAATTTGTCTCTCAGCCTTTAGTTTTAGGAGTCAAATTCTTTTAAAATACATCTTTTATTTCTCATTTAGTTTTAGAAAGCTTTTATTGTATTGTCCTTGGAATATTGACACAAAAGGTATATTTCATACTTGAAAATGAGCTTATTTCATAGTAACATTAGTAAAAGAAAAGTCATTAAAATCTGGTTTTTAAGAAATTATTTCGAAAAGCTTTTATTTTGAAGAATATAATTATGTATTAATTTCCAGTCCCAATGATAATTTAGAATAAAAGAACAATGTTCAACTTTCTTCCAGTTAACAACTATAATGAAAAAAAGTATCTTTTTCCCTCTGAAATATAGCAAAGTAAAAATGTAAACCTTTGAACAATATAGCTGTATTTTAAGTGTTTGTTACAGATTTCTGAGACATACTCTTATATAAGACATTTCCTTTTTAGAATTTATGACTGATTTGACTGTTACAGATTTTTAGAACATCTTTTGGTACAACCATATTGTCTTTCTGCTTAATTATTTAATAATTAATCATTTCACTGATTTCCGTTAAACTGCTGTGTTAGTCAGCTTTCTCATTGCTGGGACAGAATATCTGACAACCACAATTTAGAGGAAGAGAGGTTTATTTGGTTCATGGTTTAGTCTCCAGCAGTTATGGCGAACCTTTTAGAGACCAAGAGCCCAAAGTGCAACCTAAAACCCACTTACTTTTCACAGTGTGTGAACACTGCATAAACCCGAATATTGAGACTTTTGTTTAGAAAAAAATGATGCTCGGCTGCTGGGTGACTTGGCTTGGGCTTGCACGCTGATAGAGAGGACTCTGTGCCCACTGCAGCACACACGCCATGGGTTCACTGCCACTGGTGTACAATCACCTGACTCCCAAGTCAGAAAGTGGGTGGTGTAAGAAAGCTGTTCAACCCATGGCAGTCGAGAAGCAGAAAGAAGAGCCCAGGGGGAAAGAATATACTTTTCCAGGTCATTCTCTGGGTGATCTGCCTCTAATCAGACCAGCTTCCTAACAGCAGATCAGCTATAGCACCTTATGATTCAATCACCTTCCAAAAACATGAGACTGTTGGGGGGAACATTTTAGATCTAAGCCATAGCATCCTACATCCTGGTCCAGAAAAGGATCATATTGATCTCATTACGCAAAATGCATTTAGCCATCTCTTAAGAGTCACCAAAGTCTTAATAGTTTCGACATTGCTGAAAAAGCCAAGTGCAAAGTTTTCTCTGAGACTCAAGACAAACTCTTGTATGTTCCTGTAAATATCAAAAATGCCAACATACAATGGCACAAGATCAACATTTCTATTCCAAAAATGAGAAACAAGGAGGTGGAAAGGAATCAGACCAAAGGAGTACTGAAAACTGGCAAGAGATACATTTAACTCTTGGGGTAGTTGGTGGTGAACTATGAGTTCCTAAGGGCTTGGTCAGCCCTGACCTTCCAGCTTTGCTGGTTGTAGCCCACGTGATCTGCCTTGTGCTGATTCAGCTTCCTTTCTACATTTTTTTTTTTCCCTAACAGGTGATCTGTGTTCCTGGCATCTCTAAATTTTGGTATCTCCACTGCACGTTTGGCCCTATTCCCACAGCTTCACACACTCCCCTCTGTGGGACAGACTGTGTAGCCAGTCAGGCCTTCTTCTGAAATTTGGGTGGAAACCACTATGATTCAACATGTCTTTCATTTTACGTGCTTGAAAGTCAGCACCATGTGTATTACAGCAGGTTTACCACTGGCTTGAGCAGTGGACCATGGCTAAGGTGGCCTCAAACTGTATGGATAACTGATCTCCACTTAGATGGTCCCAAAAAAGCAGGGCACCCTGTGACTCTCTCAAAACAAAGTCTTTTAAAGTGGTTTACCCTTTTATACTTTTGAGCCATTGTAACACAGGTTGTGGCTAATTCCTGAGATGCCTAAACATATCTTTTCTATTGTCCTGAAAGTACTGGGTTCTTTTCAGTCTTTTCAGGAACTATGTTCCCCTCGCCTCCAACTTTCCAGGCACTTCCTTTGTGGTGCAACTACAAGCTTTTTACATCTGCCTTGTCCTCTTGACTCTCACTGTAGATCTGGCCAAGAGCAGGTAGCAGTATGGATGCCACAGCCTTGAAATTTCTCCTGCTAGATTAATTAATCCACTGTCTTTAAATTCGTCCTCACACAGAGTCTTAGGACATGCGCAACATATGGGCTTAACTTTTTGCCACAGTGTGATACACATGGTGTCTAGTCCAGTTGCAAGTGGCCTTCTGGATCCTAGCTGAAACTCCCTGAGCCGGCCTGTTTCTTATCTGCATTCCCATCAGCATTCTGGTCTTCTGAGTTTCAACTTGACTCATCCACTGGGCTTTGCTTACAGCATTCTGGAGTTCTTTAACCCACAGACCTGTTCCAAAGATTCTGACCCACATGCAGGGATAGTCACAGCAACTACCACTCTCCTGGTCTCCTTGTGTCTTGGTTACTTTTCACTTGTTGCTGAGACAAAACACCTGACACAGGAACTAGGGAAGGAAAGGTTTATTTAGTTTACAGTTTTTGGAGGTTTCAGTCCACAATCAGCTGGCTCCAAGGCAGGGTGGCATGGCACAGGAACAACACTTCAAGGCAGCATTCGAGCAAAAGCATCCCGAGTAAAAGGGGGATAAGAGCAAGTGTTTTCTCCTCCCTTATATAGTACACAGGAAACCCCCCCCCCCCATGCCCAGGGTGGGTGTAGCATCCACAAACATCCTTGCCTTCCTTTGCACAGGATGCGGATGTTTACAAAGTAAGACCCCTAGCTCCCTGCTGAGACTCTCAGCTAAACTTTTGACCTTCTCAAATTGACACAATGACCAGGTAACTGCTTATGCTCTACACCCCAGGATGTAGAGCTGTTGCCTTACTTAATTAAGCTCCTACACTTCTCGAGTTGACACAATGTATAAACCCTAACACCCTATAATATAACAAAGTTAAAAATCAAACCTTAGAATGGCACAACTCTGTTTTAGGAGTATTTGTTGTTGATTTCTGAGACATACTCTGTCCTATAAAAGACATTTCTTTTTAGTTATTTAGAATTTTTAACAGATTTGGCTGCTAAATTTTGACAGATTTTTGGAATATCTTTTGGTGCAACTGTATTGCTTTTCTGCTTAATTATTTAATAATACATTATTTCATTGATTTCTTTTAAACTGTTCTTATGTTTCTAGGCTTATCCATGCTTGTCTTGATGTATTCTTCTCTTTCCACATCAGTTGTTTAGGATATGATCATAAGTGTTGGCCTATAGTTTTCCTTTTTGTGTTGTCTTTAACAGTTTCAATCAACAGAACAGCTATTTTTTTTTTAATAGAACTATTTTTAACTTTCTTTACTTGACAGGTCGTGGTTCAATTCCAGAGTTTTTTCATATTATGAAAAGAAAGTTTACCAACAAGGAATGGGAAACAATCAGAAGCTTTAAGGATGAGTGGACTCAACTGGATATGTTTTATAGGAATTGGGTAAGATTATTTTGTAATTTTTAAGATAAAAGTCTATAATGATTCCATTATCTTCACTAACAATAAGAGTAAATTAATATCTTCACTAAAAATAAGTTCTTTCTTAGTAGTACCATACAGTGTAATGATATTTATTTTGAGAAAATTTAATGTTCAATTAATGCTCTAAAAGCTAAAAAGAGAACATTTTACTTTAAATGTGTTCTATCTTAAGTTCATGCACACAACATTATTCAATATTTAGTATATGCCAGAGGATATCACTGTCAACTTTTCATGAGGTAGTTAATTTAATTCTCCTTACAGCCCTGTAAGTTTATACATAAAGGGAGTGAAGGCACAGAGAGTTTAAATGATTTGCTTTAAGTTCACATGGATGGTTTGTTTCTTTGATGCTATATGGTTAAAAAAAAAAAAGTTCATAGCTGTAACATAGTATAAAGCTAGAAATCTGGATGTATTAGCCCTGTAGATTTTTTATAAAAAGTTTTATCTACTGAACAGTCTAAAAGAAAAATATCTGCCTGTATCGTAGGCACTGAAGGAAAGCTTCATTAAAGCCCTTGGTGTTGGACTGGGATTTGAATTGCAACGGCTCGAATTTGATATCTCCCCATTAAACTTGGATATAGGCCAGGTTTATAAAGAAACACGTTTATTCCTGGATGGGGAAGAAGAAAAAGAATGGGCATTTGAGGTAAAAAAATTTATCAGACTTGTTCTAATTAAGAATTTACATATTCTGTGCCTGTGTTTAAGATTATTTTGTGGCAGCTAATTGTTGAAATTAAGTACACATGGAATCCAGTTTTGGTGCTCTGAAGATGAAGTCAGGCATACTGTGAGGGCATGTAACATGTAAGTTGATAGTTGGAAGTTGAGACATTCTGTTTAAGTAGAATGGGACAAGTATAGAGGCCCTGAAATTGAAACAGCTTCGTATGTCTGAGCAGCCAAAGATCGTCACTTTGGATGGATCGCAATGAAGGGATAACCTAGGCTAGTAGACCACGAGAGGTGTTACTAGTCATGTTAAAGAGTTTTGGCCTCTCTGTTTATTTGGTTTCTGGCATTAGTGGTTCTTGGTTGCTAGTGGGAAACTCAACACAGATTCAGTAAGCCAAGAAGACATTACTATAAGTCACTAGAATAGTTCAATGGACTTCAAAATTAGCCACAATTAAGGAATGAAGAACTCAGAGCTCTTTATCTTTTGTCTTTTTCTATGTCTTGCCTTTGTGTTTTTCTCATCTGTGTTTGTCATTCTATGCTCCAACTGTCTTAGCTTCTCTGGGCTGAGTTGCAAGAAATTAGTTGCCTATTTCTTTATATACCACTTTATAAAAAACTCAAAAGAGACTGGTGAGTTCACTCTCTGCTGCAAGCCCAAAATCCCTATAGAAGGACTCCCTGTCCTAACGTGGGTCCTGTGTTTATCTCCAGACCAATCACTAGCCAGGGGAGTGGTGTACTGTATTTCATCCTGCTTACATTAAGTGCTTAGAACCCAGGATATTAATGGACTGTAGTATAATGTGGTTACTGCTCCTCTGACACCTAAACTGACATGCAAAGAAAGTCAGCTGCCCAGAGTTAGCAGTGAATGGTAAAATAGGAGGCGCTCACTAATTTTCTCACCTGTTTTTTCTTAACAGGTATTAAATAGGGAGTGGTAAAATCAGATTTGTGTTTTAAGAAGGCCAGGTCCTGTTTGTAATGATATGTGGAAGTTAAGGAAGTGAGGTGGCAATGATATGAGGAGTGCTCTGCTGTATTCTACTATGTATTGAGAAACGAAATACTAGCAAACAAATGGAATTTTAAGTTTGAGATGCCATTGAAATACCCAAGTGAAGATGTCAGCTCGGCCAATAGAATGGACGGCTGCGCTGGGGGGAAGAGCTGTAAGTGTTAACATGCTCATGGTAGTTAAGAGCAGGAAACTTGAAGTTTGAACTATGGGAGTATTTAAGGTAAGGAGAACGACCTGGGACAGCGCTCTGAGAATACTGATGTTTAAAAGTGAAGTATGGAGGAGGCTGAGAAAGCATGATGGTAGGATATAAAATAAGTCATCAGTTGTCAATAACCTGTTCTAACTTTTCCTAAATCCTGATACTGACATAAATCCTATCACATTTGATATATCCTAATGCCAACAAGGTCTGAGCAGATGTGATGAAGCTTCGTTTTGGAATTCATTTCATTGAATCTTGGCTTATAACAGTGCAAACAGAAAAGTTGAGGGAAGCTTCTTGGGATTTTAGCTGACAACCTGAACAAAAAAACTGGTGGTTTCCTGCAGTTGTCTCTGATCCTTGCTGTAGGTGCAGCTACTACAGAACTACCTTACGTGTTTTTCCGAAAGAAATTGTAGCCAAAACATCTCTGTATAATGTTCATTTTACTGTTACATTCAGTGTAAATAGTGAGGGAGATCCTATAGCAAGAGGTTTTTTGTTTATAATATTGTAATAAATTATTGTGATATTATTATTATTTTTTTTGGTTTAAGGGAATAAATCTTTCTTTGCTTTGGGGCATGTTAGAAAGTGGCAGTCTCAGTGTCTCACAGTATTAGAAATACTCAGAACAGTGCATCCATTAGCAACATTCTTAGTGTGTGGTTACCAAATATACTGCATAATATCATATATACTGCATAATGTATTAGAAATAATTTTTATTTATTACAGTATTGCATACATGTAAGAACTATGTCACATACTAAATTTCTGAAATATTATTTTAGATTTTTTTTCACACACACATTTTATTGACTAAAAGTTAATGTTCTCCAAGATAAAGTTGCAGTCTTAGTAACAACTTTCATTATCTGAATAATTAGATTTGACTAATTCCCCACATTCAGTTGCAATTCATTTAGCAAGGAAGAAATACAACCATATTCAAATGGTATGGTACAGTGAATATGCAATGTACTTTCAGATATTTTTAAATTTGTGTGGTTTCCCTTATTGTTTCTTTAAGAAAAAACAAGAAGGGATTTTGTTACCAGTTTTATTTTTTGGAAACATTTTACCTATTACATTTTTTGATTCTTAGTCTTCCTTTCTTCTATATTTTTTTTATTTTTATTTTTTATCTTTTTGAAACAGGGTTTCATGTGCAGTTCAGGCTGGCCTTGAACTCACTTTGTAGCTCTGGCTGGCCTCGAATTCACAACAGTCCTCCTGCTTGAGCCTCCCAAGTGCTGGGATAACAGGCGTGTGTGCCACCACACCTGGTCTCTTTTATAACTATTCTTGTCTTAAATTTGTTTTTGAATTTTGTTTTTTGCTAATTTGGATATCTTAAGGTGTGAAAATATGAAAAGAAGGATAGAGGATGAAAGGTCCTTAATGACTATTTCTGATTATAGTTTTATATTCAATTGATGGTTTAATAGAAGAATGCCTTATTTAGGTGATTTTTAAGTGAAAATTTTGTTTAGTTTTTAATAATTGTTTGTAATTTTGTCTTGTGTCTGCCTCAGTCACTATTACGTTTTTCAGCTCCTTCCGCTTTGTGTCCTTTGTGGAGAGAAACAGAAAATATGCATATTTGTTAAAGTGTTGTAAGTTACCTATACATTTCTGCCTTGACTTTTCCATAGGCTCAAATATGTAGCTCACTAAATGCTTACCAGCCAGAATTGCAATCTCATTTTTTTAATGCACACTTAAACATATACAAAATTAATATCACCAGCAAGAAGCAGATAGCTATCTGTGTGCCCATGTAATATTCTTGTTAAGAATGCATGGCTCAAGTCTGTTCATTAAGAAACATCAAATGAACTGAAAAAGAGCAATTAATAAAACTGAGGACAGGGTTTGTATTTTAAAATGTTAAGACAGATGTGACTTCTGAATGCAGTCAATACCTGATCTTATTTGCCTATTGGTTGGCACCTTGAAGAGAAAGAGTATGTGTTTGTGTGTATATTTGTGTGTGTGTATAAAGAAAGAAAATAAGATTTGAAAAATGTAAATAAAATTGTAGGTTTATTTATTAATCTATTTCCTTACCTTTTATTTTTCAGGAAAGCAAAATAGATGAGCACCATTTTGTTGCAGTAGCTCTTAGGAAACCTGATGGATCTAAACAAAAGGATGTAAGATTTGTCTTATTTTTAAAAAGCATAAATCGATGTTGTTTATCCTTTATTGACAAAAACAGAAACTTTATATCAGGTTAAAAGTGTGTTTGTTTTTATAAGATTATAGATTTAATAAGTGTTTTTTATTAGCAAATCTTTAAGAATATCTGGGTTTACAAAAACTTTTAAAGAACATGTTATCTGCTTTGTAATGAAATACATTTAAGTATTACAAAGAAAAATGGTGGCAATGCTGTCATAGTGGTTATATTTCTAGTAAAAATTCATTTTAGTTTCTTGTAGTGTGATTACAAGCATGCAGTTAATCCCAACACTGGAAGCAAGTTCAAGCCCAGCCTGGACAATTTAGCAAAATCTTGTCTCAAAATTTAAATAAAAAAGGAAGCTGGGGATGTAGCCCAGTGAAAAGGCCTGGGTTCAATTCCCAGTAAAGCTAAAAACAAAAAAACAAAAAAAAAAACCCCACACACAAGAAATTATGATCACTATCTTAACTATCTTAACAGGAATTTATTCCCTAGGAGACTGGGACTGTGTTGAATATGAAAGGCACTGAGTCGAATGTTGGGGAGTAATGGATTGCATATTGAACCTCTTCCCTTTTTTAAAGTAATATCCTATATTATTCTCAAAATTATAACATTAAATATATGAGAGATCACACATTGTGGCAAAATTCGTGTCGGTTGAACATTTTCTTTCACAATCTATTTATATGTCTTATGCTATTATCATAAATGAAGGAGGAAAAAACTTAGGGGTGGCATATACTTGGGCTTTTGCAGAGATAATTTCTTTAAGTAATATTGGTAATGTTATAATCACAGCTGTATGTATACCATTGTTAGGGAATACTCTTGAGAGAATGTGGCATGGTTAATATTATATGCATCATTATGTTAGAAAAATAGCTCAGACCACAGACCAGACCTTTAATACATTAATCAAAGAGTTAAAGTTCTTCATAGGTTATCCTCCTTAAAAAGGAGTATCATGTTAAAATCGAAACATGGTATCAGAAGACTTTCTGATCCAAGTTACTTGGCCTCATGTTCTCAAGTCAGCTTTATGCTCTGTAAATTTTTCTACTACTTTGTAGTTGAGACATTTGCATATTTAGTACTTCCTTTGATTTTTATTTCCCTGTGTAGAGCCTATTTAGGCAGCATTGGCGTAGTGAGAATACTAGGATCCAGATCCTTTCAACCTGTGTTTAAGCTTTGGCAAATAGTTTGATCTTCCTGAGCCTCAGTTTCCCCATCTGTAAAAATCGAGATAATAACTATATCACAATACAGCTGTGAGACATACATCATATAAAATAAGTGTTGGACTTTGTTAAAAGACTGTACAGGGGACAGGGATATAGCTCAGTGGCACAGCACTTTCCATGCCAAACGCGAGGTCATTTCGATCCCTGGTACCAAAAAAACAAAACAAAACAAAAACAAAAGACTGTATAAAACCCCACTACTATGTGTGCAGAAATGCTTGAGATCAGACCGTTTTGGGGGATTTGGGACTATTTACCTGGGCATAATGAAGTATCTTAAGGGTAGTACCCAGGTCTACATAGTAAATTCATTAGTGTTTCTTGTATACTATACACATGTACCCTGAAAGTAATTTATGCAATATTTTTAGTATACCTGTGTTTCGACTGACCTAAGCACTTGAGATCAGGTGTGGCATCACGTTGGTGTTCAGAAAGTTTCAGATTTAGGAGCATTTCAGATTTTAGATTTTCAGGTTAGGGATACTCAACCTGTATCAGAATGTGTAGATTATGAAAGAGCTACACTGGGTTGAGTTCTTGAACAAAGACTGTATTTCAGAGTAGAAGATACAGTTTAATTTCATGGTGAATTATTTCCACAGGAGAAAGCCTCTTTAACAAATGATGCAAGGAAAACTGTCTGACCACATGCAGAAGACTCAGTCAAGATTCCTATCTCTTATACACTAAATCACAATCAAAATGAGTCAGAGAACTAAATCTAAAACAGAAACACTTAACCTGCAGGAAGACAAAATAGATCAAACTTGAAGTCATAAGCATAGCCAAGGAATTTCTGAATAGAATCCTGGTTGCACAGGAAATAGTCCACAGAATCAACAAATGGGATCATATCATATTGAAAAACTTCTGCACAGCGAAAAAGAGACAACCTACAGAATGAGAAAAAGTTTGCCAGATAGTCCTTACACAGAGGACTAATATGTAGAATATATAAAGAACTTAAAAATTTAACCCCCCTAAAATAAAAGTAAAAATTGAGCAAGTGAAATGAGTAGACACTTCACAGAAGAAGAACACTGAGATTCTGTTTTACTCCAGAAAGAATGGCTATCAAGAAGTCAAATAATAATAAATGCTGAATAGGCTGCGGGGGTGCGGGGGTAACCTTCTACATTGTTGGCGGGAATGTCAAATAGTACAACCATTATGGAAATCAGCAGAGAGGTTTCTTAAGAGCTAAAACTAGAAATTCCATTGGACCTAACTATTGCCCTTCTTGATGTCTTCTTAAGGAATAAAGACGTTGTATTACAGTGAAGCATACACACCCATGTTTGTGGTACCACATTTCATAATAGCTAAATCTTGGAAGCAGCCTTTATGTCCATCAACGGATGGACAAAGAAAATGGAGTATTTACACGTAGTGGAATACTATGCTGCCATTAGGAAACATAAATTTGAGTCATTTGTAGAAAAATAGATGTACCTTGATAACTTAATGTTAAGTGAAATAAATCAGACACACAAGCTTAAATATGCTGTATGGTTTTTCTTACATGAGAAACCTAAATTGTAAATAAAGAACAAAATAAAAAATAGATAATAGGAAGTAGGGAGGTAGATGTTTCTCGTGAGAAAAGATCATGAGATGGAAGTGGGCAAAGAGAAGGAACATGGATGGAAGAAGGAAGAGTGTTAGGTACCTGCAGCAGCTCCACACAAAGAATGGAAATATGTGTTGCAAACATACTAAAAAAAGGTGTTACATCTCTGTTGTAGTCTGTACAGTTTAAGTATACACCAAAGGTTACTGTCAAATACAAAAAGTTCGAGAACCGTGTTTTCTATATCATTTATATTGGTAACACTCTTGTAAAGAGTAAAAATATTCTAGAAATTCCACTGAATTGTAATTTAGTACTACTAAAATGTAATTTTGTCTTACTGTTTTTAAAATCATAAAATTGATCATAAGATTATATAGTATAATAAGGTGATTTATTGTTTTCCCTTTTAGGCTCCTTCCCAAGATGATTCTAAACCATCCCAGAGGCAGTTTACTATTCTTACCTTTAATGATTTAATATCATCTGCTGTTCCCATGACACCTGAAGATCCTTCATTTTGGGACTGTTTTTACTTTACAGAAGAAATTCTAATACGAAATGGTGCAAAGTCATGATATGATTCACTAAGTAACAAACAAAAGTGACAACTGTTTGTATCTTCCATATTCACTGAAATAAATCCCTCTTCCTATCAAAACTTGGGTTGAATTAATAGAAATAGAAAGGGTGACAGAATCTTCAACTGATAAATGAAGATCGTAGAAAATGCAAATATGCACAAAAGAAAATATTTAAATCCTATCAGAAATCACTACTCTAAACCTTGAGTATCTTTCTAAACCTATTTTCTTGTGAAATGAATCCATACAACTTTTTTTTTTTAAAGGGGACACGCTGTTTTGTAATTTTTTTAACTCTGCTTCTACTGTTGATAACTATGCCGCTATTATAGGAACTTGTGGTTCTAGAGTACTTTCTTTTATGACTAATATTAATTTGATCAGAGGTAATGTTCAATTATATTTGGGTTGATGACTAGGGACATTTACAATTCAGGGTTGTTATTTTTCAGATTTTGTTTGTTTGGCCTTAGCCTCAATTTATTTATTTTGTTTTAGGCTCATTTCCTTTCCCAATTACAAGAACAACTGCTGTAACTTCTAGTTTTACATCTTAATAAAAATTGCGTCTATAAGGCAGGAAATGAGAAAGGCCATTTTCCCATTGCAGTTATTTTATTGGTGAGTAAAACTCCCAATGGTCCCCTAAAGATATCCCCACAGTCTCTGTCTTTTCAGATCTGGTCACAGAGAAAACCAGCGTCTAACACTTTCTGTCTCTAGCAGATTCTGTTGGAAAAGAAAAAGCTAAGGTATGATTGAGAGGATGGCATTGAGCTGCAACCTGCTACCTGGCATAAGAAAGATGTGTAATAATATGCTCACTTTCCTCTGTATTAGGCATTTTAGTTGTCTGCATTTTATTACTATTAAGTGGTGGTACAGTGAATATCCTTGTACATTTTAAGGTACATACTTAATTATGTTCTTAGATTTTTAGAAGTAGAATAACTGATTCAAAGGGCTTATGCACTCATTTTAAAGCTTTAGTAAGTATTATTATATTGCTCTTCAAAAAGGTTATACAATTTATACTTTCACTTAGTAGTATTTGTGTGACCACTCCCATCTATATGCTTCCTGGTCAACTGTAGTTACTATCTTTTATTTTCCTGTATATTTAATCTTTGCTAGTGTAACTGAAAAATATGGTATTTTTAAAATTTACTTTCATTCATTATAAATGAGATATGTTGATGTTATTAGCTACTTGTATTTTTTTGTGATCCTTTTGCTCACCATCTTCATCTGTTTCTATGTTAAAAATAGGACATAAAGTGTGAACATAATATATTAAGATGCCAAGACCATCATATTGATGACAGAATCTATTACATGGTTGTAGTGCATGTCTTCGGGGTTAGTCTTGTTCTTGTTAAATATAAAGGAGTAAAATATTTCACTGTTTCTATTACTAACATTAAAAGTTGGGTGTAAATTATATTAAAGTAGGTACTTTGCTCAGTTACAAAAAATGGAATGTTTTATATTTCTTTTATTAAGCATGCTGTTATTCCAAGCATAGTAAATAATGTTTCTTAAAAAGATCAAATAGCATTTATGATAGAGGAAGTATTGTTATCTCTAGCATGAATGTAATGGTGATATAAAAAATAATTTGTCTTGTCATTATAATAATAAAATGATTAACAGTTGTGGTACTTTTATGAGCCTGACACTGCTAGAGTTTGTGTTTACATTTTTCTTTTATTATTTTTTAAACTTATACATACAAATTATTTAAAAAGTCAAATCAGTATTTTTTTCTAAAGAAAATTACCCTTACTTTGACTTTCTTGTCCTTTTTTCCTATCGCCAAAGCAAGCACTTCCAACTCTGAGTTAACATTTTTGTTACTTATTACCATGTCTCCAGATAACATGCTTTTATGACTTTTAATTGATTTTTAAGTATTGTCTCTTTGATTCCTAATTCAAAGTTTTTGTCTTTTTCCTTGCTTTTTACATATTCTGCTCTTATTCCCCTTTTTCTTCTCAGTATAGTTGTATTGCAATTCAGTGTTTACATGTTAACTATGGTTACACTAAGAATATGTTTAAGTTATTAAGGTTATGTAAACACTGATTACCACTGAGGAGTGTGTTATTTTTACCTTACTGCATATTTTTATTTCCTTGAGTCAGCTGACTTGGCATAGATCTCCACCAAATATACAAATGCTTTGTGCATATGCTCAAACAGTTACTCTGGCAGTTCCATTCATCTTGAAGAATTACTCTTAAGTAGTCAGCTTTGTCCAGTCTGGACTACTGTGGCTGGGAGAAAGCTGTCATCCTGAAATCTCCTTTGCCGTCATCCTGGGAATATTTTGCCTCTTGGTTTCCCTGTCTCCCCATTTCCTGTATGTTGCATCTTTCTTAGATGTATTCTGTTGTGTGGTGCATATCCTCAAGTAGTTTCCTAAAAATAGTGGACATATGGAAGCTCCACCTCTGCAAAACAGCATAGGGATCTAGTTTGCTCTTAAACCAGTGGCCTGTTCCCCTCTACCCTGTTGGGGAGCTGTATTAATTTCCACTTTGTCCAAGAGTTTGGTGTTACCAAATGCAGTTTTATTGTATCCAAAACTGTTCTTTGCACTGTACCATACTGCCCAGTGTTTGGCTTTATTGGTCTTTTATAAATAACTTCTTTAATGAATTGCTTCTTTAAAACCTGGGTCTGCTTATATGTTTCTTGGTGATTCAGAAAATTATTAGATTTAGATAAATTTTCAGTTAAAAGTTTCATTATCAGAATTCTTCCTACTTAGTATCTTATGCCTGTGAGTGAATTAGGCTTGTGTAACTCAGCCCCTCACTAGTTTAACTGTTGCCATCTAAATTTTGGAGACCCAAATAGATTTATACGTACACTTGTGCACATATATTTGATCAAAAAAAAAAATCCTGAAAACAGGACATGAAGAGAGGTATTGATCCATTTCAGTTTTATGGAGAAAATGAATCTTTGCATTATCATAATGTTAAAAGACATGCAGCTAGTCTAATGTATTTATGTTGGAATAGTTGTCTTCTGTCCTAAATGCTTCACATTTATCAGGTTATTTAGTCCTCATAAACTTACGGGGTAGGTTCTGTTATCCAGTTACAGGCTGGGAAAATAAGGCACTGAGATAGTGCTGAGTAGCATATTGAAGATTAGATATCCTTGGACTAGTGGAGTTTATCTGAACCTAGCAGACCACGTCTAGAGCCTGAACTTAACTGTAATACTAAGCTTAGTGAAAATGTGCTCGTAAATATTTAACAACTGATAAGGGGTCAGGGATGGTAGGATTGAGAGGCTTTACTTGCAGTTTTTGCTGGTTCCGTGAGAATGTGTTACTATTGTGTTGCCATTATGCCATATTTGCTTCAGATTATTTTGTTGCCTTTTTTTCAGGAATAAAGCAGATGCAACTAAAGTCCCCCTTTCCTCTCTAGGAATAACCTCCAGTGTATTTATAATTTTATTCCATTATTACTTGAGTATGTATCCAAAATTAATGCATAATGCTTATATCCTGTATTTTCCTATTAGGATTGAAACATTATAATGGAAAAGTGTTACTTTAAGGCAAGTGTTAGAATAATTGTACTCATATCAGAACCCAAACTTTTAAAAGAATATGTATAACTTAGGAGTGTTTACAATAGTTACTTATCACAGCATAGCAGTTGGACATCTAGAGGCATTCATTTACCTAAAGTTTCAGAAAGAAACTTCAGAATAAAAGCAGTACAGATAAGTAGAATGCAAAAATGCAAATTTGCCCACGTTTTAAGTAAAGATAGGGACTTGAGAGGATTTTTTTCCCTATGAATTCACAGTCTCTTGTTTTTAGGGTCATTTGCTCAGTGGGAAAAAATGGGAAAGAACTAAAATTTGAAGGAAGAAAAGTGGCATTTATTGAGTATTTCATCACAACTGCGTAGTACTCTTAATACACCCTTTTTTTCAGGGTTACCTTGCAGTGAATGGCCATGTGCTAGGTGTAAGGCCATTATTTCTGGCTTGAAAGCTTTCAGCAGTAGCCAAGCAGGAGCCCATGGTTTTGGTGGTCCTAACAACACCTTGACTGTGTTTTCTGTTGATACTTAATATCCTTAAATGCCTTTTCTATGCAATTTTCCAATACTGCATGAGCAAGAAGTCTGCTGAATTAGTCTTCTCTTAAGTTCACTATAGTCTTTTGGCTTTCTCAATACTTCAGGCATACTAAGTAGGCTGTCTTTCCCGTGATAGGAAATGGAAAGGGTGGGAAATGAAAAGGAGGGTGGGTAGAAAATGGAAAGCTGTTGTAAATACTGGAAACTCAGGGCTTTTAAGGTACATTACCAACCCTTTTTAAATTTTGTGCTAAGTTGCTAAATTACCCAGGTTAGCATCACATTTAGGATCTTCTTGCTTCAGCCTCTCAAGAGTGCTAGGGTTATAGGCATGTGTGACCATGCCTGACTTAAATTTCCATTCTTTTATGTCACAAAATTGTGGTAATTTGGTATTACCACCACCAACACACACACACACACACACACACACACTTTCAGGGATTTTGGGTATATTAAATGGAAGAACAGTGTATATGTACTCCACCTTTCTAGAAATGGCAGTTCCCAGAAAGAAATTGAACACATAACCAGCAATAAATGAACCACTACAAGGCTGGAAAATTGAGGTCAGGTTAGATTACTACTATTTCTCAGTTACAAAGTTGCTTCTCTCACATTCACCTAAACTCTAATCTCTGTATAGTGGTACTTCAGTTGATAGATTTAAATCTATGATTCTGGTCACTTAATTTGGTTGCAGCCAGAATCATGGAAAGTACTAAGTTCATGAGCAGAGACTACTGTATTAAGCTACTTCTGCAGTGGTTCCATTTATCTGACAGAACCTTCACAGATACATGGCTCCCCTTTAAAAGTGGTAGCCTTAGGAGTTACCTGGTAAGTGAGTTAGAGGAATAACTTCCACACACATGTTCCACTATTACTATTTTTCTGGAACCAGGAAAATAACTATTACAAGATGGATTCTGGCTGAGGTTCCACCTGTCCTGATAGCCATAGCTTAATTCCCACCTGTCTACAGAAATGGTTCTCATCTTACTTATGACTGACACTCATTCCTAAAGCTAATGGGGAACATTCAATCCCAGATTTATTAGCTAATTTGATAACATTTTACACAGTTACTAACTTTTTGTCACTGTGCTTCATGGGTATTGTAGTCAACTTCACCTACCCCACTGGCCACTGCTTCCCAGGCTCTGTGTTGGAATCTCCCTCAGCTCTGTTGCACTCCAGATCACATTACTCATACATCATCACATTTTTATCCATACCTGCTTTCTTATTTCATTCAGCCTGAGGCATTTGATACCCATCCATGTGCTGATGCCTTCCAAGTGCTTAGGTCTGTCCAGACTTCTGCAGATTTCTGTCTCTAGACTCATAACTCCAGCTGCCTGCTAGACATGCTCACTTGCTGCCTATTGATAGTTCACACATAATGTGTTTGAAACTAAATGTTTAACATTCATTCTCCCTCCACCCTTCCAAACCTCCATTACTGAGACAGATTGTTTCTGCCACTTGCCCTGTCTCCTACTGTCTCAGGATATGGGATGTTTATCCTCCCAGTTGTTGGCCTTGCACCCCTGGAATCACACTTTTCTCTCGTACTCCACACAGTTTTCTTAAATATAGTTCACCATGTAGTTCTCAAGCAAATCAGGACTACCTTCAAATCACATCCAGTCTGACCAGGTCTCACTACCTTCACTGTTGCCATCCTAGTCTAAACCACCACTGTCTCCTCCAGATAAGTGCCGTGATCCCTCACCGGACTTCCTTCTTCCACTGTTTCTATCTCTTAGTTACTTCTCCACACAGCTGTCATTTCACTCACCATAAAAGCTAGTCTGCTTAATACAACAGCCTGCATGGTCTCATCTCACTTCGCTAACCTGCTTTCTTACATTCTCCCCTTACTCCCTTAATAGCTATACTGGCTTCTTCCCTATTCTCTGAACAGACGTGAATGCTTCTGCTTTCCTTCTGTCTAGAATGTTCTTCCAGTTACCACATAGCTTACTTCCTCATTTCTGTCAGATCTTCACTCAAGTGTCACCTCCTTAGAGGGGCATACTCTGTAATACTGCACATCCCCCCACCCCCACCTTACCCCCAATACTTCTGATCTCTTTTTCTTTCCGTTACTTAGCCACTTTCTAACATGCCATATATATTTTACTTTCTTTATTATCTGTCTACTCACCTGCTTCAGTTCTTGTTAGACTTTAAGCCTCAAAGATGACAGGTCTAACTTACTTCTATTGAGTACTACATCCCCAGGGTCAGAATATTGCCTAGATCATATGAAGACAAACAACTATTTGAATGAGTGAATTTTGACGTTTTATATTAGTTTTCTGGGCTACCATAACAATGCACTACATACAGGAGCTTAAACAACAGAAATTTGTTGGGAAAAATAGAAGTCTAACATTAAGGCAGGTGATCTCATGGTGACACTGGGCACATTTGATTAGAGCCCACCCTAATTACCCCATTTAACCTTACTACTTTTTAATTTTCTCCAAATATAGTCACAGGTACTAAGAGTTAAGGCATTCACATATGAATTTGGGAAAACATAACTCATTCTATTAACATTTATGCCTGAGTTGCCTATTTAGTCACTTCTGATGTTATTTCTGTCCTGCATGGCCTCATTCCCCCATTGTTTGCTTAAATAATACTAATAATCTTTTTTTCTTTTGTTTAATTTTGTAACTATGTATTTATTTCTACAGTGTCTACCTCTTTTCACTTCTGAACTCTTTAATAAGTTTCAGGTATTGTATCAACACTTGGCTTAACATTCTTAATTTAAACATCACAACCACTTAATTAAATATGCTTACTCCCGTTTCATGAATGTACGAAGAAAGTGAGTAATTATTCTGCAGTCATGGCACTAGTAAATGGTATTCTGATTTTAATTTGGTTCTCATCAACTGAGCAGCCCATTCTCCTTCTATACCATACGGGCATTGAGATAAATGGTAGAAAACTGTACCTATGGCTTATGTGTTGGAAACAAGGCCACCCTTAAAGCAAGAACCATATTTTAGGAAACAAGATTAAGTTTAAAATATGAATAATTATGTCTATGTGTGAGCTCAGATGGGGAGCCCAAGAGAGATCTTCACGGGTGAGGTCCCAAGGTTAAAGAACACACGTGTGTAAGACAGCAACAACAGGCAGCCTGGAGCAGAGCAGAGAGCCAGAGTGACAGCACAAGAGAGCCGCCTGCGTCTTTATTGTATAATTCTTATACAGGTTGTTGTCTCACATTTACATTCTTGTATAGTGCCATAACCAGCTCATGCGTGCTAAATCATGGTTACATAACTGGATCCCTCTGCGCCTGCACAAGACAAGCAGGGTCATGTCCTCAGGTGTCCTTAGATCCCCTTGAACTTTGAAGCAGTCTGAGTGGTTCCTCACAATATGGGTTGAATTTTGTTTTTCACTGCTCTGATCTCTATTCTTGATGACAATCTAAATTTATTCTTACCTTTGCAAGATCTGGCAACAACAAATATTAAGTTTCCTTACTAAAGTTGTCGGAGTTATATAATGAATTTGTAATGTCAGGGCAATGGCTATAATTTTATTCTAAAATAGAGAGGAAAAAATTATTGTTTTTGTTAGAAGAGTTACACCTATGCTTTTAATTGAATTCCAGAGTTTTATTGGTGAAAATGATAGTTAAATTTGAAAGACAGGTATTTAGGGGACTATTATTCTCTATTTAGGTGTAGCTGTTTATTTAAAATGTATTTTTCAATTTTATATTTTAGCATATGCTTCACTAAGATATATGCAGTATCATGTTTATATTGAAAAGCTTAATTTCATTAACTTGACAGGAAAATAAATATCAAAATATTTATTTATTTATTTACTTACTTACTTACTTACTGGGGACAGGGTCTCACTATGTAGTTCAAGTTGGCCACTCATGGTTATTCTCCTGTCTCAGTCCCCTGAGTGCGGGGATTACAGGGTTAGGGTTAGGGATGCACCTCCATGCCCAACCAATACTTCTCACTTTGATACAAATAGAAATCCTGTAGGTCACAGTGAGACTGACTGTAACTGTTGCACTCACATTTTCACTTGGCATTTCCAAAGCACTGCCCTACAGTTGCAGATGTTAATCAGGTGGCACTTAATGGTGGTTTTTAAATTGGTGTCAGTAGGTGAAAAATAGTGATGCTTTCACTGTCTCTTGAGCTGTATTTAAGAAAGCTATTCAGTGCTTTTCTTTTTGTGTATATGTGTAACTCTTAAAATACTAGACCATTTTATACAAATAAATCTTATTTTAATCAAAGCAAATGCACAACCGCGAATGAGCTAAATACTTGGACAATTGATACGTTTGAAATCTATAGACCTATAGACAAAACAGTTACAATAAATGGTAAATAAAACACAGAAATAGCCTAAATCTTTAAACATAAATTCCTAATTTCTCTAGACTTCCCTCATATATAATTGAGTACAGTTTTCCATTAGTTGAGTGAAAGCATTAAATGTAAGTAACTTAAAAGAGATATGTTAGTAACATTTGTTCTATTTCATTGTTGGAGCCTTATTTTCTTTGATGATGAAATAATTGGAGGTCTGTCACTTATTTGAGGGTTCAACATTAAACTAAAGTAGAAGCAAATGTGCTAAAGCCATTTTAGAGTCAAACTTGAGTAAAAAAGTCAGATCCTGGAATCTTCAGATCATTTGAGTATTTTCATTAATAAGAAAAGATGATGAAGAAAATGCACTTCAACAATCTTTATGTAACAAAGGATTTCTAGGGTTTCTGAAAAGAATGATTTTGGATTAAGGACACACACATCCTTACAACACTTGTTAACAGAGAAAATGGTTCAAGTGTCAAACACCATTTTTCTTTTTCTTTTTTTTTTTTTTTTTTCTTTTTCGGCACTGGGGATCGAACTCACAACTTCACACCTGCCAGTCAGGCGCTTAAGCCATTGAGCCAAACTCCGGGCCCTTCAAACACCATTTTTCAAGCTGACTTTTATAAAACTGACATCCTTTTAACTTTGAATGTGATTAATTTACAAAGGGAAAAATATTTACCTCTTTCTAGACTTTAATTACAGTTCTATTTAGAATTATTATTACAATGGTGTTGCTCAAAATACTTGACAAATTATAAATTAGGATAAATTTACTTTGTAGTTATCACATGGAAAATTCTCAAGGCAATTATTTCACATTTAACTGGAAAATGAATATTTTTAATCCTTAGTTCTTTTATGTTACATTCCAGTCATTTTTGTTTCATGCTATTTTTAGTGTATGTGTGTGTGAGAGAGAGAAAAGGGGGGGAGAGAGAGAGAGTGAAAGTATTCAGTATTTGATCATTTGAAAGCCTAATTTAGGAGTCAGAAATAAGTGCAATATATGATGTGCAAAGTAATTATGCCAATTTCCCACTATCAGAAATTGTTGATTTATTTTAAGTACATTTTCCTCTTTTCTTTTTAACATGTCAAATCACATGACAATATTTTATTTATGCTGGCCTTCTGACCTCAAGACAGGACAATGTCAAACAAACAGACTCATTTCAAAGCACGGAGTTCATATTTATGACTTGGGTGTTTAGGAAACTATAAAAAACCACTTAGTTAAGAAGCTTAGTAGGGACTCTAAATAGATTCATATTTTTCAAAGCATTCCTGTAGGAAACATTTCATTTACTGGTTTAGTTTTATAGAAGAAACTATTTTCTGGTAGGAAGAAGTAGTTGTATGTAAAGCAGAACCCATATTTTTATTAATAACTTAACTCTGTCTATCCTGTTCAAACCTTCCATAATTGTTTTCCTGGCATGCCCAAAAACAATGCCATTGCCTTGCTTGAAAAATGGTTAGTTTCCTTTTGTCTTGTCGTTTCAAGTAAAAATCTCTAACGTGGCTTACATTCTGGTGATGAACTTCCTCTAGATCTTCATTTCTCAATTTCATTCCACTACATTTTTCTGGCTGCACCTGCTGCTCACCACTGCCAAACCCTGAAATCTATCTACTCTCTGTCTTTCTGTACCTGCCCTTCCCAAATGATTGGTCTTATTTAAATTCATGCCCACAAATATTAAATTGCTTGTAATCAGACTACATTTTTCTGGTTCACTTACCCAGATGACTTCTACACTTTTCTTTTTCTCCTGCAACCTCCAATACATTCTGGATCTTTACTGTCAGCTCTCTATTCCACTGGAATTGCAGAATCTTTTACAGAATCCTCCCATTCTTGGTGTATTACATCCACCCACCTTTCTGCATCAGTGCCCATAGACTCTGCCTTCCCTTTTGTTTCTAGAGAGAAGTCCAGACTCCTATGTAAGACCACCCCTCACCTGTGCAAGAGATTCTGTTTAGCATGCTACTTTGGGAAATCTCACCTCTTTGACACATCAGTTTCCCTGCTTTTACAGTATGGCTTTCAGAAGAATAGGAACATAACTTTTTCCATACTCAAAACAAAACAAAAACTCCCCTAAACCTCTCTTGACTCTATCTTCCCTTTTTGAATATTGTCCCATTTTTATATTCCCTTTTTTGAAAAAAAAATGAGAGAATGTTATTATCAATAGTTGCTGTTATTTGTTAATTCCAGAATTCATTTAAATCAGACTTTTGTCCTACCTCGCCGCAGAAGCTTCTTTTTCAAAATTACCAAAGATGCTGTATTGCCAAAGTCTTTATGCAATTCTCATCTTCTTGATGTTTTAGCTGTATTTAATTTATTCCAAATAATTTTCTTGATAATGCTTTTCACTTGGCTTTCTGAGTATCCCATTAATCAAATTTTTTTCCTTCTTAGTCATGTTTTTTCAGGCCTCTGCTAATTGCTTGTATTTCCCCATCCCTAAATACTGAAAAGCCTTACATGTTGTTCTTAGATCTCCTTACTTTTTATGCTAAATCTCTCTCAATACATTCTTTTAATTCATGTCTCTAGCCCACAGCTCTCCCCTAAAGCCAAGTTCATATATCTATTTGATATTTCCTTGTATATCTAACAGGTATCTCATATATGCCATGTCCAAAACCAAAATCTTTCTCTCTAAAACCTACTTGTTCCACAATCCTCTTCAGAGTAAATATAAATTCTCTATTTTAAGATGTTTTGATTAAAAACCTTAGAAATTCCTTGACACTCCTCTTCCTTTTATACCCATTTCATCCAGTCTTACCTTATAAATATTCCTAAACTGGAATATTTTCATCACCTTCACAGTTATTTTAGCCTAAGCCAGCATCACTCTTCATTTAGAATACTGTAAAAATCTCCTTGCTTGTTTTCTTGTTTCTGCCATTTTAATTCTTAATTTTATTTTGTAATTCAGAATCCAGAATTATTCTTATAAAATTTAATACTGTTTGTATAACCCCTCCCCTCAAAACTTTCCAGTCATCCAATTCTTTCAGTTAAAAGACCAAGGTCATTCTCATGGCTTATAAGAGCATACTTATCTTCCCTCACTTCAACTACTCTCTTACTTTTCCTGTGATCTGACCATATTGGTTTTCTTATTCATTTCTGAATATACCAAGCAATTTCCACTTCAGAAACTGTACAAAAAACTTGGAAAACTTTAACCCTAATATGTACATAGATTTCTCTCTTACCTCTTTCTAATCCTTGTAAAAAAAAATGTTGCCTAATCAGTAAATCTTTCATAGACCACTCTAACTAAAATTGCAAAAAAAAAAAAAATTGCAATCTTTCCTAATTTCTACTCTCCATCCCTATTTATTTTTCCATTGTTTGCATCACAATCAGATATATTAGATCATTTTACTTATGTATCCTGTTCATCATTTGTCCTCTATCTTCCCATTACAAAATTAGCTCCATGAGAGAAGAGACTGTTCTCTGCTTTGTTTATGCCTATATCCCTGTTATCGTGAATTAGACCTCAACCATTAATTGTTGAAGTGAATACTTTCATAGTATGATATTAGCTCTTCCCTCTGAGTTATCTTTTATTGATTCAACAAGTTTGTTGAACTATTTCTCAATCTTCTGTGCTATAATAATCCTATATATTTATAAATAGAAGAAAATTATATATCTATTTTTTAAATAAAATTAATGAAAAAACTAAATGGAGCATAGTAGTGCATGCCTGGAATCCAGCACAATGAGTGGGGATGCTGAGCCAGAAGAATCACAAACTGGGCAACCTAGTAACTTAGTGAGACCCTGTCTCAAAAGTATAAAAATAAAAAAAGGTCTGAGGATACAAGTCAGTGCAAAAGCCCTGTGTTCAATCACCAGTACCATAAAAATAAGAAGGAAGAAAGAGAAGGAGGGAGGGAGGAAGGAAGGAAGCAAGCAAGCAAGAAACAGTGAAAAAGCAGAAACATTCACCAGCCTTAAAACAAGAGAAAAATGTAAGGAATGATCTTCATAGAACTGCACTGGAAAATGCTTTTCTTTTGCGGTTCTGCCACTAACATTAGGAAAAGCGATTGCTTAAATATTTGACCTATTATAAATACAATTAGAAACGAATATACTTTTCATTATTCAAGTGGATCTATTTCCGATACCTTCAGAGAATGTCACAGGTAATTAGAAGAGTTCCATGAAGCCTACAACAAAATCATAACATAATTGTTGCCTAATCTGGAGAGTTTTACAGCACTCAAAGATAAACGAATAAGATATCTTGACAAACTGGACACATAGGAGGATTACTGCATTTTTCTACAAAAGTACAGATTTGCTAAAAATGCCATAATAGTCTCACTTTGATAAGAAAAATTTTACAACGTATTTTCAAAAGGCAGTGCATGTGATTCACCAACACAAGAACTTATATCAGCTCACATACTGGCATTAATTGAACCCTAATTATGTAAATATATGACATTTAGTTTATGTACTATGTAGTTATGGATTACACAGAATATATATATATATATATATATATATATATATATATATATATCCCATTGTTATGATTGCTAAGATTCAGGCCCGTAGACCTATGCCCTGCAGCAAATTGGATGCTGCTGGGAGAGTAGAGCACAGGTGTGCTGTGCTCAGTGGAGCTTAGAGTTTTAATCAGATAAACCAGAAAATATTTTATATGTCACTTTGAAGTATTTTTCAAAGTGAACCTCAAAAAAATGTACTTTTCAATAAGATTCTGAGGTCAGAAAGTCATGTATAACTGGGCTGTTAGTTTTGCATCAAAGAAGGAAAGATCTAGTTCTGTGAACAGTCAGGAAAGAGGGAAAAACACTCACAGCCCTGGGAAGTACTCAGGAATTCTGGTGTAAACTGATGTCCATCAGTATCCAGCAGGAGTACAGAGGTGTTTGCCAAACTTTAGAAAACATTAGGAAGTTTTAAAAAACAATAACCATATGCAATTCACCCTCATAGAGTCAGATTCCTTTACTGGTGCTAGTATGGGGTTAAGAAATCTGCATTTAAGATAAGCACACAATGACATGGAAAATTCCTTTCAAATAGGAGTTATTTTTCTTTTGAAAGAAATCAGTTCTTTGTTTAAATTAGTATTCACAGAGAATAAACAAACATTTCCTGTTTATAACCTCAGAATTTAAGGGCATTATGTTTGTAGACATAGTGATCTCCAGATATGTTTCACAACTCTTGCTCTCAACAGAAAAGCTGCGTGGCTTTTAAAATTAAGTCTTCCCTGTTCAAACAAACTTGTTTCTTTGTTTTTGTATATTTATGGTGCTGGGGATTGAATCCAGGCCTTGCAGATGTTAGGGAAAGTGTATACCACTAAACGATGCTCCCAACTCCACAATCTTAACTTTTAAAGGGTGCATGACAAGTGTAAATTAAACTACTTGGCTCAACTTTCCTTCCTGCTTATAATTTTTGTGGAGTAACAAAGTTTATTTATGTGTCTGCTTATTCACCTGCCTTTTGTTATTTAAAGTATACTGAGCTATGTTTCAGTCACAGTTTTTCTTACACTGTGGATGGATCTAACCACAGTGCTATCACTTTGATAAGATGTCATATTGCTAAGCCGGGTGTGGTGGTGCACCCCTTTAATCCCAGCACTGGGGGGTGGGGCAGGGGGGGCTGAGGTAGAAGGAGCATTGTGAGTTTGAGGCCAACTTGGGCTCCAATGCCAGTACAAGGCTGGCCTGAGCTACATAGTGCAACCCTGCTTCAAAAAACTAGGGCTGGGAGTTTGGCTCAGTGGCTTAAGCATCTATCTGGCAGGCGCAAGGTTGTGAGTTCAATCCCTGATGCCACAAAAAAAAAAAAAAAAATCAATTAGAGTGATCGGATCACTCATAGCGATAGGATAATCACTGCCTTCAGTAACTGTAATGTTTTAGAGAATAGTAGACATATAAATAAGTGTGATAAAATATTATTGATTCTATGATAAGAACAGGTACAGAATCTGATTGGAAACAAGGAAGGAGGCTAACTCTTGCTAGGAGAAACGAAGGTTGGAAGAAGGAAATTATTCTTGATAGTTTTGTTATTTACTGGAATAGTCAGAGGGAGAAGGAATTACAGGCAGAGTGAAGGTAGAGGTAAGGAACAGCATGGAGAATTGGCTTTATGGGGTGTGGGTGGAAGAATATGTAGCTTTTAGAGTATACAACATGTCTGCAAGGAGGGCTGCAGGGATATGTGAATGTTGGGTGGTGTGGTAATCATCAATAATTTACTAGGCTAGGGGAGTTGAATTTTATTATGGGAAGTCACTAGGAAGATTTTAAGCAGTGGATTACTTTATGATTAATAAAACTATTGTTATTACTCAAGCTTTGCTTCAATTTCATGAGTCAAAAGGGAACTGTTAATACACAGCCATCATCCTTCTTAGACACTTGTCATTTTCAGAAAAGTAAACTAAAAAATACCTAGTATTTTAAAAGGATGCGTTTATCTACGGATAGATCAGTCCTCTCATCAAGTCACATGGAAGTAGCCAAGTTATCTGTATATCATTGTCACGCAAGATAAGATTGCATATTTCAAAGCACAATTCTGTGACTTATAAAAGCCCTTAAAGTTATTTATGAAGCTCATAAATCTTAATGAGACTGATTTCAGAGGTAAGAAAAATTTATAGAAATTGCATGAAAATAAAAAGCCATCTGCTTGCCCCAAAATTAATTCTAATCTTGACAGTGCATCCACCTTAAATTTATGCATTCTCTAATTCTATCAGCATGACTATAGGAAGACACTGGTAAAACAGTAGTGCCCCGTAAGTCTATGTGTTTATTTAGGCCTGAGCATTGAAAACCCAATACAAACACTGAGACTATGTAAAATTATGTGCAACCAAGAGTATTCTTATTTCATCTGATTTGTATTGTACTGATTTAATTGGTTGACTTTTATAGAATGTCTTTGTAAAGTTAGCCAAGGATTTATTATCTTGATGTACAGAAACTCTAACAGTTCAAAATTGCTGTGCTGAATATTTTACTTACAAAATCAAGCATAGTTGAGCGACTTACATTGCATACTTCGGAAAGAAAATTCATGTGTGCAGTGAGAAGCCTTAGGACACAAAGATCAAAATGTGAGCAATCTAGGGGCTGGAGTTAAAGCTCAGCGGTACAGCATCTGCCTGGCAAGCATCACGTCCTGAGTTCGATTCCCAGTACCAAAAAAAAAAAAAAAAAAAGAAAGAAAGAAAGAAAGAAAGTGAGCAATCTCAGTGTTGCTTCCTGTACTGAGTCTTCTACAGAGAAGGCAAGCTAAGAATGCCATCAGGATCAGAAACCTGAGTTCATTCTACAGCTGGGGAGGGATTTTGGAAGTGAAAGTACAGTCTTGGCTTTGGGGCAGTAAAAAGTTTTTAAAGAAACAGTTCCTTTTGAATGAAACAATTATTTAATAATGCAAGGCATTTGTGGACATGATTAGCCATACTTAAGCTAGTGGGAATGTTACCTAACACTATACCTGATATAAAATTCTGCTCAAACATTTGAGTAAACATTAAATAGGTAAAAAATTGCTTAAAATGTAAATTAATCATAAAGTTAGTTAGCTTGATAGGTAATAATCGAAGTGAGACACTAACAAAACAAGGACAGAGAGGAATCTCAAAATCCAAAGTATACACTAAACTATAAAGTAGATGATTGAGCCGGGCGTGGTGGCGCACGCCTTTAATCCCAGCACTCCGGAGGCTGAGGTAGGTGGAGCGTTGTGAGTTCGAGGCCGGCTTGGGCTACAACGCGAGTACAAGGCCGGTCTGAGCTGCATAGTGCGACCCTGCCTCAAAAAACCAGGGCCGGGAGTTTGGCTCAGTGCCTTAAGCGCCTGCCCTGGCAGGCGCGAGGTTGTGAGTTCAATCCCCGGTGCCGCAAAAAAAAAAAATAATAATAAAAAAAAAATAAAGTAGATGATTGAAAATTAAATGTTTTTGAGAGTTTTCTTAGAAAATATATTCAGGAATACAATTTTGGTGTTTTCTATGTTTTCTTCTTTTAAACAATGTTTTGTATCTTTTTGAGTGAGACTACTAATGTCTCATACAATGGGTAGTTTTATTGGTTGGTACCAGAGGGACTCTCCTCTGCTTCCTTAGCAGTTACTAAAGATGAACTCAAGTAATAGGCAGATGTCTAAGATTCTGTTGCAAGCGTCAGAAACCTCTCTATGGTGTTTTTGTAAAAAAAAGAATAATTAGTTTATTTATGTGGGAGCATGACAGGAACTAACATTTTAGTTCCTATTTTGTACCCCATGAGTCAGATAGCAGTCAATGCTATAGTAGGCAACTGCCTAGGTTCCAATTTTGACTCTACTTGAGTGGCTTTGAGCAAATTGCTTTCCCTTACTGTGTCTGCTTCCTTCTCTATGGAAAGGAATTGTAATAATTCAAACCTCATAATGCTGTTGCAAGGATTTAATGAAGTGACAAGTGAAAATGCTTAATATAATAGAATTATTACTTCATAAATGCTGACAACATGCCTGAAGAGGAAGGTATCATCAACCCCATTCTACAGTGGAAGAAACAGGTTCGGGAAAAAAGGAGTTGCTGAGAGTTCACAGCTGGTTGGAACTGCACCATGTTTCTGCTTTCTGCAATGACTGCTGATCAGTGTAAGCTAGCTTTGAGAAAATTAACTTGGAGAAGAATCATAAAATGAATAAGAAAGGACAGATATACCAAGGAAAAAGAGTCCATTAGGAGCCATAACAATGATCTGTCTGAGAAATCACAAGGGTCCGATTTGAATAGTAGAAGATAGAATACATAGGACAAGATGAATGGTAAAGTGATGATAGAGTTGTTAGAGCACAGCAATCGATGGAATGTTACAGAAGAAAAGGAATTAATGGTGAGTAGAGCAAGAATGTGTACCCAAAGGCTGACACAGAGTCTAGCAGAGGAGCAGTCAGGGAGAAGTTTATAACTCTTTCATTTGACTTCTTTTGCTACTTTGTCCTTGTCAAAATGCTGTCCCTTTATTAAGAGTGAAGCAGGAAAAAAACAATTCTTGTGATGAAGCATGTATAAAATAGTGTATCAGGTACTCAGTTTGCATTTGTTTGTTTTAGTGAGTGAATGAATAATGGATTTTGATTATGATTATCTGGGAGCATGTTGCAGGAAAAGTTTTTATAAACAGCAGATTTGGGAGGGAAGCTGGTAAATTTCATTTTGTGCAGTTATTTGGTAAAGCTAGCTAGCAAAACAACAGATTTCCAGCAGACAGTTGAAAGTATGAGGCTCAGCTTAGTTGAGACTTTAGAATTAGACATAAAAGGTTTGTGAGTCATCTGGATAATGTGGATATTGAATCTGTATGATGAATCAGGATTTCCCATAAAGAAAATATCCATAAGACACAAAGGTGGTTCAGTTGAGCATGGTAGAGGAGGAAGAAGAGGTGGGGCTTAGGGAGAGCTTAGGCAAGTGGGAAGCCAGACATAAGGCACAAAGCAAAGAATCAAGTGTGCCCACTGCTGAGAGTACAAGGTGTTGATGTATATGGAACAAGAGGAGAAAGTAATTTGTTGATTGTTGGGAATGAACTGTCTGTACCTCGGGTATCTAGGATGAAGTCACTGCTTTTCATGAGTTTGGCAGGGCCCCTAGAGAAGTGTATGCAGCTCAGGAGCTGACACACAAAGTGACTTGACCTTCCCCTGGCATAATATAGACTCCTCTCTTGTTCCCTGCGTGACCACCAAGGCATGATGTTCTGTTGAAGATTAGACGTTTTTCCTGTTGCACATCTTACCTTTTCCTTGAAATTCTCTGTAAGCAGCCTCTTATGCTGATTGTATAAGTAAACACAGTGCAGCTGTTAGTCAGTCATTTCTCCCATCAGGAGAGGGGGTTCCACCTGACTTCAGCTTTCTGCATCATGAATCTTGTCTTAATTTCTTCATCCTCCACCATCCTCCCTCTGGAGTTTCAAGAGCTGCACTGGTTGTGGCAGTCAAAAAAAATATATATATAAATATATATATCTGAGTTTCCCGGAGAAACAATATTAAAGAGACTTTAACACATCCATAAATAATATTAAAGAGATTTTAACACATCCACAAACTTTATGAAGGAAACAAGAAGAAAAGATAATAAGTTCTAGTTAGATTGTGAGGAGTTTTAATTTCTGAAAGATACCTATGGAGGTTAAATCCATGGGCTGTGTTGATTGAGGGCCTGTGGTTGAGGAGAGGAGGCATTAACGGTCATTTGATGGCCAATCTCGTGCTCCTCCTTCTATCGTCAGTATCTGCTAATCGTATTCTCATCTCCCTCTGTAGATGCCATGGCTTCATTTCAGCCCCTCTTTATCTTACTAAGATACTTCAGGATTGCTTCCCTCACTCACAGATTAGTTTTCTCCTTGACCTTTTACAAAATGTTCTCAGATTAACCTTTAAGAGACTCAGCTCCAAGCAAATCATTCCTCAAATCAGTGGCCCTGAATCACAGTTTTAACGATTAGAAAAATGCATGTACCCCATCAAAAAAGCATTTTTCTAAATTCCTGGGACACCCCTGCCCCACCTGCTGAACTGTTACACAATGATGGAAGACATAATAATCTTCCCTTCACCAAAACTGTACTTCAGGATGGTTGAAACAGCATGGGTAGCAAAGAAACATTTCTTTTCCCTTTAGTTCTAGTGGAACTATATATATATATATATATATATATATATATATATATATATATATAATTCATTGCTATACATAAGGGCATTGTATGCAGTAGAATGTTATTGAGGTCATACATAATGTATGCTCATTTTTGTAGAACTGCATACATTTCTGCATGTTACAATTCAGTGCAGCAACATCACAAAAAGAAAAAATAGCTCAACATCCTTAATGTTATTTTAACAAAATGTTTTAAATTATGTTTCTTCCATTTAATGATTTAGACAGAAAAATGAGTATTCCACCTTCATTTTACGAGAATGAGTCATCAGAGATCTAAATACATGGATTGAATGAGTTTGTTCAAATGTTCCCATTCACATAGGACTACGCATTCAAATAAAACCGTGTACATTTATTTAAATATGCAATCAAGGAGCTGAACATAAGTGGTACTTATTTGCAAATGCAACCTCCCTGGTTTACACATGTGGGTACCTCAGTATGTTGTTAAGAGGCAGAAAATAGTTCTTCCTATATGCATTTTATGCAAATTTGAAAGCTATTGTTATTGTTCATCAGCTTCATTGCCTCTCAAGCACAAGAGCACCTGCACATATTAGCTACAACTGAATGAGAGGCTATCTTCAAGTTTCTCAAGCAGACTGAGTCTTCAGAAAAACTGAGTTCATTCTTTTGGATTTTTTTAAACTTGACAAATATTTACAAGTCACTGGGTTGGTTGCTGAATTACAAAGATATTTTCATCATATAGGCATTTAAACACGCTTATCTTTATTGATTTCAGTACGATTAGTTGGGATAAATTTCTACTAGCTCATGACTCAAATCCTTTTAAGCCACTGATCTTTAGGCTACAGATTGGTTCTTAAGGAATCGAGAATGTAGAAGACACTCCAGGCAAATACATATGCAAGCATGATGAGGCACAGAGCACAAATGGTGATTCATAACACAAATCATTAAAAAATTATTAACAAAATGAACAAAATATTAAATAAAATATGTTCTGTCCTCCTGCCTTGTTCCTATGCTCACAATGTCTGGAAGGCCAGGTTTCAATTTAGAGATTTTGAGTTCTTCAGAGTTCTATGCCAGAATGTAGGCTTGGGGCAGGACTAGACCCTTGTCTTGGCTACAGCCTGCAGTCTGTCACACTGACACCATAGTCATCCCATCTAATTTTGGTTCATATTGTAAAATACTGTATGTAGCTGCCCCAGGCTAGTGAGGACACATGAACAAACTCTGTAAGCAGTTTGGGGCCACTTACGGAGTTTGGGGGTCCCATATACCTATTAAGTGGTTTAGAGGGGAGAGATGTGTGAGATCTAGGTAGTCATACGCCCTTGACCTTGCCTGCAGAGGAGTTGAGAACCTTCTTCCTATGTTACTAAGTGAAACTCCCACCTGGAGCACTCAGTTGAAGAACTTAAGAGCATCAAAACTTCTCTTCTTAATTATTATTGTAAGTATATATTTTCATCTTTCCTTTAGATGCTTCTCTGGTACCACTTGGTTTTTCAAACACAACCATAGCTTTAAACAGAAACAAGATCAGGAAGAAAACCATACAGAGGATTCTAGCCTTCTTTTCTCCTTCTGGCTAACTCCTCTCCACTTTATGTTGCCATGAAGGGGCACCACACAGGCGGGAACATCGTTGGGAGTGAAGGGGTTGGACTGACCTGAGTACTGTCCATGTGGTTGATGTCCTGAGGAATCTCTGCATACTAGGGTGTGGTTCTTTGGAACACTGGAATTTTGATGACTGCTGCCTAATCGGTTCTGTTAATTCTGAACAAGATTCAGGAAGGGAAGTAGAAGAACTGAGGAGAAGCAACAGATGGAAAGATGCTGCTAGAGAAGTACAACTAATAAGGGATTATGAGGGTTGGAAAAGAGATAGTTTCATTTGGATATTGTCATGGTTTGGGTCTTAAATGTTCCCACAGGCATGGGTTCAAGGTTCAATCCTCATCTGATGGCACTGTTGGGGAGGAGGTGGAAACATTAGGGGTGGGATCTGGTGGGAAGAGGTCACTGGGGGTGTGCTGTTGAAGAGGTTATTGAGATGCTGGCCCTCCCTGTCTTTATTCGTTATTTCCAAGCTGTTTCAAGGTGATCAGACCTCCTCTGCTAAGCCATATGTCCAAAAGCAGTAGAGTCAATGACTGAATGCTGAAACTTCTGATATTATGAGCAAAAATAAACATTTCTCTCTTGTAGCTGTTTGTCTCAGGTATTTTGTCACAGTGATGCAAAGGTGCTAATATAGACTTATTAAGCATGATATCAATTTGGTAACATTAATGTTGAATGACTGAGGACTGTGAGATGTATACACCAAGGTGTGTAAATATGTCTGTGTGACAATTTGTGTGAATAAGTGACAAGCATTGCCAAGATGATAATGATCATGATATTTAGCATTTGTTATCAATTGTATCTAGATTCCCTCCAAATCCTCATGGGTTCATAGGTAGGGTTTTGGAGAGGTTATTGGATTACGGGGACACAACAGTTGGCTTGGTTTCAGGAAGCAGAGACTGGTAGGAAGAGGCAGGCCACTGGGAGTGTGACCTGGAAGGGTTTATTTCCCTCCCTGGATCTGCCCTTCTTTCCCTCTTCCTTCTCTGTTTCTTGCCTTCTATGCTGTGACCAAATCCACACCACCATGTCCCTGTGGCATGTCATCCCACCTTGAACCAGCCCACTAGGTACTGAAACAGGAGCCAAAATAAACCTCTCCTCCTATAAGTTGCGGGTGTTGGGTAGTGTGTCTCAGTGAGAAGTGTCTAACATTTATTGGTTGCTTACCTTGTGTTGGGTGCTTATTTTGTATCAGGGTCACTTGCGCACGAACTCATTTAGTCTTTGTAAGTCTCTTCAGCTAGGTACAATTAGTGACCCATTTTTCAGATGAACTATTAGGCTGACAGCTGTCATTTGGACAAATAATGTATTTCGTAAGTGTCAGTGCCAGAATCTCACTCTGGAACCTGCACTTTTTGCCATGACACAGAGAGACAGAGTCATCAACATCACCAAATCTGACTAGCATTTTTTTTTTGTTTTGTGTTGGTCTAATTTAATTTTTCTTAGTTATATAAATTGTGAAGTGATGACATATTTACCAATAAATAGGTGATTAATTTTTAAGCTTATCTTTAATGGTAATTTCCTTCTTTTGGAGTTTTGAGGTGCCATGGTACTGATTTAGAATCCATTGGGTGCCCTTGATGTCTCCATTTTTTTCTTGGTCCTTGTTGGATCTTGGATTGGAGAGATGATTGACAATCTCTTAGCTGTCCCTGGTGGTTAATGTATATGATCAGAGTAACCATTGGAAGAAGTTTAGTTAAAGGCAGTTTGAAGGAAGATTAATATCCTGTGGGGCATGGTAATACATGCCTGCAATCCCAGCTTTCAGGAGATTGAGGTAGGAGGATCAAGCATTTGATGCTTGTCAGGTCTACATAATGAGTTCAAAACCAGCCTGGAGTAGATAATGAGGCCCTATATCAAGGAAAAAAAATTAAAATCCAGGAATGAAATATTGACATATTAGTTAATGAAAAGCCATGAAATTGAGCATTTGATACAATACATAAAATAATTGTGTGTCAGTCATAGTTATGGTATTTTTTCCTCAATAAAGAGTAAATGACAATGATATCTGAGGCCTTGACTTCTAATCCCAAAGAATATTCCTGAAACAAAGCTTCTGGTGTGCCATTCTCCAGCTCAGAGTACATCCATTATGCTTAGGGAATTAATGCCAACCATTTGCATTGTTCTTCTTTGTGATCCAAAGTGGCTACTAGAATTCCAGCCATCACAAACACTAATGTAATGGAGAGAGCAAAATGGTGGAATGATCCCTGTATTTTATGGACACTTCCTAGAAATTTCTTACAACTTTTATGGATGCATATGACTGACTGCAGCATAGTCTCATGGATATACCTAGTACTGAAAATATCTGGGAAATGTTATCTTTCAACCACATGCATGATGAGTTTTGTTTGTCATGTAGTTGTTTGCTATAAGGATTAGAAAAGCATATGAGATGTTTGCATAGACAATGCTTACAAATGGTACAAAATCCCTTATATCATAATTATTTCTTCTAATAGACATTAATATTTTAATGAGGTAACATTAGACATAAAGAACATTGGGAGTTAGATATCAGTGAATAGTTCTTTTAAAAACATAGTGAGAATTGTATGACTTTGAGATCTTTTAGCTTTTCTTTCTGTGTTGTTGTCATAATGGGTTTGTTATGACTAATGAAAAGATGTTAATAAATATTATATTTTAAAAGCCTCTTTAATGGAAATCAAGGATACAACTCCAAGCATGCGGATGCCACAGAGCATAGTTTTAGCAGCAATTCTAGCCAGAGGGCCCAAACGACTTTGGCCTGCAGGTCACTGCCAAGGCCCTACCAATGAAGTTGGGGCAGGAATCTTGCCTTTTTGAGTAGGCCTTCTATGTTTCTCTCGGTTTTTTGTTTGTTTTTAAAATCTTGCCTCTCCTCACTGCTTTGTGGATTCTGGTTATTTTCCAGCTACGACTTGATGTTTTTTGTCTGCCAACAAGATTGGGGCAGTTAATAACAGCCCTGACACATTCCCAAGCATTTACACCGAGGACAAATCACTTTTCAGGTGAACCTGTCCTCAGCATCACCTTTATTTAGTTCTCTATATCAGCTTAGCTTGACAATTTATGTACAAGAGTTCCTGCAACTCTTCCATAGATTTTTTTCTCTGAGGTTCTGACCTCGGTTGCATCTGACCCTATTTAGCATTAATGTCATAAAAATCACATACCTTACCCTTCCATGCAATAAAGATTTTGAAGTTCATCATGATGGTTAAAAAGTGGTCAGTATCCAGTTTGTCTTCTGAAAATTGCAATACATTTTGTGGTTTCACATAAGCAGCTATGCTTATCTTTCTCTCATTCTTAATTGAGTGTTCTACATCTCAGAATGCTCCTGGTCACAGTGAATTTGTATTTGCAGACCTGAGATTTTCTTTACCATCCTGAAGACAACTTAGATGAGATTTAGTGTCTTCTTCATTGCCTTTAAAATTACTCAATGGATGAGAATCTTTTGCATTTGGAAATCTTTACATAATTTTTTCAACTCAAAAAATACATCCTTAGATTTAAGATAATCATAAGCACTGATCCCTTCTGCAGGGCAAAATAACTGTGCTACAAAGTCAAATGTTAATGATACATTTTGATGGAAACCAATTAAATTTGCATTGTTTTTCTGAGTCAGTGAAATATAGAAAAAATTCTTGGCTTCATTACTGAACAAATATGGTTCTAAATTTATCTTTTTGCCACTTTTTAGCTCTAGAAATTTAGGGAAGTAAATGAATCTCTCTAAGAGTACTCTGTAGCATGCATAACATTGCATTAAAATTTAAGGATTACATGCATCTGAGCATACAGTGTCTGATTAAGATTCATTTTTATACTAATAACATTCATCATCTATAAAGAAGATTTTCTTTCATATCTTGCCTTTTTATATTAAATTGTCAACATATTAAACACATTTGAATATTTTCTTTTTAGTATTGAGATAATAATGATTTTCTCCTTTAGTCTGATGTTGTCACAGAAAAACCAATATCAAACCAAATGGAAGACTCTTTGTACCAAGGAATCTAGAAGGCAATGTTTATTACACTAGCAGGCTAATGGGTCCAAGTCCAAATCATCAGCAGTGATTGACAGTGAAACAAAAACTTATATACATTTTGTAAGAAGGAAGTACAAAAACTGATAACAGGTTATTACATGATTGGTTACATACATTGTCAGTCAGGTCATTCTAAATAGATTTATTTAAAAGGAATTATTTATCATAATATAAGAACATTCTGGGAAAGAGGGGAGGAGGTTTCTTGTGGGAAAAGCAAAGTTAAACATGTCCTTGACTGGGCCAGACTGTTCTGGGCTTGAAGTCCTTGAAGCAAGTAACACAGGCAAGTTGACTCAGTGCATTATCTGGACTCAGACAATCAAAGATGATTGAAGTTAGCAGGCTAACTATGTGACAAACAGCAGGAGCATGGCCACAGGCCTCTAACTGATCTATAGCTTTGCTGTGAAATACCTGTAAGTTTGCTATTCTATAAGTGTGCTTTTACACTACTATTGTGCCCCAACAACATAATGAATTACTCTAATATTATTTTAGGTGAGCTATTCTTATACTCCCTGGGCAAACTCATTTCTATTGTTTTCTTGAAATCACTTTTGGGTTTAATTAGGCTAAAATCTGAGTTAGGAAATTTTATCCACATTATTTATATATATATTTTCTTACCTGAAAATATTTCATCTGATATTGGGAGATCTAGACAACCTTTCTACTAGTCTAAAAAATTACATAGGATAGTAAAGAATTATGTTTTTGAAAATTTGGTAGAATTCACCTGTAAAGTCAAGTGAGCCTCAAATTTCTGTATGATGGAATCTTTGATTAGTATTTCAATTCTTTTAATACTCTTTTGTGCCCCGTATGTGCATTTTATACATTTCTAGGAATATTTTCATTTTACCTATATTTTGAAAATTTTTAGCATAGTTACTCATAGTACTTTATTTATTTATTTAGTGGTATTTTGAAACAGGGTCTTGTGGTGTGGTTCAGGCTGGCTTCAAATTCACAGCAATCCTCCTGCCTCAGGCTACCACCAAGTGCTGGGATTATAGATATGCACCGCCTCACCTGGTACATGTCTATAATCTGTGCTCTTTGGTTATTTTTCCTTCCATTTAATTTGTTTCGTATGCATCCTTTATACTTTTTTTCTCTTGCTTAATATTGCTATGTGTATGATTGTCTTGTTATATCAGTATTTTCAAAGAACCTGCATTTGCTTTTACTAATCTTCTGCCCTCAGTGTTATTACTTCATTTTTGTTGCTCTTGTTGTTGTTGTTACGACTTATTTACCTTATTTTTTGGATTTGTTTTGTTGTTCTTTGTCCAGTTTCTTGAATTGAATGCTTAATCATTGATTTAAAAAAGTCTTTTACAATAGAAGATTTCAAATGTGTACTATGATGGAGAGACAGTAGAATAGAGAATCTGTATGCAGCTTTTACTCTCCCAGACATGGCCCATCTAATCCCTTGCCTGCCCTACTTCTCTCCTCCTCACACAGTGTGTCATTTGGTTTGTAGATATTTGCTTATGAATCTCCAAAGACAAGAATTTTTTCTTGAAATGTAACTATGATACTTTTTTTTGTTGCATCTAAACCATTTTTTGAAAATTTCCCTGGATCATCTCAGTTTCTATGAATCAGTATTAAAAATGTTCTACACATTTTAATTTGTTGACTTTTTCTCTTTTTTTTTTTTGATCTGTGTGTTCTCTTCAATTTTTTTCTTATGTAGTTATTGAAAAAATTCAGTTTTTCCTTTTGTTTCATGTATCTTATAGATTCACTCGTTCTCCTTTTGCTTTCATATTTTTGAAGACTCACTTTTTTCAAATTTAGTTTTCTAAAAAGATAATTGCAAAGTAAATTCTATACAAAACATTTAATGTAAGATCAGTTTCTGTCTCTGTTCTATCTTATTTGTTTTACTTTCTTACAGGTAAATATTTTTACAACATTCTATTTTATTTTTTAGTTAAAAACATGTATAAAATAAGTACTCTCTGACTTTGCTGATTGCATCCCTGTGGTGTTGTTTAATTTGTCCCTGTGTGCCCTACAATTCCTGTAAATTGGAAGATAAATCTAGGCCATGCATTCTCATCAGGGGGTGATATCATCCCAAAAGGGTGTGAATTGACTCCTTGAGGATGAAAAAATCTTGCCCTTTCTGTGTGCCCTCAATTTTAACATACATTGTTTTTATAGTTGCTAACATCAAACTATTGAATTTGCTCGGATTTCTGTTTTAAAAATACGCCATTTAGTTTTTTCTAACATAAAATTTTACACACTATTTCGTTTCCGTTTTCTCAGTTTATTGCATTATGGACAGTATACATAGTGGACAGTGTACTATGGGCAGTGTGCAGTCTCCATAACATTATCATTTTGGCTTTTGTTGGTGTTCCCATTTGATTTTAACTTGTGGTCTGCA